>VXAA01001573.1:323684-334639 GCA_013399115.1 Anseranas semipalmata | reverse complement strand
AGAGGGACACAAGAGGATACCAGACGGGGGTCTGGAACATTACCTTCTTTGAGGAGCCCTCGGACGGTCCTATGGGACAGCTCAAAGGTTTTTCTCTACAATCTTCAACAATGACAGCAGTGACAACATCCCCCAGCCCTTCTCTGTCACATCTAACTCCCCTCCCTTCCCCCGTTGAACCTAGTTTAAAGCCCTGGTAATCAGTCCAGAGAGCTTGCTCCCCAATATACTTGTACCCCAGTGCATGATGCTTGCATGCATCCTATAATTTTCATAAAACATGTAATGTGGGCCGACTGAGGTGATTTTCTGTTACTTTGTCATTCACTTGTAATTTGTATTTTACATTAACTAGTATAAATAGCTCTAAATTCAAAGTAAAGATTACTGAATAGATGAGGACAGAATTTGGCTTACTGGGCTGCTGAGTTCATGTCATCTGCAAAGCTGTTCATGCCATCAGAATCTACCTCACTTGCAAAAAAAAAATATGTCCCGGGGCAAAACAACAGTAAGCATTACGTCATTTTAGTATGATGCTTTATATTCTAACTACTGCAATATGTAATCAATTTGGCATTCTGCTTTGCAAAGCAGTCATCACTCATTGCCACGCTGATCTATGAGTGTAGATACATCATGATTTACCCTTGGCATCGAGTATTGCAGCTTTGTTAATTTATAGTAGAAAGATAATTTATTGCATGATAGCAGCAATATCAGTGCAAAACTTCAAATAAAAGAGAAGCAATAACACTTTGAGAGAAATACATGCTACTTGTATATTTAATAGGGAAATATTAGGCATATATATTTGCTAGCAACAACCACTGGTGCAAGGTCAGATTCTGGAAGCAGTACTGCTTTGTATTAGTGCTTTACCCCACAACTAAGGTAGACTAAAATATGCTGAATTTTATGCTGAATTATTGCAAGGAAACTGTTCTTTGTATATTACTAATTGCATGCCAGAGTGTAGCCTGGTTGTCTGGCAGCTCTGCCACCGTCTGCAGTGGGACTGTGTTTGCAGTGAAGAGTTGTCTTACATAAAAGTGTCTGAAGCTGCCCAATCTAAAGGCACTTTTATTTTCTTCAAGTTCTTTCTTTGGAGTTATGTAGAAACAATATTACAAGCAAAACTGATAATAATTAGTGAAATTATAAGCCATGTGTAAAGCCACACAATTCAATAATCTCCTTTAGCCCTTTGGTAGGCTTATTCGTATACTTGGAGACAGAGGTGCATGATGGCTGCTGTAATTGAGCACAACAGAATAGGCAGGAAGCCTAGAAAAGGGTTTTGTAGTCTTAAGGAAGTGAAATTAATTTCAGTAAAGAGGTCTGATAACTACTGATAACATTGCCATAACCATATGCCTGTTAAGATGTAAATAACAAGTACTTAGAAAGGTATTATATGTATAATAGAACATATGTCTATATAGTATGTATCTATAAAATACAAAAGATACTGTTTTACTTCTGTTATGTAATTTGATTTTCCAGGGCTTAGAAATCTGTCAATCCTGAAGTAAGAACGTATGTGTGAACAAGAAAGTTTTAAGGTCATGTGGAACCACGTCTGGGAAAAAGGAGTAAGACAACCATGCCTTAAAAGAATATTGATCTGCATCAGAAGAAAAGTATACCAAAATGGATAGTCCAAAGAGAAACAGGTTATTTAAGTAAAGATACATTGATGGATAGTAACTTGAATGGATATGCCATCAAGGAAAAGCAGAGTTGCAAACTGACTAACTGGGTAGGGAATCGCATAATTCAGCCATGCAGGCTATCATAAATGTTGATGGAGCCACCTATAGACTGAGTATCTAAAACTGTAACAAACTACACTTAGCTTTTTCTTCAGAATTGGAGAGGCAGAAGGGATCATGCTGCTATCCCACACTACTACACATGTAAGTAGTGTCTTGTTTCCATTAAAGCAAAATGCATCTTAGTATTTGGTCTATATATGTATAGACTGCTTGACTGGTCTGGTTGCCTTTAGGTGTAGCTATTAAATCTAGATGCTACAAGGAACTGTTCAGAGTCTTCCCAAGCCTATCTGGTATTGGTCTTCTGATATTCAAGAATTTACGTGAATTTTTGCATTGGCAGACTTGATACTAGGAGTGAACCAGAAGTCAGACAAATCAGCAAGCAAGTACAATAGCTTGTCTCATTCTATCTGGCAGCAATTAAATTAACCAGGGATTGTACAATGTCATAACTGGAGATTAATAGGATAAAAAAGGAACATAACTTGAAATCCCAAAGGTGGAGGAGCTTTCCGCTCCCGTTATTCAGTAAATAAGGGTAAAAAGTGGTTACAGAGCTACATTGCTTATATGCTTATATTTCTTATATTTTCCAGCAAAGGAAAAGGCTTCAAGGGACAAGTAGCTCTTTGCTTGCCTTCTAAATAGCCAGCATATTGTAACTGTGCATCATTGACTCAAAATACAGTGTTCATAAAATGGTTATCAAGGGACCCAGCCTAGCTGAATCTCATTCTAGTTTCTTCCAACCACATCTAGCAGAAAAGCTACCCCGAAAACATACACAAATAATAAAATCTTCTACAGCAAAATTTAATATAAGAAAAGAGAAGAGGGAAGAACAAAACTGAAGGAAAACATTTATCATTATGTGGACAACATAGAGGCAAAACCTGAAATCACCTAAAGCGAGTTAAAACTGATAGAACAGAAAAAAAAATAAGTTTTTCTGTGAATTTTACAAGTCTAAAAAGTCTTTCACGGTATACTGGTGAAACCACTTTATTGAAAGTTTTCCTGAAATTTGAAAGGACTGATGTGCAACAGTTGAGAGGTAAACTAACTGTGCATCAAGTAAAGGCTTATTGGCATGAGAAAATTTAAGGAGAGATTTTGGACAGATAAAAAGACATACTAAAACCTACATGTTTAAACGTATCCCAAGTTGTTGCAATTAGCTTAAATGGATTCAGAAAGAGTTTTAGCTACATCAAAAAAGTTTGTTAAGTGGAAATACAGGGGGAAAAAAGGGTTGTGAACTTGCAAGAGGGATTTTTCTCCCTGTTGCCCTGACTTTGGCTTCTAAATCTATAGTTCATCCTTGTTAAATTTTTAAAGTGTGGAAGCTGTGAAATTTAAGCCAGAAGGGTACAAAACACCCTTTTTTCACCTTCCCAGTTAATATTTTGTAATTGGCTATGAAAGTATATATTTGAACAGAATCCAGACAATCTCAAGTACTTTGGGTACCTGCCGTTAAAAGCAGTATTGTTATGCAACTTACAAATGGAAATTTTCCCATGCCAACAGCAAATTATTTTTAACAGTCATTTGGCACAGTGTGTGTCTGCTGTATCATTATCATGGTAAATGTTTTGTTTATTGAAAACCCACTCTCTGTGAACAAGTAAGCCAACTAACATTAGGTATTAAATAGCACTCTTCATGTTGGTCCCTGAGCAAATGCTATTGCGCTAATGTATTCAACTAGATTATTGCAAGCAGCAGAATATTAGCTACTGCCAAGCAGTTAAGTATTCTTTTTTAAACCAGCTATAAGTGTCTTGTGGAAACTGGTCCGTTTGAAAGATTCAATGTCACTATTATAGCTCAGATGACATGGAATTGCCATTGCCTCCTTGTGCATGGAGAGATATGGCATAGGGAGACACAAAGCAATGACTGTGATGTGGGGTGCCCCAGTTCTCAAAGGGTACACAGCTGGTTCAGCTGAGAGGAACATTCGGACAGAGGACTGACCTCTTCGTCCTTCCGATTCCCATCATCCTTCCAAGATGCATCAGCAAGAGAGAAAGATGGGAGACGGAGCTGTCAGGGACATGATCTTTCTGGATAAGACAGAGAGAATAACCACAGTTTTCTTGTGCGTTAAGGGAAAACTGGAAGAAAACGGGTTTGTCTCTCTACTATATTGTCCTCCTTTAAAGTAAAATAAATTAAAATAAAATAAGCTGTACCGGAATGGACTGGAAGTCCTTAGAAAAGAGGGGGGGCAGGAGGGGGACACAGGAGTTGTCATCTTGGACAATCCATCCACTTCTAGGAACCTGAACACTGCTTCCCTTTTGGCAGGAAAGGATCATTTTAGACATACCTAACAGACATATTTCACTGCCCAGCACTGGTTTTCTTACCATATAAAACCATCTATCACAAGTCAGAGAAGACCCAGGAAGAGATGAAATACTAAGCAGGATGAGCTCTCCCCTGCTTTTAAAAATCAAACTAAACATGAAGAAAGATATCAAACTGCTCACAAGCGCTGCATTTCACAGGCTAAACAATAAATGTATTCAACCATGTCAGTCTGAAACTTTTCATTTAGCTCTATGATGATAAACAGGAGATCAGCATTTTCATTAAAAGAAAAAGTCATGGCTCATTCCTTTCTGTGATTGAAGAGGATGTAGCAACATCTTTCAAAACTCAAGAGAGAAACATATGCTTGCAATAAAAAATAAATAAAAATGTGATTGTTGTTCCATTAAATGTTTCAGTCTGTGATTATAATTACTTCCTGATTGGGGAGAATTCCCATGTTAAAAACCCTGTGTAATAACAGCTAAAGTAGATCAACACTGAAATGGTAGATCTCACTAGATCAGCCAGGGCTTGCTTCCCTAGACAGGGTGCACAGAAGTACACTTAACTGCTCTTCACATGCTCTTTTTCTCACAGAATCATAGAATGGATGAGGTTGGAAGGGACCTCTGAAAGTCATCTGGTGCAACCTCCCTGCTCAAGCAGGCACGACCTAGAGCAGGTTGCCCACAACTATGTCCATACAGCAAATTTTTATTGTAATTGTGCAACTGAAGAGACTTTCATCCCCTGAAAAGTCTCTGTTCTCCCTCTCCAACTCATGTTATTTAGCAAAGACCTGCAACAAAACTACTTAAACAGCTTAAGTTACAGCAAATTTGGATTGAGGCAGATCAGAAAGTCAGACATCAGTACAGGTAGTACATTTAGCAGGTAGGATTGACCAAGGGAGTGGACTTTTCAACTGACGTGACAGTACCAAAAATAGCTCTTTCCCCTTGATAACAGGAACAACCAGGTTGGGATGGCTCAAAGGCTGGGTACGAACAGGTCATCATCCACAAAGAAAACCACTGTCAGGGAACAGGAGGCAGTGTCCCTATGTCCCAGACACAGAGCCTACTGTCTGGTTTGTAGGGCAATAGCCTGTAATTAAAGGCTACTAAGATAGACCAAGGAGCAAATCTAGAGTAAAGAAAATCAGGAACTTTTTGACAAAATGTATTCTTTCATTGCAGATCTCTCGAGATCAGATCTTTTCATTGGAAGGTGTAAGTTTCAAAGTATTTGTCAAGAAATCTCTCTTCAGGATGAAATGACTGGTTCAAATGAAGGATTGATAGAGGAAATGGGGGAAGAGAAAGGACAGGGCCTCAAGAAGCAGTAGCTGACCTTCCCAACATTATGAACAGTGTATCTAGTTCTTATCATGACCCAAAATCATAAGGCTTGAAAATATGAAAAGCAGGAGATAGAGCAGCTCTGTCTTACAGACAGCACAGAACTGCTCCTCTAGGGTCAGGGCGGGATGACATGAAAGGGGATGTAGCCAGCTCCCAGGCAAACAGCCAGGTGGTTTCAGCCTCCCCTCACGTCCTCTTGCAGCCCTCAGAAATGCAACCTCCACGACATTTCCTTTCCCCTCCGCCCAGCAGCAAACCCCTCTACTAGTCGTCTGACACAGTCTAGGATTGGAGTTGCACTTGAGCTGCTGGGCATCACGGTGGAAGCTACTGCTTCACTTAATTTGAGTGAAACGTGGGGTCAAATACCCAGGGCCACTGGGCCACCTGGGAAGCTGTACGGGACCTTCTAGTTGTGTGTCTAGTTCACAGAATCACAGAATCACAGAATTGTTCAGGTTGGAAGAGACCTCCAAGATCACCTAGTCCAACCTATGACCTAACTCTAACAAGGCCCACACTAANTCTAGTTCTGTGTCACCAGAACGAGTCAGAAGAGGCTGAAAGGAAACAGAAATGACAGTTTTGTCTTTAGATCCCTGGGACAGATAGAAGCAGTAGGGATAGGAGAGGTATTAGATCAAAGACTGAAAATAAACTGTCCACAGGTTAAATCCAGATTTTCAGAAAGTAAGCCTCCTGGGAATTTGTAGAAATGTTAAAAACACACAAGAAATCTCTCAACTTTTGCATCAGTGATTGGAAGCTGCATACCAAAGCGCAAAGGCATCCAAATTCCTCTTCCTGTGAAGCAGTAAATCAGACACTGGTTACTGGACAAGCATTGCTGAGCTGGGATCATTCAGAGCAACCTCAAGCCAAAAGTAAGCTTCTGAAGTCCATAGTTTCTCACTGCCACCTAAGGCTTTTTGCCCAAGTGGTATATAAGCTCCAGTCAAAAGCAGAAAACACCAGTAATCTTCAGAGAGCCTCTTTCTTTAGGAGTCTGAGCCCAAATTTGCAAATGAAAGTGAAGACTTAGAAGCGGTTTGGATGTTTACAAAAGATTGTCCTCCAGCTCTTTAGTACCATAATGTACCGTATTAGTAATTTAACATAAATATATAACTGTACATAAAAAGTATACACAAAGACACTCAAAAAAGCATCCAGAAAACTTAAAGACAAGGTATTGGAAACCTCTGGTGTTGATCACGACTACTTTCTTTGTGTTAACTTTAAAATAGTAATGATTTTCTTTTATCTTAAGTACACGAACAATGAAGTAAAACAATGTCAAGTCAGATAAGAAAATCCTAAGTCACTTCAAACAATTGAGATCTGATGCATACTGTAAGTACAGTTCTGCTTTCAACAGATTAGACTTTAAAGGACTCTCAGATCTATTTTTTGTCCTAGTCAAAGAAAGACGCATTGCATAAAACATCAGGGGGCTTTCTTTGATCAGATGCATATCTTTATATTCCATGTTAAACAGTTATAAAAATGAAAAAGCCTTATAAGAGGTAAACTCAGAGGATATTTATACTTTCAAAATGACATCTCAATCAGGCTCCAGAATTTAGTACCACTTTAAGGATGTGAAAATAATTATTTGTACAGTAAATTTTGAAGTTATATCTCTAGAGGAGATAAAGAGATAATCCACCACTCTGTGCAAAACAAGACCCACATGGAGAGGGTTGTTACCTTCATTGAAACAAACCTCTGCTTAATATCACTGGATTAAAATAGTGAGAGTTTCTGAGCATTAATATGGCCTTTTTGTGCCACTCTGGAAGTTCACAGGAATGATAAAACTGTCTTAATTAAGTCTAAAGATTTCCTCAGCATAAGGGATTATCCCTCTGAGAGACAGCCAGAACAGTTCTTTGTCTTGAACAATTAGATCAGATCTTAGCTACGAACACAAAGCCCAGAAGAGGAGTTTCTAAAAATAAAGCATGACAAGGATGGGGTGGATTTCAGCCTCAACCTATAGCCTCGTTTATCATTTTTTTAAGGTTTTTCCAAAACTAAGATTCAATTTTGAGCTATCAAGTTTTTTCTATTGATTTTTCTTTGCAGCGGGGGAGAAGAAGAAAAAAAAAAAAAAAAGGTTAATCAACTGCTAAGAAATTGGAAAGAGATTACCCAAAGAAAAGAACTTATATTACAAAGGAAAATGGGGCTGTTAAGACCATCATGCTTAGAGTGAGATAAAAGCCAGCCAAGCTGGAATGAAGAAGGTTGATTTCTACGTCCTTTTTTTATCTTGCTGCTTCATAGACTTTAGCACCCAGCAAAATAAATCTAACCACACAATGAAAGGCTGCTTTTCCTTGGACCATATTTGTTTGTCAGATCACTGAGTTACACTGAGCACCATGAATGCATCATAACAGTTTTCCTTTTCTGTGTTACCTAGGCAACTTAGTTTTAACAGTCAGAGGAAAACAGAAAGAATTCTCCTTAAAACATCAAGAAATCAAATAACATTCTAATAGATTAAAGGAGTTTTATCCTCATTTATCTAAACTACTTGTCAGAGTACTTAAACTCAAAAAGATGTAGGTCAGCTTGCTTTTCTGTCCTTTCTCGAGTCTTATCTGAAAACACGACGGGGCAATCACTTTGAACAGCATCTTCTCAGCATCTGCTTGCCAGTCCCACCCCTCGTCTCAGGAATTATAACTCTTATCATCCAAGACATTTGGGGATTTTTCAGGAGGGCCCTGCATTTGTTTTTAAAAGTGCATTTCTTGCTAATGACAGCAACATGTTGAGGACCAGGTAGCATACTTAAAGGCTTGATCTTTCAAGAAAATGCTTACTCACTATGCAGATAAAACCCAGCTCAAAAATTTATGTTTTGAGTTAATCAACACAGAGAAATGGATATATATAAAGATTTTCTTCACACTGTGGAAAACAATTTCACCCTGATTTAAAAGATCACAAGTAAGAGCTCTGTAGCTTCATTCTATTAGTGGTCCACTCTGCATAATTCCTGCGTCTGTTTCATAACATGTTTAAAGATGTGATATTAGACCTATATGGTAGTTAAATTCTAACTATACACATATAAAAACCACACGTACATATGCTGTATATCTGCCAATAAACTATTTATTCTCCTTCCAAAAACTAGACTAGATTGTACTGGTTAAAACTTTTTTTTTTAACCAACATCTCTGCATGCACACTGCAGTATCTTTGTAGTACAGTTAAAGCAATACTGGTATTTTTGTGTTTTCTCAAACTGAGTGCAACATCTGTACCTAAGGTAGGTACCTTCATTAAACTCATGTAAGAGGTAAGGAATTATTCCAAATTGGTTTTATGAGACTGTTATTTTCCTTTTCACTATAGGACTGGAATTTGTATGGCCTACTAAAATTTGGAGAGATAATTAATAGCCACAGGAAGATATTTCTCTCTGCAAGTGCAGCTTTGAGCTCTCAGCCAAGACGGTGGGCAAGGTGGCCAATTCATGGCATATGCTGCAGTACTTTTTAATGTGAATGAGGTGAAGATCTGTCCACCAGGAAATCCACTGAGACTTTTCATTCATCTTTCAATTGCATATCGATCATTTAATGCTAAACATCCTCCTAGTAAACAAATACCTTCAGTAATACAGCTTGGGAAAAACAGCTCCAATGTGACAACTTCCAATATTAGACATTCTCTCTTGTGCACGTTTGTCCAAAATAATTTGCAAATACTGGGTACAACAGGGTAGAGGTGAATGATGAGAAAAACTCTTTTTTGCATTCATAGGCTTCAGTGTATTCTTTTCAAGTAGTTCAACATGGCTATGTGTTAAAATGCTAATGCCAACCATTTGCATAGTCTCCTCTGAATAATAAATAGTGGAGACTCACTGAATAAGAATCACAGAGTAAATTCCTTGTGTGCATAGACACACCATTGACCTTACAGTCTCCTTTACCAGTTTCAGGACATTTTGTTGTTTCTTTTACTTCAGAAACATTGAGTGATATTTTGCTTTTATTTTAATGCTTATATTCATCGTGATTTATTCTTTGCTCCACTGATCCCTACTGCATGTACTTCCCCACCCCTTGCCTTGGAACACCTCTTTCCACTCTCTATGTCTTTGTTTTCACATTGGTTTTGAATGTTCTTTTACATATCTGCAATAAAATTCCATTTTCCAAGTAATGATAACTGTCCAAAGAAGAAATTCTGTCCATAGTAGCCAGTCATCACTGGAAGGCACTGGGAAAAAATGTCCTCCATCTTAGAGGAATGCATGCATCCATAGGTGACAAATGGGAGCCTTTTGGCAAACTAATCCATATTTGGACACAAGAGCTATTTAACCAACCCTCGTCTTTGCCAGCTGGCTCTTTGGACCGTTTTTCTGTAAAGGATGGCTACTATATCATGTAAGTAATGTATTCGATTCTTCATTTCAATTATGCAAAAACAAATCTTCACAGAAGAGTAAGTTTCCCTCTGGCTCTAATTTTGATGTCAGAGAAACTTTCTTACCAGAAAATGCAATATGAAGCCATGATGGAGGCAGAAAACCTAACTTCATTTTTGAGCGGCTTGAGGGTGAAAGAACCACCTTTAGGATGATTAAAATGTTATAGTTGTCTATCTCTTTCAAACTAACCACAACTGAGGCAATACAAAATAAGAGTGCAAGAAAAGCAGTTTGCACAGCATTTGATTTTAGGTGCAGTTTCTGTTGGTGCCCAGACTCCAACCCTGCACAATGTACGTGCATCTAACCCTGCACACATGGAAATCATCAATGTGGCTGATTTCTTCAGGGCATAGGGGAAGTAGCTCCTCATAGTACGTTGTCAGAGGACACATTGTTTTGCAAGACTGAGCTTATATCATGAAGAAGCAGATTTCATGAATGCATTTTAGGTGTTAGAGTATTATACCTCGACCAGACGCAGATTTGTTTCTCAACAGGAAGCACCTCACAGCTGCAACCACATAGCATAACCCAGAACCAAACTAATTGTACTAATTGCAGCTAATAACAGAATGTGGATTAAAACCTCTTAGACAACTGTTACACACACACCCCCTCCAGTAAATCTTTGCAGAAAGACTGAAACACAGTCTTAAGACCAACAGCACACACTTCATAGCTGTGAGTAAGCCAGGACATCATCCTCAATCTTGAGTCTTCACATCAAAAAAATCATTGCAAAGTAATACTTGTGTCATGCCTCAATAGTAGAGGAAGTGTTGCTGCTCTATAGGTTTTGTGGGGTGGGGGCTCTATTTTCTAAAGACAGCTCACGGGTATGTCAGCCAGGTCAGAGGAACATGCAGCCTCTAATCCAGGCTCAACAGCTTTCATTCCACTAATTACTTATCAGAGAGTATGAGAGCACAGAAATAGGAGCTGAACATACTTAAACAGAAATAGAGGGGAATCAAAGAATGGAGATATTAAACTGCAGGGGTATTAAGTAGGAAGACTTTTTTTTTT
>VXAA01001573.1:310373-323679 GCA_013399115.1 Anseranas semipalmata | reverse complement strand
ATAGTGAGCCTTTTTTTTTTTTTTTTTTTTTTGACTAGGAAATGAGACTGACTCAAGAGGGGGGAGTTTCTGTTCCCCCCTGGGCACAGACTTCCCGTGCACTTCAGATGGCTTATCCTCAGCTTCCTCTTATCTGTGACTCAGCTAGCAATATTTATGCACTCCATATGAGTGCTGGAAAATGCATTTGTAACTGAAGTATCCGGGCATTTTCCTTATCAGAAAGTTTTGATTAAGTATCATATATGGTTTGATAAAGTAACTAGTACTACACAAAAATCATCATGGCAGCTGCTACATCGCTACCTGGCAGCTCTTGAAATACCTCTGTAAAGGGGAAAGGACATGAAATTGAACAGGAATGTTTTCAGCAGGATACCACAAGGATAAATTCTTGCTTTTTCTGTTTTTAGTAGTGATAGTGATTAGATTCATTAGCGGTATGAGGAGAAAGTCATGCATCATACCATCACTAACATTTTCAGGGGAAATAAAAAATGGGCGTGGAGGGAAACCACTAAAGAGGTACAGACACTGATAAAGAATGACTTGCATTTATCTTTGGAAGACCAGATAGAGCAAGCAGCATTCTTCTAAATATGGAGAAACATAAAACTGTACATCTGGAAGGATCTTCCAGAGCTAACACCAAACCCTGCCTTGTTTTGATGGACACAGTTCAAAAATCCTACCGATAAATCAGAGATTTGGGGAGTTTACTCCACATGGAAATCAATCATCTTAGTTTAACCAAAATAAAAGTCAAAAGAAGATTTAATCATGATTTACAAACACCAATATGAGGAATTTATCTATGGCATTGGACTTTCTAGGAGAAGGAACAAAGATACGAGAACAACCACCAAATAAATTAAGGCAGAAGATTAGATTCATGTATTTCAACAGTTCTGATTGTAGCACTCTTCAATGATCCCAGAATATTTTTTGTTTTTGTTTTTCAAGAAAAGCTTTTTTTAACAGATATGTTCCATCTCCTTTTTTTACTAAAAGTTAAATTAAATAGTCAGAATATTTCCAGATAGACTTGTCTTTTCATTTATAAGATGAAACGTTATTTCATACCAGAGTTAGAAAGAATCATTGGCACTTATAAGGCGACTTCTAAACAAACACAGGGTTCAGAAACTTTCCATTATTATCACTGAGGTCATCTGTGAACAAATATCATCTGCCACAGGGTGAAACTGATAAGAAATGCCATTCTTTCATATCAAAAATGTGGCATATCTAACCTGAAGTCTGCAAATCTACTACTGTCACCATCTAAAATAAAGTCTAGCAAGGCACCAAGACTGTCATCACCATGTCATTGGAAAGCACTGTAAATTCTACTCTGGTACAATGCTTGAAATCCATAAGACCTATCACAGCTGCTTTATCTAGAAAAATTCAAAAAAGTTATGTATTTATTTGAACTGATTTAATTATAAGTCAATAACTTGATGGCTTTGGGTTGCTCCTCATTGCCCTCATGATATGCAGATATGTTTCCTATGAGAATTCAAGGGAATTTAAATATTCTCAAACTTCAAAATATGAGGAGGAATAGCAAGCTAGCCAAGACCATCAAGATACTTCAAACAGATTCTAAATATGGAGCCAAGAAGTTGCTGAAGTTTGCAGTCAAGGGTTTTAAATTAGGATGATCTCAAGTAGAGGTGCCAGTAAAGCCTAGTCTGTTCATTTCAGGTAAAAAGCAAGTTGCTATAAAAGGATGGCAAAAGAAAATTTAATAAAACCTTGACTGACATTCAGATTGAACCCTACTTAATTTATACACAGAGATATTACCTTTTAGAGGATATAAAAGGTATTGCTGACATTGATACATCAGAGCCAAACCTGCACAAATCCCAGAACTGATAGGATGCTCAATATTGCCTGAATGAGGGAACAGAAATTACAAATGGCCAGCACCTGCTGCATTACTGATTTGGATTCTCCTCTTTTAAGCCTGTGGGAATAATTGGAAATTTCACTTCCATTTATTCTAGACCAAAGTTTTCTGTCAAGGCACCATCTGTAGTGATGAAATTCTCATCCAATTCCAATTCCTGACACAAACCAAACCAAACCAAAAGAAAATTATACCTGTAAAACAACTAGATGAAAGTACACCACTTCCAAATATCAAACTCTTTTCACATAAACAAAAACATTATTCATCAGATCATGTCTATATCCTGAATAAAATGCCCTCTGGGATGATTTGGAACAGCCACTTGCAGTAAAAGCCTCAATAAAAGCAAAAGAACAACAATCTCACTGGTCCACGTTCCTGAGACACTGCCTCCAAAACCACTCCGTTTTTAGCTCTGGGGGCAATCGTGACTGTATGGGTCACTGCAGCAGCAGCAGGTGTGCTGGTCTCAGTGCATACAGACATGCACACGTACTGCGCAATCGGACACAGGTGAGACAAGCAGTTAGGAGGGTAAAATGGAAAAATTCTGATATGAGAGAGCATCTCTGAATTGCTCCACTTCATTTTCTTTCTTATCTTTCATGATCTTCTGAAGTGAATGACTGGTGATGGGAAGAGATCCAGAAGCTTTGCATAGATTTTTCCCAGGAACACTCAGAAGAGACTTGGATTCTCAGCCAGGTGACAAAATAAGAATGACTGTCTTACAAGGGAAGAAACTGAAGGGTTTTCAACACTTCTCATATTTTAAGCTGGGACAAGGCACAACACAGGGTGGTGCCTAAACATAGAACATAAGCAGAGAAACTTGTTCACATTCTTGGTTCATGCAGTTGTGGTAGCAAAGAAGGAATGATGTTGTGACACGCATCTGAGTTCATGCCAAGGCTGTTGTGCAACACTTCACTACAGGGTGGGACCAGGAAGTGCTCTAACCAGTAGGGTCACGCTCAGCACTTCTCTCATCCCAGTAAATATTAATTATTTTGGCTGGTAACCCAGTAGAACTGTTTGCCATGTGCACTTTTTCTGTCCTTTGAAAAAGAATTTAAGAATTTGAATGCCTTTGAAACCACTGTAGTGGTGATTGTTAGCTAATGTTCGTGTTCAGCTTCGAGTAAGAAGAAAAGAGAACTAATCTACTGGTGAGGGCACTCTTCTTGGAGGCATGAGCTGAAAACCTTTCAGATGGAAGAGAAAGCTGTACCAAGCTTTCTTCTGCACACCAGATGACTGTGAGCCCTACCATATTTTTACCCTGGATGGGTTTCATACGAAACAGATCCCACAGGCTCCTACCATCAAAAGACAGTTCAAGGTCATGATCCTGCCGTGATCCTTCTCTGACAGCCACGGACAGTCACGGGCAGAGCCAGCACAGCCCGGTCCAGGGCAGCACACGTGTTCCCAGGCTGCTTTGCTTGCCCACAAATGTTGTGGCCTCTGCAGCCAAGGTCAATCTGCCAAATCACATCTGCCAGTTACTTCTCTCCTGATGCTACGAGACATTTAATAGGTTCTGCTAAAGATATGATTGGCTTGATCAAGGCAGTTTATTGAACTGTTACTATAGATAGTGAAAATTTATCAACAACTTTGGATTAATTACTTTGCATATAAATGTTTTAAAATAAGGCACACTGAAATGACTAGGAATGGGAACTAAAGCCACCAGGGTTTGCTTTGAGAGACATGCAATTTTCCTCTGAAAACATGTATGTGTGACCACAGACTTTACACCACATGTATGTCACGGCTACTCAGAGGGACTTTTTGTGGCTTTTGCTCAAAGTTGCTTAACAGCTTTGAAACAACCCCATCCTCTGAGGACCTGGATGAAGGTTTTGGTGTACATACCTTTTCTGGCCTTTGAAAAGAACATTCAAAATTGTGCAGAAACAGCTCTTCCACAGCACAAGTTGTCTATCACTAATTAACATTTGTACCATACTCAGCTTACAAGACCATTTCCCTGCTCACTGCACACAGTGGTAATGAAGGATAGATGGGTACAGATTAAAAAGTAAGACTGGAGAGGCAAGGCAAGCTTGAGGTCACCCATCGGGTCACTGACTGATACAGGAATGCAAGCCAGGTTGTAAATACTCTAACCCTGCTAAGGCCAGTATCTCTCTGTACATTGAGCTCTGGAACAACCTGAGAAGCTAGTGCTGTTCCTCGATGCTTTGGTTGCAGAGAGAGCCACTGATTTGTGATTTAGGTATAGGCGGTGCGACATCATCTTCCTGATAGACAAAATCCCAAAGGAGACGGAAGATGTGATCCTGTCCCCCACCACTCAGTGTTTTTCTACCACAAAGCTCACATCTTCAACAGAAAGATTTGCAGTTTTTTTCTAGATTTGCAGGTTTTTTTTTTTCTGGGTTCATTTTCTGCTGTATTAATGGCAGCGTGAGTACAATGTTAAAGGTGGTGCAGTGGGAGCCATGACCGTGTGTGACTGGACTGAAGTAAGTAAGTAAGGGCTTGCACCAGCCCTTCCTATCTGGCTGTATTCTTAAATGAGGGGAGGAAGGGAAAGCAAACACAACAGAAGAGATTAAAAGACATAATAACTTTCTTTAAAACAATTTTTCCTAAGTGCTAGTATAATGAAATAAAACAAATCAAAACAGAAAAAAAAAAAAAGTAAAAGATGAAAACATGACAGCCCAAAGTCAAAATTAATGACAAATTTTGCAGTGTATTCCTTTAATCCTTGTACTAATAATAGAGAACGTAGTGATCATTAGCAATTATTTGTAGGATTAAAGCCACAGAAGAGTTAAAAAATATAGCCCTACTTTTTGCTGTTCTGCTCCTTAAAGCATTGCCATGTGCTGGATGCATTTAATGTGCTTAGAAAAAGGGCAAAAAAGGTCTCCACAACTAGGAGATTTAGAAGGAAATTGTCACTTTCTACTCTTAAGTGACAATTTTGTAAATTCTAGATGTGACAGTAACAATTGAAAAAGTAAATTATGGATGGGGGAGAGGTTGTTGGTGATGAAGAAAGGTTTGGCACAGAAAGAGCTCCTCACACTCAGTTACGAAGGTTGCTAAGGAATTTAGTAGCTTATATAATGCATTTCTATAGAGCAACAGTAGCATCTAGTGGATGTGGGGGAAACTTCTGCAGCAGGATATTGTAGCTCCACACCCACCATTAGGAATGGAAACAGATTTAAGAAACTAAGGCTATGCCCTTTCCCACTTTTTTTTCCTTTTTATTTATTTTTTTAATATATACATACGTGTACCTACCTCAACAGCATTAGTCTATTCTTGCTGCAAATTTGCCAAAGTTAAATGGGAGGGTTTGGCATTTCTGCTGGCAAAAGAGGTAAATTAACTATCCACACACCAAAACAAAATGCAAACCCCACAGAATCTGGGGAGAGGACTGGGGGGCTGCAGGACAGGAGAGCTTGGAGGAGACGCTAAAATCAGTTCATTAACTGCTTTTATATTCCTTAAAAATAAGATCATAACTGACACAACACACAGCTATATGAGCAGAATTACCCAGCATTTCTGTGAACTGCTGTGGTGTGAGACAAAGGTGGCCCTCCTAAAAAAGGCAATAGGCACACAGGTTGGAGCAGCGGGGAGCTGCCCCAGATCAAATAAGATGTGAAGGTACTAGGCTCTATTGCCTCTAAGCCCTTCAGCCGTCATATTACATGCTCAGGGGACAACCAGTCATTACAGATGTCTGACACCCCAAACTTTCACAAAGCTTGTTGATATTTTGTTTTGTCTTCCAACTCTGTTCTTTACTGCAAAGTAGTTCCCTGTTTGCTGGCCTGGATAACAAGCTTCACTAGGTCCTTTTAGATGTTTTGCCCTGGCTAACCTTATAATTTCTGTTTTAGAGGAATGGGTCACAAATATTAACATTTTCAAGAATAACTTCTCAACTGTTACATTAGTAGCAACATATCTAGTTTTAACAACCCCCTTGTACCACTTTTTGTTCATTCTGAAAGATCACAAAAAGGCCCTTTATCTATCATACATATTGCTGCATCCAGAATTTACAACAGCTTTCAAGGGCAGGAAACCAGATGAACACCCTCCTCAATCCATGTGAGCCAAAGGAACACACCTGATATGCAGGGCCGAGAATTTATTGATAGTCTAATTAAAGTCTTGACAGTCTAATCCAAGATTCATTATTAGTCCAGCTATGATGATACAAACCTCTATAGTCCAAAGCTTCCAATTATAATGGTTCTTTTGCAATAATAACATGATTAAAACTGATATATGCAAATAAATCCCATGTTATACTGAGTTTTACTGCACATGGTAGAGATACTGTACGTTGGATACTTGTTCTTTGCTCTCTTTATTATACCTGAAGTCAGCTTTACCCAGTGTCCATGGTTACATCCTTTAAGGAACAATAATGACCACTTATGACATGTCTATGACTGACAAGCAGTTACCATTCTGTGCCACACACTCTCAAGACCTCTGTGGCATCTTGTGCTTGCACTTTTGGGGCTCCCTCCTATAATATCATATTTTTTCTCCCATTTAGCTAAAGTTTTATTAGCACAAGCTACACACACATACATCCTAGTTCTGGGCCACTTAATTGTTCACCCCATAAAAATAGTAATCTATTAGAAAGTACACATGCACATGTATATGGAAAGTCACAAGCTCTAGAGGAACTATTACATTTCTCTTATTTACACATGAAACCAAACGTCCCTAAATTACTCTACCACCAACACATCCTACTATTTAGTTTCCTTCAATCTTTTGGCAAATTAAGACCTCCTTTCTACTCAACCCAGACCCTTCCCTGAACCCTTCAACCAACCTTAATTAATGGGTACTTGAAAATTTATTTAAAGATCCCTAGAAATAAATCTGAATAACTCAAGTTGCCTTTTCTGAGGCAAATTTTGCAGGACCATCAGATTTAGGTTCATTTATTCGCCTTCCTAAATATTCATTATTGTTCACTTTAGGTTTTGCTTTAGCTCCTTCTATGAAGTTTCTGGCTGTGCTAAAGGAAGGATTTACATTTGCTCCATATGTGTTTTAACATGGTTACCAGCTTCTAACTGTGTCTCTTGAAAATTGGATCCCACCTATGGTTGTCTTGTTCTCTTAAATACATCTAGAATTGTCAGCTGATCTTGTCAGGAGTCAGTTTGATGGTGGGATTTGTTGCTTATTGCCAGCTTCTCATTGGAGAAGTCAGACCACTGCAGCCAGGTTTCTCCCACAAGCCCATAGCACCTTTCTAGCTAAGTTGGCTGTTGAGGAAGCCGAGAAAGAGCAAGCTACCTAATCTTTCACTTGTTCTCTCCTTACAACAGCAGTCTGAGGTTTGATGGCGGATGTCAGCTATTCCGGCTGTCTTTAATCAAAGGGTAGTTTTTCCTCCTCCATTTTGGTTGAATTGAAGGCAATGAGACTCTCTCGAAGACATTCTCTCAAATTTATCTTACTTGTAGCTTAACAACTCCAGAACCAAATTTCTCTTTTTCACCTTTACCTTTGCTGTCTGTGACACAAGGAACACGTTATCAACATTTCAGGTAGTTCACTATTCACTGAAATATCGCTAGTCTAGATTTCCACATAAATAACACATTAGGTATCATCCCCTTCCCTCTACTCCCTCCCTATCATCCATGAAAATATATTAAACTAGCTCTGAATAAGCGAATACTACTTTTTAAAATTTCCCTAGGGTAGGCAAAACCTCATTAAGTCGGCCACAAGGATTTTACCATCGGGAATAAACTGGAAGTGGCATTCAGAAATAGAAATCAACTATGCCAGCAAGCAGGCCCTGCGAGACCGTCCTGCTGTCATCCTGAAGTAATATACTTGGTTGTCTGGAGACACAAACGTGCCAGGCCTGGGGAACTCCTGAGGACCGAGCTACCAAAAGAAAGAGGTCAATAACAGCAGTAAAGTTAAAGACTATCTGGAGAGAGAGACACCCAGAGAGTCTGCATGGTCTTTTAGTTTCCACAGGAAAAATTACATGCTACAGTATGTTACCCAAGCAAATTGCAAGTAAATATGTTCCTACAGAGAATTTCTCCACAGCTCCATCCACTGGGAAAGCAATAAAGCTTTCTATGACCTTGGAGGCAGCCTCAGGTACTTCATGCAAACCTGGGCCTGACTAGTAGTACAACCATGAAAGCAAAATTCCCAAACTCTTCATTTTAGGACCATCTGACTTAATATTCAAGGTTCCTCAACTAAAATGCTTTAAAGCCCTGAAGGATAACAATCTGTCACATTACACTCCTTTAGCTTTAGAGACAGATGCACTATCTAGAAGAGGCTCAGTGCTCATGTAGTGCAAGACCAATTTAGCAACCTAAACGGCTCTGTGCTAATGAGAACTTCTCTGATGGCACTTATATCCCAGTATTCAGGGCAGGTTTGCTGGGCCCCAAAGTGACATATTAGCATCATTCCCATCTCAATCCCTCTGTCTTACTCCCTTCAAGGAAATAAAAATATAATTTTAAACAAGATGTTATGAGTTGACATTATTGATAAAGGAAAAGGGTCCTGAAAAAAAAGAAAGTCAGTTTGTTACTTACTGCTTACTTGGCCTATAAATTGCCTGTTTCAGTGCTAATTTGTCTTTTCTCATTTATTGTTTATATTAAAATACTGACCAATGGCCAAAACAGAGGTTAAAATTAGGAAGGGAAATTCATAGCATTTTCATTGCATTTAGTTCATTTGCAGAGCTGTTGAAGGACCAGCCATGGGGTCTACCACCACCCTGAAGTGTCTGAGAGCAGAGGCTGTATTTTAGCATGGATCTGCTCAATCCCTGCACAGGAAAGCAGCCTCACTGAGCTGGCAGTTGGCCATCACCAAGTGCAAATGCTGAAAGAACAAACACATCCATATTGATGCCTTGGGATATTTGTAATAGTATTCCTTCAAATCTCAGATTTGTGAGATCAGATCAGAGCACCAATCAATTAAACCCTCCTTTGAGCCGCTTTCAGTTTTCCCTGAAATATAACTGAATAAATAAGTGGAATAAAATTTCAGTCTGTATTAGGCCCAGGATATGCACCCAAATTTTCAAAATCCCATCTTAGCTAACTAATTTCCTCGGCCTGAGCCTTGACTTGCATTTGCTCAACATGGACATTATGTACGTGCAAAATATACCTGAAATTTCTATTTCAAATGAAATATTTGCATTCATACAGCTTTTTAATCTCTAGATTAAACAATTCAAATTAGTGGTTTTATTTCAACTTGTTTCCATGCTCCTGCCAAATAGGAGAGAAAACAGAAGACAAAAAGGTTCTTATTTTTAGCAGCCTTGATTTCTATGTTTTTCTTCTCTTTCCCTTGTCTTTTTCTTGCCCTTGGGAAAGCTTGGTCATCTTCTTGGTAGGAAAAGAAAAGCAAGGAGATTTGATGGAATAATTCCAATTTTAGTGCTTTTCACACAGGAGCTAAAGGAGGATAAATAAAATACTGAGAAACAAGGTGGCAGTGGCAGAAGCCTTGTGACTGGGTGGGTGGATAGGCAGGAGGACACCACCAAGCCTACCAGCTTCTGCATGTTTCAGCCAGACAATGGGAATACAGGTCCTTAAGATACCTTACGGAAATTGGGCAATGACCTGTCTTCTGAGAGGGGTGGAAACAGGGGTGGTCCTCCAGGACAACACGAGTGTCAGGGCTGAACATGCCCTGACACTGGTTCCTCATTAAAGTTTTATAATTATATAAACTCCCTGCTGTGTTCAAGAATACAGCAATATATATTCATCAATATATTCATCAATATTCAACAGGAAAGAAACAAAATTATCTTAGGTGAGCACTGTTCCCTTCAGACACATTTCTGTTGATGAAAACCAGTCTGCAATCCATGCCTCAAAATTCAGCCCCAAGTATAATCCATTCACAACAATTTTACTTTTTACATCAGGACCTGGAACAAATCTGGTCCCTTAAATTATGACTGGAGCTGGAAAAATTTTGAATTAGACAGTACTTCATAGAGCTGTTATCATTACACACTTGAAATAAATCCCTTTATATGTTTGTGGAGGGGATGGGGACAGAGATCACCCCCTTTCCATCTTTTAAGAAAAAAAGGAAGAAAAAAATCAAATCCTGTCACTTTATTCCCTGGTGTTTTGCTCTCACCATGCTGGTATTGCTGTCCCAGTTAATTTAAGTTGTAATGAGAATAAATTATCAACCAGTCAGAGATGTACTGATTTCCAATTTCTTTCTTTCTTAATGTCCGCACTGACTCTGGACACACATTGAGCTGAGTTCTGCCAAATGTATTCTGAAAGAGAAACACCCCAAAAAGCACTGCTGTCGCTGCAAACTGTGCCAGGAGGAAAGCATCGGCTTACCGAGTTTTCTTCAGAGCACGCAAACGGCGGTCTGCTGCTCCTGAATAACAGCGGTTGTAAAATCCCGGCCTGTTCTCAGGTGTGACAGATGCTCAAGCCGTACCTTTGAGAAGAATGAAGACTGCGTGGGGAGGGGAACATTTAAACTAGATTTTCACTGGTGCAGCTTAATCCCATTACTTTTTGCTTTGCCTTCACTACCTGTACTTCCCAGCCTACCCTTTAAAGATTTGTAGGCCTTCCTCCAGGCCTTTAAAGGCTTCTATTGCTTCATTTAATGTTTCTTTAATACCTGGTTAAGAAAGAATGATGTGAAGGCATAGCTTCATGCTTTTCCAAACCAACCCACGATCCTATAAACTCATGTGGTTATTAGTTGCATTGTTCTCTCTCTACCTCCTGGCAATTAATGTTGTCTCCCCCAGCTAGAGCCAAACTGCAAATAAAGAGGAGCATTAAAATGTCAAAGTCTCATCCATAACAAAATGCAAAGGTTGGCACCCCTTGTTACTGGAATTTACGGACTGCTTTTTAGTTTTATCATTTTATCTTCCTTTAATGGCAAAATCAGTTAATCCTGGGTGGCATCATAAAACTCGCAAACAGAGGCAGACCGTAAGTCAACAAGTCATTTCTTGAGCTTTGCAGCACAAATCCCTGTTGTAAAAAGCAGCAGCAGTTAACTCCTTCCATTTCTGCTCCTCTTTCAAGGACTTTAGGCAAGGCTACAAAGCTGTTATTTATCTAATTCACACCACTAACGGTGGTGCAGTTCCTGCTACTGTGCCTTTTAAAGGTAGAAAGTGGCCCAAAAGCACAAGCCCCTTAATTAGTAGGTAAAGTAAATTTCTCTTTAGAGTGTGGAGGTGAACCTGTTTGATGAGAAGGCTCAAATGATGATGACCTTTGATGGCTCAGATACTGCGACAGCTTGGATACTGCAGACACAGGGCAGAAAGGTTCATTTTAAACTAAAATGATTCCATGGCACACCTTCCACCCCAGCCACAGCTGTGCAGACCTTCTTCATTTGCAGTTCCTCAGATAACGCTGCAAGAATTGCTCAAACACTCAATATTAAGAAAGTAACAAACGTGATTTTCATCCAAATGTTAGCATGGGATCCCAAGGGAAAGACATCTCCATCTGTTCAGCTTTCTCTCCACATGCCACCAGGGGCTCGCAGGCCGTCATATAAACACTCTAACACATATCATGCTGGGAAAGTCTGTTTTCACAAGAACAATAAAAGAGGAACTGAAATGCATCGTCTTGATTATTGAGAAGTTAACCAATTATGTAAGAGTGTGGATGGATGAAGAGAAAATCAATGGAGAGCTGCACTGAGAAGTACCTGTGCTTCCATGAGTTAATTGAAAGGATGGAGGTTCTCATCCTTTGATGCTTTCATAGCAGACTACTTTCACCCTGTAAAGTACGGTGGGTTTCTTTGAAAGAGCTGACACTAGCTAGCCTTAGAGATTAAAATGCACACACACAAACAAAAAATATAAACAAAAAACAAACAAACAAAAAAAAAGAGACAAACCTGATCTGATCTAAAACATTGCATTCTGTTTCTGCTCACAAATCTGTAGTTTATGGAGGTGGACTTGGAACCAATGTTATAGAGGCAGATTTTCCTTATTTCCTTGGTATGCTTCTACTAAATTTCCAGCTGATGCTGGAGGGATGCTTCCAACGACCTGCTGCCGCTCACAGTCACTGTGCTCCTCACTGACAAGCAGCACCGCAGGGCAGAGCCCATCCATCAGCCCCGTGTACAACACCGAACGGGGATGAACTGATCGCGTGCCCCAGGCCTCAACATTGTGCAGAAAAGCTCAGGAGCACGACTTGGAAAATGCATTGAGACCATACAGCCATGAAGTCCCACTCCAGCTCTTGCTAACACCAGTAAGAGTCTTGCTGCCAGTTTTTGCAGAAGACCTACTTGAAGACAGCGTTGTAGAGCATTGGTGTAGTATTGCTTGTGATTAAATCGTGATTAATTTAACCAAATTGTGAAAAGTTCTCATTTACATTTCGTTTGTTTTAATATTATTTTCTTGAATGCCCAATGTGAAATGAACAGAGCATGTTAAGAAAAAGAGTTTCACAAGTCCAGCAGAAGCAATGATCCAACTGCAGTGCCCAAGAGGTGGCGCCCAGAAACCAGTAGATACTGCTTGTGAGACTGGTTTTTGGTGGGGGACCTCCCCAGCAGAATGCTACTCACACCAGACTTAAGAAGGCAAGTCAAAAACTAAATATCAAAACCTGGCAGATTTTTGGTAAAGTATATAAAAAGAAGAGAATCACCTTCCAGCCTCAATTCGGCCGCTTTCCTGACCCCTGGGTCCCTGAGCTCACGTTACTGCAGCCCAGATTAGCACAAATAAGTAATTTGCTCCTTTCCCACATCTTTGTTGATCGATTTATTCAAGACAGGCTCTTGGCTTCTTCTACTGGGGCCAGCTTCAGCTTTATGCACCCCCTTAGAAGACCACTTGAACAGAGCACATGCTTAATTCCATAGTATAAGCTCCTGTAGGTTTTGCCCTTTTCCTGTTTGGCTAGCCTTCATTAAACCGAGGTTTCTCAGGTTTTAAGTTAGAAATGAATATCCAGTGTTCATATTTTAAGCACATGCTAATAGAGATTCAAAGACTTTTACTGTACTATCTTGAAGTTTCAGATCTTCATGGTACCTTGATTGCGAAGCTTGTATTTCTATACCATGACATTTTGTTATGGATGTGGCTGGGAGAGATTTATTAGCATAATAATCCAATTTAGAGACAAAAGGCCAACAGCAGCATTCAAGGATAAAATAGGATAAAATAAAAGGAAATGTACAAAACATACTGGAAGAAAAGAAAAGAAAAGAAAAGAAAAGAAAAGAAAAGAAAAGAAAAGAAAAGAAAAGAAAAGAAAAGAAAAGAAAAGAAAAGAAAAGAAAAGAAAA
>VXAA01001573.1:257080-310249 GCA_013399115.1 Anseranas semipalmata | reverse complement strand
AAAACCTTTCAAGACACTGTCAGAAAATAGAGCTCAGCCTTTACAATTCATTATCAACGGGATGGAAAGCACTAAACATAGAATAATGTAACCTTGTGAGCTCTGCCCTGGCCAGCCATTGGCAGATACACGTCACCACGTGCCTCAGTTTTCCTGAGTGGAGGAGATGTAACAGGGTTACACGTGTTCAATGCTTCTGTAACAAACTGATGGCAGGCACCATGTGAGAGCTATTTTGTTGGAAAAAATAAAGGAGTGCCCTTATCTGGAACACTGAGTATTTTTACCAGTCTCTGGACGACAGACAAGTCAAAGGACAGGCAACTGGCATGACTTGCAGCTTCAGTGTATTCCCGTATGGAGAAAAATAAACCTTTTAGTGTAGAAAGGAAAATAAAAAAGCTAAACAAATAGAAGTGCAGGTCTGTCACTCCTTGCTCTTTCATGTTATGGACACAAGATGATGATCAGTAATACATACAGAGAAAAAAAAAGAGAGGAATCGGGGGGATTCTGGTTAAAATTTGCCTATGAAATTCACTGAGGCTAAGACATTATAAGGATAAAAAATAGATTTTGATACAGATAAATAAAATCTTTGCAGAATTTTGAGAGATTAATAAACCAGTATTTCAGCATACCCAGACACTGACAGAGAGCTATACCTAGTACAGGGTGGTTCTTCTACAGTTGCTTGTATTAAAGCTTTTCTCAACACAGATGAAGGATGTGCCAAGATTAACCCCTATTAGCAGCATGGAAAACATCCTGTAAACCTACCACATGATTTTATCAAGGGAAAGGAGCTTAAGCTGAAGCAATCTTTTAATAACTTTATTAAACTGTATTTGTCCAGATTCATAGCAGTCTTCCGTTAGCTGTCTCTTGCTGAAATAAATAAATACATGGGAGGGCTGCCCGTATTTAAATGTGCTTTTGAGCAAATCCTAAAAATTTCATCCTGCACAGAACCCAATGGACCATCTTCTGTCTCCTGAAGAAGGAAAAGGAGCCCTGGAGACTTCACGCTACGTACACCTGCTTTAAAGCCATGTTCCATCTGTAATGCTGTAAGAGCTTTAATTAAGCTATTTTCATGGTATGATAGCAAGACAACAGAGCAGTGAAGTCAAATACAGCCTCATTGTCTTCTTGCCTTTGCAGATAATTCCTGGGAAGACTACAGGTTGCTTTACTTCCCGCAGCATAGGCTCTTTCTCTGCCTGCATAGCATACCTTTTTTTTCTTCTCTTTCCCCTTCTATTGCTCTCCAGCTAACAGCAGGACAGCAACAGACTCAAAAGCCATTAGCACAACAGGCAATCTTCGTGTGGCTATGGTAAAAACCAACACAGACATAAGTAGCTGCTTCGCCAGCAAGGTGCTGATATAACTAGAAATTCTGCAAACTGAAGAATATATTTATTCTCCCCATGAAGCTTAACAATACAGTTGAATTATTTAGCTTAAAAAGAGAGTTTTCCATGCATACATTAATACAGCAAAAGCTTATTACATTTTTCCATTCCTTATAGCACACTTTTTTTGGCTTATGTCTAAAGTCACCTCAAGCTGCCTATGTAATTTGCTTGATCTTCTTACTAGCAAGCAATCAGTGGAAAACTCCGCTGCTTTTCTTGCCTTCTACGTTTTTCCCCTAAGCATAAATTACTTTAGAAGAGCACTCTCCGTCTTCACTATGAGATTTTCAAGCACAGGAAAATTAACCTCTTATCCAACATAGCGCGTGTTCTGTATTTATTTACACCATTTATTGTGAGTGCCAAGCAGTGTAACAGATAAACAAATTTCTTCAAAGTACTTGCAAAAACGACATTTGAATTTAAACACTTCACCTACAAGGAAAAAAAGTCTTTACGGTGGCTTGAATGATGGTGCTTCACCCCCACACATATTACTGGGCCTGCCTTATCTTTCCTATCACAGTGATTTAGATGACAACATACAATGGGGCGTTGAACTCTTTTGGAAGGGTCAGCTGAATGGGCTTTTGAGCTACCAACGTAGTATGGCTGATTCATTTTGTTTAAGAGAAAAAGGAGCAAAATTTAAACATTGCTGCAAACACAGGGTCTGGCAGAACTTACAAAGGGGAGACAGTTAAAAATGTTGGACTTGTGGGCCACCAGACTGATTTTGTTTCCACACTGATGAAGTGAGGCATCAAGTAGGGTTATATATGGCATGAGTGGCTATTGGATTAGCACCATTCCCCCCGTGTAGCCCCAAAAGGGAAGGTTTGGGCTCAGCTCAGTGTTATAGCAGCAGCTCTTGGCTCATGAGAGCACAGCCCCCGCCTTGCCGTGGGTCCAGCCCTACCACTTCCTTGCTCCATCCTCAACAGCAATGGCGAATGACACACCACCACACGGAGGGGAGCATCAACTTCTCTGCTAACCAGGACCACCTCCAGCTCCCCTGGAAACAACTGCATTTCTGCAGCCAGAGGCCAAAAAGCCACAGGAAACGTTGGCTCAGCAAGGGGAGGACCTGCTCGCAGCCTCCAGAGAGCCACAAACCCAGACAAGCCCCTGAAAGCACCAACGCCTGTGGAAATGCTCTTTGATTTCCCCTCTAAATCAGGAATTCACCTGACTTAACTCACATTGACATATATTTTAGAGCTAAAACTGACTTTAATTTACACTTGCACTGGTATAATGACAGTAGCACACGTGGGTGAACTAGCCTTGTTTTTGATTCAAAGGTCTGTAAAAGTAACTCGGAAAAATGAGTGTGATACGTCATTATTCCTTCCAAGTTCATCACTGTGTGTGCTTGCAGAACATTAAGGACTTGAGATTTCAGTACCAAGCCTTACCTTCAACTACCTTATCAGTTACCGAAGACCATTATGTGGAATTAAGACTTTCCAAAATTTGAATTTAAAATTCAGGTGTAAAATTAAATTATTTACACTGACAAAAACTCCATTAAAATCTTTCTTGTGCTTACATAAGATAAGAATATTCAGCATTAAATCTAAATACCAGAACTCTAAAAGGCGTTGTTAAAATCTCACCCTTATAAAATTCTTGACCTTTGCAAATATTTCTAGTAGTTTTTAAGCAATGCTGAATTTTTTCTTAAATTCTGAAATGCCTCATTATGGACTTGGTGAATTCCAAGACAAATTTAGCTATTAAACAGAGAGAGATTGTTTTGCATACAAATACAGATCCTAGAATGACTGTCCTTAAGCAGAAATCCAGATGAACATGAGCTACAGTTCAATACATATTTTATTGCCTTCCATCCTCAGGATTTTGTAATTTGTTGTCAGGAAGAGAAAATAGAAACAAGAAACCATTACGAGACATCCTGGGAAATGATCACTGGCTTATCTGCACAGGTAAATATTAACTAAGAAGGAACTAAAAGTTTGTTCAGTTCCGGGTTGGAGACTGAAAACAATGCTATACACACCTGGAAAAAACATGATGGCAAATTAGTATTCCTGCCTGGCTGAAGAATAGGGGAGTTTGAAAGCGTTACTAGCTAGCAACCAGGAAAAAACACAGCAGGATGACTTTCATTAGTCTTTTGGTGGATGTCCAGATACTGTGGATACCCATGGAAATGCATGTGCCAGGCAAGCAGACCAGAGAATATCTAAACACAGTGCTTTATACCTATATACATACATACACCCTATAAAGTGAGCATACAGTGCTTGCTGTGTGAACATCAAAAACATTGTTGAGTTCAGCTCTACGGTGAAGGTGTCTGTTTCTTGAAGAAGGATTTAAAGAGAACCATACCACGTGTGCTGCAAAGTGGCAATGAACTCCATGGCAGCTCCACTGGGTGCTCACAAAGTCACTTCGCAATGGACGGCTCTGCGGAAACTGTTCTTGGCAGGCACCACAACGTGGAAATGCAGCACTGAGGGACAGTCTGTGAGTAGGTGATCCACAACAGACTAAGTCCATAAGAGTGGATAATCCTTAAAGAATGAAGTAACTGTAAAGTTGGATCTGAATCCTTTTGTTTCTCAAAGCTACTGAATTTTACCTGAAATTTATTCTTTTTTGCCTGGTTGACATCCTTTGTTCCAGCTCTTCCTCCATCCCTGCATCTGTGTGACTCCCATCACCGTGAAATACTGAAAAATTATAAATTTAACCAGAGATTGTCACCTATTGCTTACAAAATGTGAAAAGTCCCAGTGGCCAGTATATACCAGTAGGATATGGGTATACCAGTAGGTGGTATATCTAATTCTCATAGCTTTCATAGGACCAGAAACAGAAGAAAACAAAAGATGTGGGAGAAACAAGCAAGCGGGTCTGGGAAACTGTGGCAGGAATTTTTCCTACTGGTAAAAAGAGGGCTTGAGATCAAACCTCCCATCATATTATCAGCACATGCATATAATCTACACTCTAACTGAATCAAACCCTCTTTTTAAAAAACATCTGACCAACAGATTTAATGTGTGAAAATATACTATATCAATGACAGCAGCTGAAGCTGCCACAAGCTGCGGTAAGAGCACGCTCAAAAGGCAATGCCCAAGACACAACCCAAAGCCCACAAAAAGCTGGGGATTTCTGCACCAACTGATATTAAATCCTACACATTTTGAATACTGTGTTGGATCTGTCTCTTCTAAAGAACATCTGCTATAAATATGTGTTTGTGTGTGGGTATATATATATGTATCTATGTATAAAACTGTAATGTGTAAAAATTAGAGTCCACCTACAGTCTCATTTGCTTTCTTGCCTACTGAGAAAAGAGTAAAACATAATATATTTGGAATCTATTTGTTAGTTCTTTACAGATGAAAATACCTAAAGGCAAGAAAAACAATAGAGCACAGAGCAAAATATTAGCAAGTCTGGGAAGGAAACCCTGTTCCGCATGGATTTGTCCCCCATTCCTAACTTCTAAGACCAAATCCTCAGCGGGGACTGATCACAGTACTTGACTCACTGGATGCGTAGATGTCCTACATTTTCTTTACTTCTGTTGCCTGTGGTTGAAATTCACTCTAAACTACTACCAGCACATCTGTAGCATGCCAGTGGCATAAGTTTATTAGATCTAAAACAGCAGCACAAACCCCACAAGATACAACAGTCCTTCAACAGCCCACGTGCGGATATGGCAGAATCCTGAGACACGCGTACACTGATAGCCCCGCTGGAGGCGACGGGTGAGTACCACAGGCTGCAATTAGCAACAGCACAGCCAAGGCCACTCTCTTGTACTCACATCAACTCATTCCAATTCATAGTAGATAAGAAAAACAGCTGACAGCTCTTCCTCAGTTCGTCAGTGCCATAAAACCTTTGGAAATCTGAAATTTCCTAACTTTGGAAGCAGAGGTTTGTTGTTGATTCTTTTTTCTACATGCAGTTGTTCTTGTTCATAACAAGAGTTACAGGACGGCAAGAGTATTTTTTACAGCTGCAGACCTTTAATGAAGGAAGTGGATTGAAATGTAAATTACTCGGCAAATAACTGTGTTTTAACTAACCAAACTAACAATCTCCAACTTGTACAGGTGGAGTGAACGTGAGTAACCTCAGAGGCTCAGCTCATTGGAGGCGCTGGGAGTATCTTCTCCTTAAGCATAATTAGACTCCGAAAAAGCAAATCTGTTCAATAATTAATTCATGAATGTCTCATAACCATATACGTAATTCAACTGCACAAATAAATAGACTTACAATCATTTTTATTGTGATACCACTCAGAAGAACAAAAATGTGGGGGATAAGATTCCTGAAAAGGATCTTATGACAAATTGACAGACGTGCCCTGCCATAAAGGAAGATGGAAAATTATTCAGTTTTACTCTGAAATCGTTTCTATTCCAAGGGTAATTAGCTGTTTTTTCAAGCTTGATAATTGATTCCATGGTGGCCTGTCCGGGAGCCATGGGAAGGACTCGCTTGAGTACAGCAGGTTACGTCCTCCACACCAGCCGGGCGGTCAGACTGACCAGATCCAGATCGCTCGGAGGCATGTAGCATTAATGTCCTGCTAGGAGTGTGTTTGTGCATCCAGGAGAAATCTCATGAATCATTAAATCCCCATTTACTGAGCTAATAAATCGCGGCAGTTAGCACCTCTCTCTATCTTTGTTTCCCCGCTTGGGCAAGGGCTTTATCACCTCTGCAGAATGAGCGAGCATGGACATTGCCCAGGCTCTCTGGGGAGCAGCACATCACTCCCCGGGCCTGGATTACACCTCACCACACCAGATTACACCTCACCATGTCAGATTACACCTCACCGTATTACATCATTCAGCTACAACCATCAGCCCACGGCAGTGAGCAGGGGGCATTGTGGTGATGCAAGCACTGAGGGAGCCAAAGCTGGGGTTATGAAGACACTTGAGCACCGTTTCCTCCTTCTGCTGGGAGCTGATGGCCAGATTTCTATCATTTTCCTTTTCCTAAGAAACCTTTTCTTTCTTTCCCAGGCAAAAGACTGTCACTTGGGTATTACCTGTGGGCTCATAAGACAAAGTTTTGTATTTCACAAGAGCTTTCCTCAGTGTCCTGGCACACAGCGAACATGGAAATTGTTAACAAAGAATATTTTTCACTGTGGTTTGCCATCAGAAAGTGGTGAATTGCATCCATTAAGGGAACACATTTTGCTAAGTGCATCTTACAACATCACAGTTAGCTATAAAAAGACATTTCGATGAAGTTGAATTTTTCAAGCTGACATCTATTACATTACACAATATAGTGGAAAAGTTGGCTTTCATCATACTGTAACATAAATGTTGAAATTTCACATTTAAGTGAAATGTTAAAAGTTTACCAAAGTGAATGATTTGGAAGTAGTTCAGCTCCTGGACTCCAACTTCTCATTCTGATTTGAGAGAAAACCAGATCTAAAACAGCAAATTCTCTTTAGGATTTGATGCAAGGATCAAGTTAGCAGCCTTTTGTGCACGGTTCTCATCTTTTTCCTACTTAGCAGCCACCGTATATTTTTGCAAGAAGAGATTTTGCCTTACCTTTCCACTAATATGCATGGAAGGAACTGATGTGTTTAAATCTTTCTTTTCCTTTTCCTTTTTTTTTTTTTTTTTTCCTGCCTTCCCTGCTGTTGTTTAGATGACATACAGTCCCTGTTGACCAGATTATGGTAGCTGGTCAATGAAGGGTACGAGCCACCTGTAACTGAAGTTTTCTGGCAGCCTTCACATACTCCCATGCACGTGTCAAAACCCATGCTGTAGAACGAAGAACTGCAGCCTAAAGTCTGCACCTTTGAATTGTCCTTCAAATTGACCGAAATCTGGGGGGCTGTGTGGGCAGCTGGTTACCATTGTTCGTGAGGAAAACAGCTGTGTTAAAGAGTGTGCTGCATGAAACAGCTGAGGTTGCAGCCTTCAGGGTACAGGGATGCTTTCTGCCTCTGTTTGTGTGTAAACCTGATATAAGGCAATTCGATATTTCTCAGAGTTTACCTGTTTTTCATGTCCTTCCAGTTTTAGTAATTTTATTAAACCTAAAACTTAGTTGTTCTCATGTTTTGCTGCACGCATACTCAGCTCTGCTCTTTTCATTACCAGTATCAAATCATCTACAAGCCAAAAGACAAACCCTGACCCCATCACTCTGCTGCCTGTCTGAATTCAGCATCAGGGCAGCGATCACTTCTACTTTTAATATTACCTTTAGCTGAAAACATGCTCTGGTCCACAGGGATGAGAAGAAAAGGAGCTTGGTTTGCTTCTGAGCAATGACAGTTCAGTAAGTTGAGCACAAAATTTAAGTGTGTATATTTATCTGTATAAATATGTATATTTATCTGTATAAATAAGTATCTGCATTCTTCAGCTAGAAGACTGTATTTCTTAACCAGGTGGTGGAGGCCTTTTAAAATAATTTCAAACACCTGCACATCTTCTTGCTTCATTGCAGCTGAATATAAAGGGAAGATTTCTATTATTCCAATGTGGCTTAAAAGCAAGAATCAGGTCGGGAAGAAGTAGGATGTGTGAAAAAAAATGTTTGCCTCGTTTCCCACATACGCTTCCACGTGGGAAATATGAAGCCTAAGGTGAGCAGTGGTGTATTACAACCTCCTATATTTTTGCAGAACATGGGCGAGGAGAAATCATCAGAAGCGTCCCAGGACAGCAGGCTTTCCCTCCAGCAGCAGGAGGGCAGGGAGCCCCTCCACACGCCGCCGTGCTGCCGCGCGCTGCGTGAGGCCTGCAGGCCTGGAGGCCGCCATTTGCACACGGTGGGGCCCAACTCCTTGGCAGTGGTGCTGGCTGCTCACAACGTCGTTTGCGGTCTGGCTATCCCGGCTGTGTTACAGAACTTCATGGCACTAAATCCAAAAAAAAGCAGCATACATAGGTTCCTGCGCTGGTCCGAAGAGCAGCGCTTCAGCAGATGCGAGCGGCCCGTCTGCAAGCAGGTGAGAGCGCGCGTCACTGCCTATCGGGATGGGCAGGCGAACAAGCCAAATTTGAAGTTGCTCCATGAAAAATAATAATTCAGCTGCGACCTTTTGTTCTCTCTATTAATTATACTTGCTAACATGAACCACAGTTTTTTCTGTCTCTTTTACTGCTGGATGCAACTGTTACCCATTAGTGAGTTAACGAAGCCTACTAATTACATGTATCTCACCAGCTGAGGCATCGCTCCATATCTTGTTTCAAAAGTGCCCAGGAGAGTGACAGGGAAAGGAGAGCGCAAACTGTTCCTTGGGGAATGAAGAACACACAACACTTGTGGCAGCTCCTGCACCTCGCTGTCACCGTCCTCCCGCCACGCACCAGCACCCTGAGCCACCCCCTGCTTCTTGCTGAGCAGCATTTGCTGGGCACGGTACGGGAAACGGAGGAAGAACTGGTTCGGGCTTAAGAAGAGTGATGGTGCAGAGTAACACACTCAAGAGAAGAGCACTGAGCTCTGGTGCCAAGATAAAGGAAGAGAAGGAAGTGGCCGATGTGACACACTGAGGACACTGGATGCCAAATGATTAGCTCTGTCGTTTCTGGCAGCCCCTTGTCACCAGAAAAAAGAGAAAGAGAGAAGACACCCCAACATGCAATAAGAGAAACGGCTCTGGTGCGGTGGGTCACTGAAACCTGCTCAAAGAGGCCTCTCCACCTACAGATGGAGGGGAACATAACGAGGGCGAAACGGCCAATAAGCGTTAATCAGCATTACTAACTTTTTGGACCTCTCCAAGGTCGAATGAGGTCCTGCTCAAAACAGGAAGAGGTTACTGGAGGCGAAGCTACCTCGCCAGTGTTTCTCACCGGCATTCCCAGGCAAATGGGAACAGGCTGAGCACCGCGGGCCGACGGCTCATGGCAGGGGGAATCATCTGCGGGCTCCAGCGGGGCTCAGCCGCGGCTGCACCCGCACAGCCCGCCCCGGGGCCAGGTATTATCTCGGCCGTTCGGGCTGCATCTATTTCTGTTGGCGGCTAGCTCGGATTAGTTAGTGTCATAAACAGCATTCAGCCGTAAGACAAAAACGTCCTGCGGCAAATCCCTGGGATTTAGCAAAACTGGACCAGAAGGAGGCATTTGTATTAAATCCGCAGCTGCAAAGCATCAGTGTTTCATGTTCCCAACCACTCTGGCAAAATACTTGCCTCAATTTCTTTTAATGTCATCGCGTTAATTCCTTCCTTCTCATATTTTCCAGCACACACCCTACACAACATGTTGGCAAAAGAAGGGCTCCACCGTGTGATGGGGAACCTGCTTCCAACACTACCTCCCCACCCCAGGCACTGAAGGACCCTGTCCTGCGTTGGGGCAAGCACCCATGTCCCCTGCAGGGCAGGCACTGGCCCCACAGACCCATCCCAGAGACCCCCTGCAGAAAATGGGGCTGGGAACAGATAGGAGGTTAAATGAGAAAACGATTAGAAAGAAATTGTACAACTTGTCTATGGCAGAATTTATTGTTTCATACTGAATACAAAAATTCTGATTGAGCCAAATTCACGTGGCATGGCACTCGGGGATTAAATGGTCACATAAGATATTTCTGTTCCGCTTGTACTGAGAATTGTAACTTCTGGGTTAGCCAAAAGGTTAACAGGGCCCTCTGCCAACTTTATCATTGCGCTGCCTTCACTTCCCATGAAAATTAGGCTCGTGTGTTTGTTGTCACGGGGAATTCTTTGCTATGACGATCTTCATGCCTAGCGTGAGAAGGGGCAGCATGTAACAGCTTAATTGGGTGAGTCAGATTAATACACAAGCCTAACCTTATGTGAAGTGAAAAAGCAGTAAGAGTGATGGGTGAATTTACAGCTTCAGGAAATGTCTACATGCTTTTGCTTTGAGCGAGCATCACAGCAAACGTGGTGGTATGTGAATGTCTCTGGTTGCACAACCTGCTTCTCCGTGCTGCTGAAATCCCATCCCGTTGTTTGTCCAGAGCAGCCAAACCTCAAAGTTAAGCCTGCTGGTGCTCTAAAAGCTGGGATCTGTGGGTGATCCAGACCTTAAAGAGAATGCCCAAGCCTGTTTACAATTCTCAGGTTGCATCCCACAGACAAAATATGTTGGGTCAAAACAGAAACCGCATTGCTGCGGCCCCACTTCCCTGCCAAAATGAATCTTCTACTTGCTGATGCAAACAATCCTGAGGCCAACGTCCTCGCACTCTCATGCTTTCCGGGTTAATAGGATTTTGTTCTGAGCATTCACTTCCGCTGCTAAAAAAAAAATAATTTCCAATTCTTCTCCTGACAGCTGGTGGCTCTGCCCCCTTGCTTTTCAGTGTGGACAGGATGGCTGAGCTCTCCGCTGGCCCTGGGCTAGCATGGTGGCACTTCCACACCTGCAGAAATTGCCAAAAATAATTTCTGACTCTGAAATACTTTTTTTTTCCCCTCAAAATCCACCGTCTACCATCTTCAAGGTAGATTTTGAGAAAACCCACCTCCAAACATGCATATGTCTGTACATACAGTTGAGAAGAATCTCCTCCAAACGTACATATGCTGGGGTGGAAAAAATACCACAGGGATAAAACAGATCAAGCAGGGTTAGGAGGATGGGGAAATAGGAAACAGAAGACTAAATTTTTAGGTTAAGCAAAAAAAAAAAAAAAGTGTATGCTCTTGGTTTCTCATCACTTGTCAGAAGTGGAAGGGTTTTGTATGGTGTATTTTTTTTATTTTTATCCCCCTTTGCCATAATTTTTAATATACTGGGGAAGACTAGAAGTTCTTTGTTGTCTGCTCTACAGCTGGACTGAAATAGGTTTCAATTTCTTAGTTTCTGATCATACCATGATGGATTTTTCTACTTGAAGTTTATGGACATAAAATTAAGAGGTTGTTTGTTTGAGACTGTAGTGAAATTAGTTATGAACTTACCAATGAGCTTCTGGGGAGTCCAAGATGTTTCAAATGTTTGAAAAAGTCAGAACAAGTTTTGTTCTGACAGATTTGGTTTAAGGAGAGGAAGAGAGACCCCTGCCCAGCAGACAGAGAGCCTGCTCCCGAGTGAGGAAACCCATACAGCAGTGCTGGCTCACCAGCTCGTTGCACATTAAAACATTTGCTGTACCCCCCAAATACACATTAGACCTAAAGCTTCTGATGCCTCAAATATTTTACTCTGAGACCTAGTGGTCATCACTGACTCTTAGCCTTATTTGCCATACAGTAATGAGAAATATTTACACGTCTTTCGTCAGAATGATGCCCTTGCATTTTTGAGGTACCTGCAGACAACAGACTGCTCTCCGCATTCAGCGAACAGAAGCAACAAGCCGGCAGCTATTTGATGCGAACCGGTTTGGAGGACCACTTGCACCTGCCTTTTGAGAACTCTGAGATTAAAGACAGCAAAAAGGCAGCACCCAACGCCGTACTGTCATTAGGTCTTAGCAGAAAGCACAGAACATCTGGCAGAGTGGTGACAGCAAAATACAACAGTGGGAATAAAAATGGATTGATGCACTGTCACCATGCAAAAAGTTGTATTTTTAACATTTAAACTAGAAAGAAAGACTAACAAGCAAAGCTTTGAATTTCCTGCATGTGAGCTGGTCCACCAGGCTCCACATACACCACAGAGCTGTTCCACATCTGTTCACAAAAAAAGTGAAAATATCATGTAAATGATCAAAATAAACTGAAAACAGTAGATGCCAAATATAATTTTTTTATTGTCTGATAACACTGTGATAATATAAACTATGTAAAGCACGATAAAACACTTCTATAAAACAGAGAAGGTACATATAAAATATAAAATACAAAATACAAATATTATCATGTTAACAAAAGGAAAAATTATAAAGAAAATATTACAATAAAATAACGGTACCAGTTTCTTCCTGTACTCTAAAATTTACTGAAAAATGTTTAAATTATGCAGCACTAAGATAAGTTACTTTTATTTTCTCTCTTGATTTTAAACATGCATTAACTCAAACAGAAATAAAACCTATTAATCAATACAGAAAATGTTATTAATCACCTAGCACTGCATGTAGATTTAAGAGGGATGATGCAGTATCTATTACGCATTATAATTACTTCCCTTCCCGTGGGCTTACAGATTTTAGCAATTAAAAATAGCTCAATTATTCACAATAAAATGAACAGTCACTGAATTAGCAATAAACCCTCTGATAAATGAGCAGTTGTTGTAAAAGTCATTTTGTCAGAAAATTATGAAACGAGATCAGGTAAGCTTCAGATCGTCTTTACACAAAGCGATGCCGCTCCTTGTGACAATCATCTTTGTGCCTGCTAGGATCCCGACAGCCCTATCAGAAAGGTCAGGGAGTGAAATCTGAACCCTATTAACGTCGACAGAAATCTGGAGACCGAAATCTCACTTATCGCTCTTGCAAAGAAACACTCGTGCCTTCTGACCATGCTACCGCAACCAATCCCACTTACAGTGTGTTCTGTTTTCACCACAATGAAATTCCTAGCGAAAGGAGTGTTCTTCTTCTCCATCTGCTGCTGGACAAACAACACACGGGGTAGCTGGGGACAGTTTTTACCCTCTCACCTCTACAGATATCTTTGTATGCTCTTCATTAACTCTCAGAGGCAGTTAAGTTCACCTGTAACTAAACTGCTCAGCCCCTGCCATCTTCTCCAAACTCCAAAGAAAGCAGCTCACAAACAACCGGGACTGCCAGGTGCACTTGCTGAGAGTTAATCCCATCAAGTTTGGTGGTTTTGTTAAACAAAACCCACCAGCCGAGCACTCCTAGAAGCCGCACGCAGGCAGCACCGACGTGTGCCATCCATTGGCCCCGTCAGCTCCTTTTGCTCGTTTCTGTTACACACTTGCTGGTTACACTATCCCAAAGGAGGCTGGAAGCGTCCGGAGGTGTGGCTGCCTTCTCCTATGCACTTGCACAATGATCTAAAATGAAGATTTTAATCACTTTTTCAGATGGTATGAAAATAATCTATGTCTATTTGCAGTCTTTCGCTATTCAAAGTACTAAAAATAGACTTTAAATATAGCCCTTAAGAGATGGACTACTTCACATTCTTACCCAGGAACATTTTATTTATCCCCAGTAAACATTGCCTCTGTCCCTTTGCAGAAATGTAATGCTTTTAATCATAATCAAATGCAATATAAATTTTAATGTATCTGGAAACATTTGGGGCAGAAATATGTGAACCGACAACTATTTAACACACGTGTGCTACCAGCTAAAAAACTCAAGCAATGTAATTTTGTGGAACAGAAGAGAAAAAGAAAATGCAAGAGGCTGGATTTTTTGCTGAGTGTCGTCTTAAACAACAGTAAAGCGGACTTCGACTTCTGTGAAAATATTTGCGATTCAAAGATTCAAGAGTGGATCCTTCTTAGTATCAAAAAGTTACAAAAGCTTTCCTAACATTAATAACCAGCTAAGGAACCTACTAATAATATCAAAGATGTATAGACCCCATTTCTTTGATAGCCATTTGTTATTAAAAGTTTGTTGTTTAAGAGCCACCACTCACGGAAGAAAATCAAAATGTGAAACACAGCTTGATGGTGGAGCTTTGGTTAGGCCAATATTGCCAACAGCTATTGGCAAGGAAAACCCCTTCCAGTATAAGAAATCAACCTTAACAGTGCTAGCAAGCAGCCAAGTGACTTAATATACTAGGGAGCTGCTATTGACTAGTAGTAATAGTCAGCAATCAGTGACTTTTCAAACTAAAGTTGAAGGAAATCTTCTCATTGATGCAAAGCAGATTGGAATCCAGGACCAAGACCAGGTATACATCTGTATCATCTCTGCTATTGTGTTTCTAATTCTGTCTTACATTTCAAGGTATGCCCAGTTTACATCCATTAAAAATAAGACAATTGTCCCACTAAGAGAAACCAGTGTTTGCAATTTTGTAAGAAAAAAAAAAAACAGTGACTTTATAGTCAAAATAACCTAATTACATAGTTTTTAAAATAAGGATATCAAGGTACTGAAATGTTTTCAATGTTTAAAAAAAAAGATAAAAAATAATATTGAAAATTGAAAATTCACAAGAAAAGGTTTTCAAGAGTTTTGCACAGCCCTTTTCAAGAGCAGCGATGCTCTTATAATGTCTTTATGACTCCAGTTATAAAGATAGAACCAGCTTCTTGAAGGAATGGGAACTACGACACATCCTCTACGTATGGTTGTTGTTAAGATTGTTCTTATTAAAGAATCTCCTTGCTTCGACACTGCTAAGTGACACGGAGCAGCGAGATGGATTCTCCTTTCTGTACTCAATGCTTTCCATCATAGCCTGCTTGATCACCTGGAAAACATCGAACAACATGTCATTCAGGAAAGTAACTAAGTTTTAATGATTTATTAACTGATAGAAAAGACCCCCTCAGATCTTAACACCTGTTGCTCCTAATTTCATCTCTGCTCCATCCATTGAACAAAGCGATTGTTGAGTATCATTATGAATTCCAGTTTTCTTTATTGTATAAAACACTGACTTAAATGTAGCTAATAGATAAAGGTATGACAGGATACCACCAATGTCAAACACGTCACATGGGAACGTACTAAATAAACCATCTAAACTGAGTACCAGTACGACACTGAAGGGTAAAACAATGGGAAAATCCATACTTCAAGGGTGTATGAAATCATGACTACATTGAAACATGCAACAAGATTTGCTCACTACACTGAAAAAAAAAAAAAAACTCCTTTCTTTATCTGGGATGATGATTTATACCTGTGAATATGGAAAACCACTCTACAGATACTGTGAGAAATGGGTTACCAATCACAGTCCTGTGTTACAGCTAGTATCAATTAAAAAGTATAATTAAATACTATGGAGTTAGCTAAGAAAGAAATTTCCAGAGATCTTTAAAAAATAAGTTCCATTTTCCTTTTTTTTTTTTTTCTTTAACTTAGAAAATCATCATACATAAAGGCCTGAGTATAGAAACCTGAACATAATATCCTACATCCTATGCAGTCACCTTTGCTCAGTTACCCTGCAGGGCTTTTGACATTAACATGACAAAAACAACACAGAAATGAAAGTAGAACAAAACACGAATGGGAACGGATGCAAGCAGAGGGTCAAACGTTATGGAAAACACATGGACTGCACTCCAATAGTTCTTCTATTTGGAAGATGGCCACCACATTAAGTCAATCTTCTTGGCCCTGAAAATATTTTGACTTTGTTATCTGCTGTAAAGCACCCTCTGGCCTTTTCAGCAGCGTATGTGCCTCGCAGTTTATTACTGACAGAGGATCATATACAGTAATGCTTCCTATAAAACTGTTATTTCGGTACTTCAGAAATAGAGGCCAAGTGAAAGACCAAATTCTCTTCACCCAATTCTCACTGTGCATCTCATCCAACTTTCTTCAGGTAACTCCAGTCACTGTGTTACTTACAGCGACTGGATTCTCTACTTCCCTTCCCAGGCTGGAAGGACGCAAGTCGACCATACCACAGTTTGTGTGTGCACCCATAATCAGCATGCTTCTACACAAGCTCATAAAGAACCTACCTTGAGTTTACTCCAGCTCTCATTAAAATAAAGCAGATCTTTTCCACTAACTATAATGGGCTTTGATCCAGCCTCAATTTTGAAAATAACAAGGGGCACAACTAAATGCAGGAAGCACTTCATATATCAAAATAATCTTGCAAACACTGAAGTAAACCTCTGTACCTTCAGGATGGCAGATTTAGGGTTTTACATCACCTACTTTCCCCTTTAACAATCCAGACCCTTTAAGCCCCTTCCACACCAGCATACATACATCTATGTTATTGAGGGTGTTGAACTCCATTAGGTCATGAAGCCTCTTGAAAGCCTCATTGGGATACTGGAAGTTGAAGGTAGAGAATGGTGTATTTGGATCATCAAAAATGTCAAAGTCTGCAAAATCCTTCTCTTCCTGTGTCTCTCTTGGAACACCTGCATATAAAACAAAAACAAGAACACAATCTAAAACTTACCAACTGATTTTCTAATGGTTCTTTTGAAATCCCTAAGTACTAGGGATAGACTTAAGAGTCATTTCAGAGACAAAGCATTTCTAGTCTATAATCACTATGTCATTATAAACCTTCAAAGGAAAAGATGGATTCAGCATCCAAAGCTATTTGCTCACCTGGAGCTTTGTACTTCCGGAAGTTGATGTTTGCCAAAACAAAATGGATTATAGTTGGGCAGTCTTTCTCTGAAGAGGTATCCTTTGGTTTAAAAACATAGCACTCCTTCAAGCCCTCTCGATCAAATACATTCGGATCTATTTTCGGGAAAGGAAGCTTGTTCATTTTGGCCCATTTTTCAGCAAGCAAAATTTCCTGAAAGGATAACAAAATACATATAAGCACCCACTGCAAAGGGGGATTTTCTCTAGATGGATATAGGTATCTGCTCTAGAAACAGTTTTATTAACTCACACTTCTTTACCACAGAAGGACTGATCAAGTCAATCTTTGAACAGGAGACCCAGTACGGCAAACTGAGCAGCTAATTCAGCTTGCCCAATCTTCATCACCTGTGATGATTCACAGGAAGGAAAGAGTTGGTCTGTCATATAAATCTTTGGGTGAATTTACAGAGCTGACAGCTAGAAAAAACCCTCCATAATTTTACTTGCAAACTGAGTATCAGTGCTATGGAAACCAGTAAGAGTTAATAAACACCAATCCACATGTTGTTATGTTCGTAGTCACATCACAGCACAGAAGAGCATTTGAAAGCATGCTAAACAAAGAAGTCTGGAAAAAAGTCTTTTTTTTCCTCATGACAATTCAGTAAACAAAATAATTTGTAAATAATGACTTAGAAGCGTGTAATGAGGGTGTGTGAGAGGAAGGGGAGGGAAGGTCAACATCTTTAATCTTGGTTTTGAATGAAACAGGAGCTTTCTTGGGGCAACTGTTGTGGATACACGAGAGATTAAAAGATAGTGGGTGTAAAATGATAAAACAAGAGTAGAGTCATCGACTTCAGCTGGCTGATTTTCCTATGTGTTGGAACAATAAAAGTATATTAGAGTGCAACCATGGATACAACAAGCCCAACTGTTGAATTGACATTTACTGTTTGTAACGCAAGCAGAGCCAATGGGATTGCACAGTCAGTAAACAAAACTGGTTTCTGTCCTTCAGGCCATTACCATACAACCTCTGCCTGTGGACTATAGCTGTGTATTAGCTGGAGGTACGTCACTCTTTTTATTATACACATACTTGTGCTTCAGAAATAAATGAACCATTCCATTCACCAGTGGCTTTACGAAAACCTAAGGCATCATTTAATTTTTCCACTGTCTTTTCTTGCGTAAAATGAGTTCGCCTTATAAAAATTACTGTTTATAGAAAAAACATTCAGGACACCATCCTGATACTCCAATCAATCTCTCCATGTTATGGTATGTTCACCAAAATGGCACAGAAAATTGCAACTGATGGAGACAGAAAGCTGAATGCCTAGGCAGAGTAATAGAGACAACTATAGAGAGCTTTTTACATGGACTCCACATGCTGAACATAAAAAAAAATGTTTCAGAAGAGATGATGGCACTGCATCAGTAAATCTAGCTGATGGGGGAAACAGTCATGACAAAAAAGGAGAGAAATCCTAAAATGAATAGAAACTTAAAGGAAGAAAGAAGACTGTAGGATTGCATCAATTAAGGAAAGATGAAAGGTCCTGGCACTACTCCAGTTCCTCTCTACTCTTCCAGGTGGCCCCCAAAAGACCCAGAGATTATGGAAGTTACTCCTTTCCAGTCTTCTGAAGCTTGTTTTCTTTGCATTTAACAACAGTGATCTAGAGTTCATTTTGCTATGGCTGTTATTTTCTACTGTTACTGTGGGGTCTTGTCCTTTGGTAATAAGAAGAAAAAAAATTTTTTTGTTCTTTTGTTCTAATTGAAATTTGTCTGTAAAGCAACACAGAATGCCAGGTGTTTCTCAAACAGGTATACGTTCTTGGTATCCTTAAAAATTCTTTTCTAAAATTCACTTGGGTTTCAAATAAACGTTGCCTCTTCTTTAAGTCCCTCACAACAGACTCTTTAAGTGCTACTGTTTCTGTGTCAGCTACCACATCATCCAACATTAACCTTTTCTGATCAACTAGAGCTGTCTGGGTGAGGAACTTGTACAGGTTGCACAGACTGACAGCTGTGCTTTCCACATCTGCTACAGAAAGTAAGCAGGTCATTTCATACATAATCTGTATTCTTCTATGGTTGTTTTGCTCTGGCACGAATGGTTTTAGGAATCCTACCTAAACCAGTACTGGGATTATCCTAGAGAGATGAAAATGAACAATTAGTCTCACTTTCAAAGCGTAAAATTCTGACGTAAAATTCTGCAGTTCAATGTGAAGGCAAGACTTTCATAAAAAGCAACATAGGTACTACTTCAAACAGTAGTAGTATAGAGACGAAAATTGTATTTGTCTTCTTGGTGGCAGTTGTCTCATGTGAGTCACTTAAACAGGAACTAAGGCAGAGTGGAATATTCTGCCTTCAGGTGGAAACAAGTTGCTCCAATGGTGTAGGTTAGCACTGCAGCCTTTTGGAACCATGAAATGTGCAGCCAACTCAACCGGAAGAATGAAACTGAGTCAGCTTAAATTTATTAACGCAAAGAAATGAATGGCCTGTCTTACTTACTTTGAAAGGAGGACTGGAATCGCTTGGCCTTGCTGAAAAATCAAATGAGATGATGAGATCAACCCCTCTCTGAGGTCTTAAGATAAGTGGATATGGCAGGTTAAATGTAAGACCGCTGTCCACAATATGAATCTTTTTGCTCTTCACATCTAGTGGCTCATATATCCTCTCAAACTCATCGGGATCTATGCAGAATAAATGAAAACAAAACAAAACAGGAACACCTCAATTAAGAATTGCAATTTTGATGGGGTTTCTAGTGTTTCCCCAGTATTGAACATTCCATAGAATTTAAAATGTTCAGTATTTGGCTCAAAATACCATGAACACATGTATAACCTTAATTCTCATCTTAACAACTGGAGAAGGAGAAATAAAGCAGGGCTGGCAGGGACCTCAGTAGGTCATGTGCACCAACACCCTATCCCGAGGCAGAAGCAGAGGTGGCTCAAGGTGTAACTGATGGGGACAGATGCCCAGGTTTGACCCTTGCATTCCCAGCTTTATGCCTTCAACCCTAACAACCCAAGACACAAAGAAAAGTGTTTATGGGATGTTGAGACAGATTCCTAACATACATCCCTTGTTCTACAATCCCTGCCCAACCGTCTCCCCCAGGTTCCCTCCCAAACCTTCTGGCCTTCCCAGATCCTCTTCACCCAAGTAACCAATGTGTAATTTGCTCACAAAGCTTTGAAGTGGCTCTGCTCGAGTGTTCCTTGTCTGTGTTCTGTTTCTGACTATTAAAATTAGGACTAACAAGTCAAACGACTTGCTTTTCACCCTACTCCAAACCTCATGACCTCATACTCATTACTCTACTAGGAACAAAAAGGAACAAAAGGAAATGATAACCCATATTAGTATCTGAAATTGAAGCAAAGAACAAAAGTAACTACTCACTGCCATTACCGTCATGGTACAGTATAAAATAGTCTCCTATCCCTAACGTCCAAACTGAGGGCTAAGGAAGATGATGTTTTCTCTTTAATCCCAACATTGCCTGGGTGCAACTCAGGAAAAAACAAGCGACTTTTGGTGAGTGTCTTTGCACTTATCCAAGACCCTGGATGGTGCTAAACTATCCCTGCAGTAGTCAAAACTCTGCTCATGACAATTTTTTCTTGCTCTAGATTTTAAAACTATTTCTCTTTTGTCCATTTGACTAAAAACTAATGATCACATCTGTAGAGGGCAGTGTAATCTAAGCAATGCTGAATAGAACAGTGTAACTATTTCTTGTATAATTAAATTTCCTAACACCTATCTATTGGCAATAAAAGTCATCTGAAAGAAAGAATAATGTGAATAAAATCCATCAAAACTGATTCAAACTGGCTCATACGAACAACTTTCCTTCTTCATTTCAGGATCCGTGAGAAAAATGTACTGTTATGAGCAGCAAAAAATCTCAACCATATATTTTGACTTTTTATTTCTATTATTATTTACTAAAAGGCACTTTGATAAGACATGATCCAATTTCCTAATATTTGCACTGATTTCTGCAAGAGAAAACACTTTCAAATGATTGCCTAGTGCTGAAGAGCTAAGTGAGAGACTTATTTTAGAAATAGCTATATTTGGATGCAGAGCTTAGTGATACGGTTTAGTGTTAGGTCATAGGTTGGACTAGGTGATCTTGGAGGTCTCTTCCAACCTAAATGATTCCATGATTCTGTGATTTCACAGCCATAAATTAGCATAAATCAATGAAAATATATTAGTGTTTATCAAATTCATTATAATTCAAAACCCACTGTTAAAAAGATACACCTACTACAGATACTTTTAGGATAATTAAAACAGTTTTGTTTTGCCCCTCCTTTTTGAAAGACAGTATTTCAAACACAATTAATTATTTATTTTTAAAATTATTTATTTTAAACCCTTATTCTCAATAGAATTCCTAAAATTGCGAAAAAATCTTTGGCCGAGTTTTGTATTAGTTTACACTTCATAAAACACAAATTTTTAAACAAGACTTGTACCACCTAGAATAAGATATTTTAAATGATAAAGCATCATAATATCATCAATATATTTATAATGACCACATAGATTTTTTTTTATTGGTCATAGACTCCTGTAATTACAGAAGAAATTCAACTTAAGGGTTTTTTCTTTTTATTACAATTCCTTTTAGAAGTACACTTGTAATCACTGAACTGAGAATAAAAGTAAATGCAACTTATGTCCATGTTACGGGGCTGGAGTTCAAAAAGCAATGGCGATTATCCAGTGCTTATTTACTTTAATGGCACGAACTGAAAGGCAGACTGAGCATGTAGTTTAATTTGATTTACCCAAGATCTGGAGATGGAGGCCAGAGGTAGCACACCATAACCCAGTGAGATAAGACAAGCAGCCAGACTGAACCACGGGTCAGGGCACTGCAGGTGAGGCTGCAACTGCTTGTGGGAGATGTGTAATGTACAGGGAGGGTCCCTGATGCTAAAAGAAGCATTGCCTGCTTTATACCCTGTGCTGTAGTTATTCTGAAGGGCTGGATAAGAAACCTTTCTTCTTTTTATATTTTACAACACATGAATCCAGGACAATCACTCTATCTACTCCAGTAGCCCTACTAAGTCAACCCATCATTATTCATCAAGCAGTGTGAGGACTGAAAGGAGTATTTATGCTTTGAGAGCCTGGGACATTAATTTTCAACTCATGCAGACTGCTTTTAAGAAAGATGTATCCATGTTAAGAGAAGCTTTCAGTCCAAGCAACCAGCTGAGAGAAGCACATGTTTGTGAGTACAGCGCCGTGTGAGAACAGCACAGCATCCTATCTCATTTGCTGTAATCGGATACACAAACGGGTATTAAGAATTGCTTGGAAATAAAAAAAGAGAATGTTCTAGGGGCCAAACTTTGTCACAGACAGCAGCTTCAATGAAAGTAAGGGAGAAGAAGAGGGCATTTGCTATTGACGTGCGTCTACTATAACAGTTTCCATAAATACAGAAGTAAGGAAGCAGAGACTGAGTTATTTTTTTCCTTATTGTTATTCACTTGGCATTTTCTCAAGAGATTTTGGTGTGTTGTAATACCAAGGCACAGAAACAAAACAACTCTGAGTTCACAATGAAACTACTCATGAGGTGTAAACTGTTAAAGCATATTTGAGATCAATTAAGAAAATGCTCAGCAGAATTGAATCCATAGCAAAATGATGCCAAGTATTTTGAGCATACAGACCAGGCATGTAAGCACCAAAGAGCTAGAATTCCCAAACTATGGTACACATGTAAGAAAGACGACAAAAATCACAGTACAGTTCAAACATAGGAGCTATGATCACACTTTCACTGAGTTAAAGCCCTTAATGAGCTCACACTTCTACTGCAAAACAGTTTTTGCCTATATACTCTCTGCTTCAACACTGTAAGGAGTCAGATGCTGGTCCACTGAATTAAGCATCAGCAATCCCACTGCTTGGCAGAAGAACAAATCTGGGTCTGTAAGAATGTCTCCTTCTAAGCAGACAGCACGAACTCTTAAGCATGAGTTGCACTCCCTGGGAAAAGGGAATTAGTTAAATTTCATGGGTTCGGTGAAGAACACTATCACAAGGTAAATGCATGCTGGGAACAATGAACACGTGATCCTGTTTCTCTGCTACTGCCTGGTCCTACCAGTTTCACTTCCTAAAGGATTTTTACTTTCAGATCAAGCAGCTGGGATCTCTTCAGGGTACTCCAGACCCTAAATTCTATCCTCAGTAATGCCTGTAACATTGGCTTATGCCTACCCCAGTTCATTCTCCACAGCACGACTCAGTAGGTCTGTGAAAGGCTTGAGACAATTGGAGATGTAAAGCATTATTTATATCCCTTGTGATTCATTTACTTCTCCCTTTGGGGTCTGTTAATAAAAAGAAAGTAAGCTCTAAAGCAATTTGGACTTCTGTCTCTACTCAAGCTGCTAGGTAAATTCGTACTGATAGGAATAAATATGCGATGCTTAACTGCAGCCAGTGCCTTGGTAATACACAATATTTCAAATTTCTTCCAAAGTTTCCTTTCTATCTACTCCTCTGGACTCCTAGGTTCTTCCATATATTAGCAAAATTCACTAACAGCATTAAAATGTGGATACACTTATCACACTTCTGAATGATTAAACTTCGCATTAACTACTGAAATTTCATGTTGTGATTTGGCTTTTCGCTCCCCTTGGCTACATGGGGATTACTCACAGCTGTTAGATGAGAGTTGTTAGTTCAGGTTTATGAGTGTGGGCTTCAGCAAACAGTAAAAAATTGCAGCTATATCAAACTTCCGCCAGACATTTTAGCCAGAGAATTTTAAGGTGCTAGGCACTCAAAAGTAATTGTCTCAGAGGAGCAGGCTCATTTTGTCAAACCTGCATTTTATTTCAACTGAAATTAAAACCCAGGAAGTTGATAGTTGATACTGAAGATTATCCACGTCTTAATTAGGCAAAATTCTCATCAACTGTCATTTTTTCCAACCATGAATCTCCTACCCGCTTTCCTGCCTCTTTTACAACCACTGTAAATATTAAGATTACCCAGTTGTAAACACCTCTGAGATGGTAAAAATATTTAGAAAGTGGAGCACAGATGGAAATTACTATACAACCACTCAAAAGGATTTGTTACATTAACAAATATACATTAGAGAGTGTCTGCTATTTAAGCTTTTAAACGACATCTGGTATTTACTATTGCATAACGACCAACTAGGACAACCTATTTCCTCTGAACAGAAAATAGGGGCTGAAGTGACTACTATTATTACGAGGGATGGTTGGCAGTGCTGTGCTGCCACACAAGAATATAGAAGGAACAGAGAATCGCAGTTCCTCAGCTTGAAGGATGTCAACAATAATCCACAAGCATTGCAGTCTGTATCACAGAAACTGTACGTGGAGGCTGCACAAAGTCTGTATCTTCACGGTGATGTAACTTTTCTATATGGAAAGTCACATCCTTAACTCAGTGCTCTGTTGCCTACTAAGGAAGAAAAAGGAAATGCACCAGTGCCAGAAGAATACTCAGAAACTCATAGGCTTTCACTGAGCAGAGTAATTAACACTGTCTATAGGAAATCTTCAAAATGCTAATCAAATATGATTCCTAATTCTCTGCAGCTACTGTCCTAGCCACCATATACTTCATGCAGAGGAGGGGAAAGACATTGATCTACTTCTGCAAATTAGTGTTTTTCTGAACTTCAAGTTCGCCACCAGCATTCTTGCTTCCTGCTTATGCCAACATGAAATGTGGATGTGCCTGACAGATCAGTCACACTAAGAACAACACGGTGTCAGCAAAGCAGGGATCTACAAGTAAAGAAGTGCGCTGGCTCCACAGGATTGTCAGGGGAAGACAAAGGTGTCAGAAGAGCTACAGAATTTCTGCATCAGGTGAGCACTGCAGGAGGATAAGGAAGGTTTTACTTCCACCAAAAGGCTGAGCAGGAACAGAGGCCACCCTTTGGAGCAGTCCATGAGAGTGAGAAAGCGGCCCTGCTGAAGGGCACCATACACAAACGCAGCTTGGTCTCCTTGAAAATAAAGAGCTGCTTCCTCTCCAAAAGGTACAGACTGTGCTGTGCAGCCTGCCAGGGGACACGGGAGGTAGGCAGCAGACAGAAATTGCTGTGCGGTGCCCTCTGTGACACCCAGCCATCTGTCAACCTCCACTGCTGGTCAGTATTCACGACTGCCTCTAGAGAAAGGTTCTCCCACCTTTGTTCACGTGCAGTAAGCCTGATAGCTTGAGCCAATGTTACCACACTGAGGAACTTGCGGTTTCACTAACAAATACGCAGCAACACAGGCTTTCTGCAAACTGACCTGCAACGGCTGCATCCAGTTCATCTTCCTCCACAGATTCCTGAGTTAGAAGGTCTGCCAGAGGAGAGAGTGGGTAACAGCTGTTGAGGTTCAATCCCAGCATGAAGTTGTGCACTTTCCCAGCACGCCCTTCCCTGGTGTTGAAAAGAGCACTATCACCCACCAAAGCCATCAGCATTCGCTGCACCCAGCTTTCTTGGCTGCTGTTCTGATATTCTTGATTTGCCTCGGAATTCTCAGTGCCTGTGGAGGCAAATGAAAATAACCAATGGTAAGACAGTTAGTGTGTGAAGTATAAAACCAAGATTTCTGGGTCTAGTAAAATAAAGGACCTATTAAAATAAACAGAACGGGGCCATAACCTTCTTTCAAGGAGCCATAGATTGAATGAAGCCGCTTTGCTGCAAGAATTTTATGGAGAAAATGGAGAGAAATCATTCTCTTACCTTCACAGACCAGTGAAACTTCTCATTTGCACTACAATGGTGTGGATGTGTCCATCAGGAAAACACGCTGGGACTGTGTTAGACGACCTGAGCTGTATTTAGCTAGTCTGGATGGCAAGGGCAATGAGGATATGACTTTACCTGTGCTGACAGCCAAAATGCAAACTCTTCTGGGCTCAGGGGATAAACCTGAGTCACCAATGTCCATACTACACAGACCTAAATTCATCTTGATGTGCACTGACACCCTCCTCCATCCTTTGCTGACTGCTAGAAACACAGCTTTCCTTAAGAAGCCAAAGTTAGTCCTGTGAATCTTTACAGAAGCAGATTCATCGGTTCTCCTTAGCACATCCCTTTACTCTGTCCTTGGAAAATACCACTCCTTTAGGTGGAGACAGAGTTCTTATGCCACCTTTGGATGGCCTCTGATCAAAAAGAGATCATTTCTTCTCCACTTTACTGCAGACAATCACAAACTTAGATGTATTCTTCACAGTCACAGTGGACAGTGGGTATATATAAAGTTGTAGGTATTAAATATAAATTCTGCAATATCTGCATAAATGAGAATGCTGTCACACAGGAATTCTAAAATATCTGAGAATATCAATTTCAGTAAAATATAGACTAGAATCAATATCTAGTTTTAATTAAAGGATACAACAAAATTTTCAAACTTAACAGCTAGATGCTATAGACATTAAAATGATTGGACTGGTGAGACCTTACATTCATAACCTGTCATAACTTGACTTTTTTGATTGTTTTGTATAAGGAGATAACTCAGGCTCAGGCTTTTTATACAAGAAGAAAGAAAACAAACATCAAACACCACACGGTTTTCAGGCCCAAAATCCGTACAAAAGTATCCTATAGAAGTGAAAAAGATTACCAAGTGCATACAAATCACAGATCTGTAGGTTGTCCACTATGGCTACCAACTATGAATGAAATGTAGTGTTTGTTGCTGGTTTAAATAGTGCTTCTAGTACTTAAGCAGGAAATCTGCAAATAAACATGAACTGTGGTATCGCCCACTCCCTGTTATTTTACATATAAAGGGAATTGAAGAAGTAATCATTCAGCTGAGCTACTGACCCACTCACAGTCTCATTTCACAAGATCTTCTTTTCTTCCTGCAGACCCCAAAATTACAAAGGAGCACATAGAGCTGCATTCCCACCTTTGCTTTAGTTGTTAAAAAAAATAATGATCTGTTTTTTTCAGGTGAAACTTACTATTGCCCCCAGAAGTATCATCAGATACACAAAGCATTATTAGGACGTGACAGAGACCCTGACTAAAATCACAGACATCCGCAGGTGGTTCAGGTGCCTAAATTTTTCCATAGGATCTTTTCTTCCCACTGACCATGTTCCACATGTGGTTGTGCCTCTGCCAGGAAACTGGATATGGGCACTGTGCGAACCACTGGGAATTTCCTGTACCAGATGTCATTTGTACAGGTGCTAGAAGACATCTATGAATGCTGGAAACACAAAGTAAACCATTCTCAAGTAAACGTTCGACAAGTAACCCTTGAAAACAATGGGTAATGCTAGTTTGCTGTGCTGGTAACAATTCAAACATGCCTCTGAGCTCGGTAGCTTGCTGGACCTCAGGAGATCACTGGCTCAGAAAGTCTAATTTTTGGATGTACGTGAATTTGCAGAGCACTGTGATGCCCTGTTGGGCTGACGCCAACACTGAAGACATGCAAGAGTCATTTGATCATTGACTTGAGCAGGAGGCATGAGGTCAAGCCAAAGGCCTTCTGAGGTCTCTTGCTCAAGATTTCTCTATTTTGCGGAGCCACTGGCTCCTTTATGACCCTTGTACTAAGCAGGTAAGTTTTACCACTGGTATAAGTGACTTCCCTCTTTTGTAAGGGACTCTTGATAAGACTAAGAAGAATGGGATTTGACAACATCCACAGACTGGAATATACTACAACAAAGGTGATGAAGAAAGTAAAGTATGAAATAAGATGTGGTGATTTCCTTACCTTTTGGACGCTGTGATTCATCTTCACTGTCTGAACTGTCATTACTTACAAGGTGCTTTAGCCTAATATTTTCTGTTGAAAGAAATATAAAATTACTTGAAACTGCTAGAGCTTAATTGTCAGAATAGCTAAGAATTTCAAAACAATCTGAGGCATAAAACTATGACACTTTTCATAACAGAAAATACAGCAAAGAGATTTCATCTTCTGTGGCCATCTGTACAGTCAGAATCTGATCAGAATATATTGGCTTTAGTTTGAAATTTTTGCAAAGCTCCTGCACTAAGCAGATTAGCCAAAGGGGTGAGAAAGCAAAACGATAACCTAAAGCAGTATACACCGCCCACTGCTGCTTCATGTATCTGACACATTTCATTCACCTTAAATGAAATTTAGATGTATAGTTTTTGTCATCTCAATAACTCCTAGTGAACTTGAAAGACAACAGGAGTTCTGTTAATTGACTGCTAATTTTCAAAAAAAGAGGAACACTTAGCCTCATTCGTACATACATGGGTACCCTTAAAATAGTAGGGAAAAAACAAAAGCCAGGATGGTTATTAAAGTTTTACTCGAGTATGTTTGAAAAATAAAGGCCAGTGCAGTTACAGAGGCAGAAGAGACAACTGTTTTCATCTCACAGCATTAAAAACATATGCAATAAGACAATATGCATTATGTTAGGGTTTGCTTTGCTTCTACAATAACGACAAAGTCATTACTAACTGTTCACTCCTATCTTGAGAATTATTTCGAAGTCAAAAATGAGTACTGAAAAAGAAACACATTCCACTCTCAAGCAAGGTCTGTACTGGAGGTCAATTCATGTGAAAACGGATTACGGACTGACAACATTATTTTCATTAAGTCTTCCTGATACCACATATAAAGTAATTAACTAAGTTTAAAATTATGGAAGGAAGTCTTTCTTGAAATACAGTTGATTTTCTCTGTTATGAGCAGCCTCAGCTCGGAAGCTCATATTCTACAGAAACTGGAGATGTAAGCTGAAGTCCAGTGATGAAATTGTATCTGAGAGACTTCTGGAAAATAAGACCTTTTTATTCCCTAGCGTATACTAGGAATCATCTCTAATTGAATTTGAGACCAGTTGAAATAAACTGAATGAGAATGAACTCGAACACATGATCAAGTAATTGTTTTTTTGATGGAAAAATGAAAATAACAAATTATCTACTTTTTCTCACAGAAGGCTAATGTAGATGTTGGTCTCTGCTGGGCTCACAAGGGGAATGGAGGGGGAAGCACTGAGCTCTTCCCTCTGCTGACCAGCGACAGGACCTGAGGGAACGGCACGGAGCTGTGACGGGGAGGGTCAGGCTGGGTGTTAGGAAAAGGTTCTTCACTGAGAGGGTGGTCGGGCACTGGCACAGGCTGCCCAGGGCAGTGGTCACGGCACCGAGCCTGCCAGAGTTCAAGAAGTGTTTGGACAACGCTCTCAGACATAGGGTCTGATTTTTGGGTGGTCCTGTGTGGAGCCAGGGGTTGGACTCAATGATCCTTGTGGGTCCCTTCCAACTCAGGGTATTCTCTGATTCTATTCTATGATGGCACACCTATCCTTTAGGCTGTAATTTCCATCATATGCAGTATCAAAGCAATGGCAAGTTCACTTTGTACTTTCTGCTCAAGGCTAAATCTAGTTTCTATAAGCATACTAGGCTGAAAGAGAAGATTGAAGAGATTCACTGTAAAACCAAGTGTAAAAAAATACAGCTTTATTAACCTTTGTAACGAATAGCAAATACAGATGACCACCATTGCTGCTTTTTTCTGAAGAGGATTATGCCCTTTAGACTTACATACCAGACCATAAGAATACCTACAGAAACAAAAGAGCTCCTGTCATCATGTATTTTTTCTTAAATACTTCTTCTAATACTCAGTGGGTCCTCAATCACTACCCAAAAATACCATCAGTAGACAAGCACGCACCAAAGGCAAACATGTATAAATTCTTGGGCAATGACATGGAAAACGGGTCAAAATAAACATTGGTGACCCAAAAAGGAAGGTAACAAAAACAACAAATGCAATTTTTGGACATCAAATCATCTCTTTAAAGCAAACCCCATGCAAAATTGAATATTTACTGTTTCTATGTATGACTAATACCTGCCGCATGCAACAGTGGCTCTTCTGATGTCCACTGCCATTTTGCTATTCTCTTTGGTGGTACCAAGATTTTACTGGGACATTTGCAGCTCTGGTAATAGATTGCCGTCCTGCTCAAATCAGTATTTTCACATCTTATCCCATTTTAGAGCATACTTTAACTACATGTAAAATGAATAGAGGCTTCAGCCAGGGATAGGAGATAAAATTCTGTCTCTCAACATCTTAAAAAACAGTAACATAGACCTTTCCACTGTCAAATTCTTTGACAGAGATCCTCCATTAGTAGGTGTTAACCTTCATGAGGTGTACCAGGTATATGAACCTGGAGGCACGGGTCTCATTTTCATCCATAAATAAGTACAGTATCAAACATCTGAATAACATCTATTAGGACAGAGATATAGCTGAGGTCTTTAGGGATTTGCTTTTTAATCATCTCAATCTGCACTCTCTCCACACTCTCAGAAAAATCTGGCTAGTACAATTTATTTATTATTTTAAAGATGTTTCCCTGTAATGCCCTCTGAATAGGAAAAAATGTGTAAAAAAGCTGTTTCATTATCAACAACATTCCCAAATAAAACACAATAGCCTATCCCAAGCAAACTACAACTCTTTTTTTATAGTTATTTTGCCATTTGTGCATTAGCAGTATAACCAAAATCACTGAATTTGTAAGCAAAGGATCAGATACCAACTGGTGACTTGTGGTTAGAAAGGAATAATTTAACAATCCAGAGATGATAAAATTTCTTTTTACTTGACTAATTCCTAGAATAATACAGCACAGTGTCAAGAGATTTCAAAGTAATTAGAAGTATTTGTCATGTCTCAATCTCCAAAAACTAGCAAAACAACATAAGAAAGGGTGTGGGAATCATACCTCTATGAAAATAGTAGGTGGATATACACATGTGATGTTCAGTACCTCTGATATTGATCAGAAACAAAAGTGAAAGAAAGAAAATTACTAATCCTCTTTCTCTGAGCTCACTAGCATCCAGCAATGTCAGCAGTTAAACTTGCTTGCATTACACGTTCTTAAAATCACCACCAGCACAGAGCCATCCTTCCACAGAGTTCACTGAACCTTGTTAGCGATTGTTTTGCTTAGTACTACAATTATTTACTAAAATTACCTAATTCTTCTTCCATGGTGGGACCTTTATTTTGAGAATTGGAGACACCAAGCACTCTGTTAAATAATATAGAAAATGCGCTGCCCCAGACACCTGAAAAGGAAAAGTAAACAATGAATGGAAGCTGATAGAAGAAGAAAAACAAAAACAAAAAAAAGCAACATATACTACACTATTTAAGTAGTTGCTTTCATTCTGAACAGACTTCTGATTTTAGAACACGCTAAATCAAACTCAGGTTTACCAGAAACCAAAAACCAGGAAATGCCAACCCGTGTCTCTGAAATCTGTCAAATGTCTTCCCCCAAATTAAGAACTGTACTTCTTGTTTCACACTTTTTGTGAATGCATTTAAAACCACCTGTCAATGAACTACAGAAATTAGCTTTAAGTCTCTTTCTGTCACATACTCACCCATCAAGAAATGCAAAGGATTTTCACTGTACTTCTTCACCACTGTCCCCATAAAAAATTTGCTTCCAAACAAATCAGGAGACATAAAAGTGCCGTACTTTGCCATACCAATCTCATATGGACTGAATTCCACCCAGTCTGCAAAATAAGAAATAAGAAGTTTGCTTAGTTAGCAATCTCAATCTGAACAGAAACAGAGGATGAACATACATAAATGACTGAGAGCCCTGTCCAAGGAAAGAAATTTAAGTTAAATGGGATGCTAAATAACCAACAGTAATGTCTCTTACATCGTGCAAAGTCAAAATTTTGATTTCAAATGAAGAATGGTCTCACATCACATTGAAGAAGGAATTTGCATTCTCATTCTCGCTTATCACAACAAAATTTGGTGGAAAAATATGAGGTTGGAAAAACAAGTAAAAAAGTAGCAATCACGAATGAGAAAAAATTACATCTGGTTTTCATCTCATGCTTCCACATGATTCCCTGTCACATAAAGTGCCAACATTGGTCTAAGTTCCAAGTTTTTTTCACTGAGATCCTACCAAATATATTGTCCAAATATTCGGACAACAATGACAAAGGCAGCAGAAAAATTATTTGACATTACAAGAAAGATTGCGATGTTGTGAAAAATTACAGAAGAGGCATTTGGATTCCACCAAAAACAGTTTCCAGTTCAATCCAACAAGAAAATGCAAAGCTGACAGGCAGTTGAAGAAGTTATTAGTACCAAATTATGCCAACTTATTTTTATAAGTACATACCAGCCTATGGAATAGAGAATTCAGTAAAAACATGGTGCAAACTGTTCTAATGCAGGTTCTCATCTCAGCAGAAAACTTCCGAAGTGATTGCCATTCTACAATGTATGTTTTTTTGAAAATGGATTTTAGCTAATTTGAAATATTTTCTTTGGTACCAGTGGAGTTGCTCATATCAGAGAATTCACTTCAAAAAGGGAGTAAAAAGGAATAAAAATACCCTACATTTTCAGTATTTCACTCATTCATCTATCTTATCTTCCTCGTTTTTAGTAGTGATCAATTTGACTGCTTCTGTAACTAAATTAAAAACAATTCTGAAACAGAAAGTCAAAAGAGAGCTTTGAGAAATGTCCCCAAGTCACAGGATGCCATCCACTCATCCAGGTACTCAGAGTTTCTGTTGAAATGTTAAGCAGAATGTTAACCACTTGTCCTGAAACCGGAAGATTTAATCACAACTGCTGTTTCGTTTTGTGGGGCAGTGCTTATCTACGCTAAGTCAAATACAACATCCTATTCTCCATATCAACCACCCACAAATAAATTTTCAGTTATTGGAACAGCAGGAAATTCCTTTGAAGACCCAGTCCAGGAATTTAAAGCTATTTCCCTTTGAGTATTATCAACAGGAGTTGGCAGATATATATTTCAGAGCCACGTTGATAATGAAATTATTTAGAATTAGAATTAATTTTGTCTGTGATAGTCCACTTTCATTTCTGTATTTGCACTAAAGATGATGATTTCTCAAACCACATACCCTGCTCAGGGAAATAAGGTATGTGTCTTAAAATTAAAGGACTTCTGCCATTCCTGAAGCTCCTTGAGATAGTGGCCATTCAAATGAGCAGGACTTGAATGTCCCAAGCGACAAGCCTGTCCCTGAATGACAGAAAGTGAGAGTGAAACCCTACCCAAAGAGAAATACTTGGAGTTTCTAGGTGTTTCTGTCTCAGCTGACTGGGTTAGTTCCTCGCCTGCGACTTAAGCCAAAGTGTACTAAAGTCCAAAGTCTCAGTTGTGTTCATTGCATTTTGGATGTGGCCCTCATGTAAGTTAGAGCACAACTCTACACTGCTTCATACCAGCTGAAGACTTATGTCCCTTCCTCAGAAGGGAAGACAAAGGCAATAATTTCCCAGCAATAAGCACCTAGCAGCTTCAGGATAGGGCACATATATGCATAGGCAGTATTCACACACTGAGACCGGATTCACTTTACACTCCTGTCTCATTATGTGCGGGCAGGTCAAAAACACATACCTAGTGCAGTATGAGCACCAACTGCAGAAGCCCTCTGACACCTGAAGCCTGGGAGCTGAGTGCTGTGAATCCTTACCTTGAGATGGTCCTGCTTCCCAAAGGAATTCTGCTGCTCTTACTGGTATGGAGCAACACACACACATACACACACGCACACACAGAAATGCTGGTAGCTACCATAAGTTTACTACAACTCATTTCAAGAGCAAAACCCCCAAATCCAAAATTTTACTGGGCTGGCATTGCAGCAGCAGCAAAGGTGGTAAACGAGGGGATGTTAGAGGGATGGAAGCATGCAATACCAAAGCCAAATGTTAAATCCCACTCCCCTCTTTAACACTGGATATCAGTATCTTCTTATCATTAAAGAAGCTATCTTAATAATAATAATAAAAAAGAAAAAAAAGAAAAAAAAGAAAAAAGAAAAAAGAAAAAAGCTGTCTCTAACTAAATCGCTGTAATTATGATCAGTTATAATGATTGCTGCAGTTCGGGGTATGGCCGGCGCCACCAGGGTCAGGAATACTATGGGTTGGGAAAACATGCAGAGCCTGGGGCATGAAAGCTGTTAGTAGCTGCATGAAATCTTGCACCATCACTCCTCAAAGGAATGTTACCTGATATAATTAATGCATTTCAACTTGAAACAACATCAAGGAGCTCACCTATGTCTATAATCTAGTAAATAAAGTGTAAATATTTTTGTACAAAACCTACTACATACCTCATACCAGAAGTAGCTGTTCAGTTCTAAAAGGAGAAAAGCAGCTTAGAATAGAAACAATCAAGATCTAGCATCCTATATGATGATAAAGATGATAGTCTCAAAAAAAGGGAAAACAAGATCCACTGGCAGAGGCACTACCTTTTTTGTAAACTAACTGGTAAGGCTGCAGAAACTCGACCAGCCTGCAGGGGGTTCTGGACTTGCTTAAAGAAGTCCATCATTAACTAAATATCATTTTGTTTTTAGAAACAGTAAATAAGGAACCCAAATAAAATTCCTCAGAAAACAGAAGCTCTTCAAAAACTAAAACAGTTATATATTCAAATGAAAAGCTTTCAGACTTCTAAGGAGAAAAGCAGATATTCTCCCATGAGAACTGTAAATTAATTTACAACCTCATTTTCTATTATGAACAAATTTTTGACAGCAACTTTTCCACACACTCTTTTTCAGAAATCTGGATATAATGTGACTTGTAAACCTCGGGCAAGTCACTTGGTGCTTCCCTTCTCAGTCATATATAACTACATAAGCATATATATTCCTTTGTTTGTACAGCATCTAGCACAACTGGACCCTCTCTCAAGTGAGGCTACCAGATGGGACTAAAACCTATGAAATAAATAAAAGCAAAAGCCTCTCTTATGTTACCAACAGTACTTTACACTGTGTAAGAAGGAAAAAGAAGGAGTATATCTGTTTGTTCATTTCTAATTTCACTCTTCTTATAGAGACAAATAATCCTGCCTACCTGAAAACATTTCCCTTTAACTTCTGATATCCTAATGTTAAGTGGCTTTCTGCTGCTGGAGAAACACCAGCTTTTTATCTCGACCCCTGTAACCTACTTAGCTACTTTATGGATAAGCAACATTCTTTTCAACTGGCAGGAAATCTTTTTTTTTTTTTTTTGCGACAGATAGAGAACAAAACTTGGCCACCACTTATCACTCCACAGAAACCTAAAACAGTGGTGCAACTAATTTCCAGGCACACACACAAAAAAATAGCTAACAGTAACAAAATGATCTGAGAATAAATCTCCAAAACCGAAAATGACAGAGGAAAGAAAAGGTAGCTGACCTAAAATAAACTCTGTTTGTTCTTCTATTCTACTTGGTAATAGAGACAGGAAAGGACACATCTTAAAAGCCAAGAAAAGGCTCAGTTCCAGGATATGCCATGAGGAACATGTCTATTCAATACCTGTTCTCCAAAGCCTGTAACTCTGATAGACTGGTGCCTGCATACTGCACCAACCAAATAAGTATCCACCTAAACATGTGTTCACTTATTCCTGAATAACTCCTTGTTACCAGGTTCTGCTGTCAGATTCCCAGAAGCCACTGAGCACAAACAGGTCCATTTCCCCATCGTCTTCTAAAACCATCAGAACTGTCCTTATGATGTGCTGCTTTGGTATATCCTTCAGCATCATAACTTCCTGTTCTTGTTTTAAATTAAATCTCCCTGTACTTGGTTCACAACATTGTGAATTTTGATGAGCCCCAAAGAACGTTTAATATCATGCCAAATTCTTTCCTAATCCTTGCCATGACAATAATAATTTCAAAGTGTACCCAAGTTGCATGATGCAATTAACCTCAGAAGTTTTTTAAAAAACAGGCTTTTTTTCAGCCACGCATTTCTCTCTCCTTTTCACGAATGACGCCACACACAGATTGAAAACATACCTGCAAACATAAGCTCCGAGACATCTGGTTTGACATGGAGACATGTAAAGAGTGGGAGAGCACACTGTGCTTTATTAATTTTCTCCTTCATGTTACTCAGAGTGGTGTCCATTCTCTGCATGAAAAGAAAGAAGTCATGTCCAAATGGATCCTGTAACAGCCTGCTGATATTTCAGACACTACTCGCTTCTCAAAAATTCTCAAATACAGGAAAATGGACAAATTCATCTACTTCCAAGAAAAACAGAACAGAAGGACTTGTAGAAGGAAGCAATTTGCTTGAATGCCTTTTATCTGCACAATTCAGGAGGAAAGGAGTGGGCGAAGAGTTGATAGGAAGATGCATTGCATCGTTATATAAAGGTAAGCATGCATTACAGAATCCAAGATAACGCGACCACAAAGCAAACAGTATTGTTGGACAATGCAAGTTCTTCCCCTCTGCTATTGTAGAAGACTAAAACAAGGAAAAACCTTCTCTTATTCAGAACTGTCATTAATGATCATGTAATGTTTTTCAATCTGTGCTGTTTCTGAGAAGTCAGGAAAGACAGTCACTAGGAAAAGCAAACGAACTAGTAAGAGGCTTATATTTGCTAACCCAGGGGCTGCACCTCCCCAGAAAATATTCTGGAGTCTGCAATCAAAAACAGGCTGGAAATAATTATGGCATAACAGTACTAGGAATTGTTATCTGTGAATAACCAAGAGCCTTATATCCATTTTTCACTGACTGTGTCAGTGTTTTCAGATTTAAGCTAAACATCTCTGCATTTAAGTCCTTAATAAACAGGGACTTCTAACCTACCTCACAGGATCATCAACACCCCTTCGTTGTCAGAAACTCACCTTATATATCACAGTTACTAAAAGCTGTGTTGCCTGTTTTTCAGTATTTTAGTGTTTAAAAACTAACAGTAATGTATACTTATGAAATGTATAAGTATATAAAACAAGTCTGTGAATCTATTAACACATTTCAATCTTACAATAAGATCAAATCCAAATTCCGCTTACCTGACTCATTTGAACTTGAAGACTGCATGCTTGATTCAGTCAAATAGGATTTGTCAATAATAACATACAACAGTATGAAGTGCTGCTGCTACTGTCTCATTTCTCAGAAAACCAATTAATACTAGAGATGCGGATCTGGTCTTTCACCTTGTAAGTAATATTTTGTTAAGCAAATGCTGCTTTTCTTATAGCAAAATGTGCATAAAGAGGTTGCAACATTTTGTATACGTTTGCTGAAAATGCTTGAGCTGTAATTTTCATGGATGATACACAACACTAAGAGCATGCTGCAATTATCCAGCAGTTGACTTCATTTCCATTGCACATGAATGCACAATGTTTTCCCAGCTCTTAAAGAAATGAGCACCATTCAGGAACACATCCCAGAGCAAGGAAGGCATTTTAAAAGTTTCTTATCCAGTATCCATTCAGCTTTAAATTAAATTTAAATTCAACTTTAAATATTCCTATTGCTAAATATGCTTCGCAAACTGAAAAAAGAAACAGACTTATTACACAATAGTTTCACAGCTCTAATAATCATAAAAAAATGCACTCACATTATGTATAAGTGTTTCACCTATTAGCATTCCGAAGATATCTGTGAATGTGACAGGCTGCCCTGAGCTTTTTTTATTCCACAATGCTTCAATGTAGCGCTTGACTTTCTGAGGAGTGAGCAGCAGAAGCGGGTTGTGACTCACAGAGTGCATCAATTCTTGATTAATCTCCTTTGGTCCTTTTTCTGGAAAATCCGGGTGTGAGTATAAAGTTGACATGTACCTGCAATGGAAAATAGGCTCTGTAAGTGTCAAAGTCTGGTTTGTCAAGTGCCTGAACCGTGTAAGAAGCCTGTAAATAATTTTATACAATTACTGATTAAATCAGATTATTTTACTCACTCTTCATATAGTAAATTGTCATCTTTTTTATTTCCTCAAGGCATAGAAAGCTATATAATTTGTTCTAAATGGAAGTATACAAGCAAATACTCTTCAAACACTTACATAACATTTATAATGTAAAAGACTAAAGTGTTCATCATTCACCTGTTTAAGGGATAATGGACAGAATTGTCGAAGGCTGAAAAAACAGACTTTCAAGTTGTCTGTCACAGCATACCTAAATTTGGAGGACTGGAGATTCTATCAGCTTACACAGATAGTACATTCACGCCAAGATGTACCCCTTTCTGTCACTCTCCAGTGTATTATCATTATTCAAAAATTACTAAAATATACTAGTGCATTAGCATATTTTCCAGAATCTAGATGTTTTCATAATACGATGAAGCATTATAACTACAACATATGCAGGGATTTAATCTGAGTCTGAGGATTCGGAAGAGGCCTATCAGGCAAATCTTTATTTTGTCATTGAGTAACTCTGGAAACTGTAATTTTGTTTACTCAAAACGAACACATAGACAACTGCGGTTTTCACTTGGTTGGCTTAAGTAATAGGATGGTTGAAGACTCTAGATAGGCCATCCTAATCTACGAGAGGCTCATTTCCCTATTATTTGTTCAATTAGCTGGCTCAGGTATACATACCATACTGCAGGCATAATTCTGCGTAGCAGTTTCACACACACTGTGTAAGTTTGGCCCTGAGATCGCTGCCCTGCAATTTACCTGCCAGCATGATGAACCTTGTCACATGCACAATGTAAGAACTCGATTCATTAAGCCTTGCGCAGTCTCTAAAGCTTAGCATGCACGTCAGCTCATGGGCGGAACAAATACAGCAGCAAGCTTCCATCTGAGCAGAGGAAGGAAAATGCAGGATGAAGATTTCAGTACAAGGCTGAAGCAAGATGACAGAAACGATCAGGGAGGTAAACGCATTGCTCTGAGGTTCGGCATGCATCTGAGTGAACAGGCAAAAACCTGCCTCTCCCTCGGGAAAGGAATACTCCACCCTTCAGAAAAAAATAAGAAAAGAGCATTATTCCCAACTAACAGACTGGATGGAAAAAAAGAAAAGAAAGACAGTGCTGAAGTGTCAATTTATTTATTCATCAAGCAAGGAAAGTCTGAATAGGTGACATCACTAAGACAGCAGCAATGAATTTGTGTAAATAGAACTGTTTCCAACATATGTTTCTGACTGAATAAGTGCAGATAATCTTGCTACTTTAATGCATGTTCTACAGGTTTACATTGGGTCAACTTTGTATTCACACCTGGGTTTTCTAGAAAAAGGACCACGTGCCCAGCTGAGATCTTTCCAGAACATGAACTAGGTACCCATCCCTAGAAACACACTGAGAAGTCTTCACACCAAAATTCATGTACTTGCTTAGAGTTAGACCAGGGGATAAAACTCACACCAGGCAGATCCCCTGCTCATTGATATTTCGCTATTCCAACAAAAGTCTCAAAGAAACAAGACATTCATATAAATCCCATGATTTAGACTGGGAGGAAGGAACCTTGAGGTTTCTCGTCCAATCCTTCTGCTCAATGCAGAGCCAACTGAAAAGTCAGATCGGGTTGCCCAGGGCTTTGTTCAGTCAAGTTCTGCTTTCACATCAAGTATTCACTGAGTCAGACAGAGAGGATGACATCTTACCCAGCCCAGTCAAGCAAGGATGGAGCAATCCATTCAAGTGCTTGACCACTCTCACTGCAAAACAATTTTCCTAATAGCTAATCAAATCTCTTATGGCCATTACCCCTTGTCCTTTCTCTGTACACCTCCAAAGAGTCTCTTTTCTTAACAGATACTCATTAGGGAGCTGAAGATAGCAGATAGCCACTACCTTGGCCTTTTCTTCTCAAGGCTGAACAAATCCATCCACCTCAGTTTCTCAAGTGCTCCACTCCTCTAATTTTCTAGGTGGTCCTTTGATGGAATTAATTCAGTTTGTCAACACCTTTCTTGTACTAGGTATACTGAACCGGATTCAGATCCAGCTCCAGTATTCAGATTGGTACATACAGAAAGAACTGGTTATGATAAAATCATTTTTTTGTGACATTTGGGATAATTCCTGGAAAAGTTCAAAATTTTCTAAAAAATGCAACATCCTCTACTGCAACCTGACCAATTGACATTAAAACCAAGTTTTAAAGTTAGACAAAAAAATCTGCAGTTTACACATAATGAAAAAATGTAGTGCTAAGGAGGCCAAACAGTTAAGAAATTTGGCTTGAATTTGCCAGATGTCTTTGGCTGATGAAAAATGTTCAGCTTTTTAAAATGTTACATAATTTCATTTAAGAAATGTGAAAACAAATAGTTTCAACATTCGTAATAAGTATAATTTGGGACAATTTTTATAAGAGCCAAGACAAAAGGCTGCGGGTTCATAATGCTGGGCAGGGAGAAGAGCAATCATCTTACTCAGAAGATTGGTTAAGGCATATGTAACACCTGGGTTCAAATTACTCAGCCTACAAAGCCCTGAGCCCGTAACACCCAGAGTGTCTTTCACAGTGACATCACTCTGATTTTCTCCCGTTGATGATGTTCCTGTTAATGGGCTGAAGCATTCATTGAGTCAGACAGAAGGACATCATAACTACCTGATTAGGGCAGTCTCAAGTTGAGACATCTTGAGATCTTTTCTCTCACCTGAGTGACAAATTGTTTAAAAAAAAAAAAAAAGCAAGGTATTTTCTAAATGAAACAGTGACAACAGGAGTGATACAAGGCAACTGGTATCACCTGCAGCATGGCAATCGGTATTCTTTCCTATAAGCTGAGATACATCTGCTCAAATTTCCTTATGCTAAGAAATGAGCCTTGAGCAGATCCTGGACATCCCCAGTAAATCCACTATGAAGGGGACTACTGAGTCTAAAATGGAGCAAAAGATCTTTCAACAATTTTGAGAATCTTTGAGAAGTACCCCAAAAGGATATAATCCACCAGGAATTGAATGAGATATCATCTTCAAATTGAAAGGATTTTTTTTCATTTAATCAGAAAAAGAAAACAAAAAATATTTGGGGTCTATATCAACAGCTTGAATTTTTTGCTTCACCTATCAAGATGAAAAAATCAGTTACACAGTCCTAATATGGACAGCATTAACCACTGATACAGAAATGTGGGTGTATATGTGTAGCATCTCTTCATCTGCTCCTGCTATCAAAGCTCCTAGAAGACCACCTGGAGACCGAGCTGTCCTCACCCTTCCAGGCATTCTAGAACACCTCCGCTAGCAGATGTGCTCCACTGACATGCTGTGAGGTAAAACAGTTGGCTCTGTAAGTCTTTTAGCTACTGACAGTGCGTGCATAAAATTTGCTGTGAATCACAACCTTAGAAATAAGTTAACTCTCATGAAAATTTGTTCCTGAGCTTCCTGAAGAAATACTGAAAGAAAAACAAAAGAGAAAACCCTTACCATGTGGATCCAGAGAGGCCAGCAATGTAAGTTGCACAATCTAAAATTCCTGATTCATAAAGTGCTTTCATGACTCCAGCAAACCCTACCATGGCACGAAATCCACCTCCTGAACCCAATATCGCTATTACTGGTACCTGCAGAGATGAGAAGAGCATATCATCACATCAATTCTGATAAAGACTTAAAGTAGTAAATAAATGTTATTCATCAATTACTGGCCAAGCAACCACCCTTGGGCAATTAATAAGGTCACAATCCAGCAATCCTCACAGAAGACATGAAACCTACAGTTTTCCTAACCTGTGCATAAAGGTTCTAACAAGCCAAACAGAAGGTGTTCTGTAGCGTCTTAGTGTCACGCATGTAAGAGAATGCCACACAACTTTAATAAAGCATTTTGAGATAAAATATTTGAATAGTCTACATCGAACGGGACAGTACCATAAAAGCACCCATGAGGTTAACTGTCCCCCTTTGGTTATCAAGGCCCAAGGAGTAACGTACAATATCGGTGTGTCATTTACTTGGTCCCTTCTGCTGCACAAAGAGCTTGGCGGCAACAGCAGCACTTACAGGCTGCAGCACGGGAAGAGAGCGCTGCTGACCCCAGGCAAGCGCAACCAGGAATCAAGCAGCAGCACAAGAGGTTCTGCCAAGGTGGACATCTCACGGAGGGGCAGAGGAGACTTCCTTCCAGCTTCCCATTTACATCACACCTAGGGACCACTAGTAACCAGGAGGTGCAACCAAAAGGCAGGTAACAACACCTGGCATGCGGGGATATAAAGGGAGGCTACGCATGCCTGGCTCCCAAGCAGGCAAGGAGGAAGATACGACTGAGGCAACACAAGGGCAGGAAGAAAGCATGAATTCCCAGGAGAGGGCGAGCTGCAAGCTTGCTGCTTGGTGGTGAGGGAAGTCTCCGCTTCCACCTCCAGCTCTTTGTCTCTGTTCAGAGCCCTGGTGATAGAGAAGGATGAGTAAATGCTGTCAGGGAGGATTTGGGACCAGACATCACAGGTTACTCTGAAAGAAATAGGGCTACAAAGTGACAAGCGACAGTAGCTGGTAACTCCCTCCTCTATGGGACAGAGGCCAATCTGTCAGCCAGACCAACTGCCTGGGGAGGTTTCCTGCTTGTCCAGGCTCCAGATCCATGCTGACATGCAGAGACAGCCGAGCTACTGCTCCTCACTGCTCATCCATGCAGGCACTAGTGATACAGACAGGGGAGACCCTGAGCAGATAAGAGGTGCTTTGCCCCCTCTTGCAGGGGGCAATAAGGGGCACAGGGGCCCAAGGCTGTGGCCTGGGGACCTGACTTTTCCCGTTTGGAAGAGGAATGGCTCAGGCAGATGTTATCACGCTCAGGTGGCATCAGCAGGAGATTCTTTGGTCTTGATCTTGCTCGATGATGAAGATGGTCCATTGGGAAAATAAAAAATCCACTTAACCAACAGAATGAGGAATATCTTCCTGAACAGACTTGCTAATTAAATGAGGAAGACTTTAGACTAACTTTATTGACAGACACCTATGTGAGCAAAGGGTGCAAATACTGCAAATGCTAGAGGAATGCATGGGAGAAAGCTAGTAGGGAGACTTGCATATTCCCTCTCTGAAGGGAGAGTGTTCAGAAGCTTACCTCAAAAGTCTCTGCGTTAATGTATAGAGACTGGACATGAAATAAGAAAAGCTGGAAGCTCACATGCACTCACAGTCACAGGATGGCACAGCCAGTGACAAAGACTTGGTGGGACAACGTGCACACCCAATGCACTGCCATGGAGGTGTACAGACCGCTGAGGAGGACAGGCAGGGAAGGTGGTGCAGGGGGCTGTGCTCTACAAGAAGGCAGCTCCTTGATTGCATAGAACATCAGGATGAAACCAGACACACATCTTTTGGGAGTTTCTGGGTCAAGATGAAGGAAAGTAATGCTAGAGATGTTGTGGCAGTCTGACGCAGATTGCCTAGCCAATTGGATGAAGTGGGTAAGGCTTTCTCTAAAAAAACAGCAGAAGTCTCCTGATCTGGCTATGGTCCTCATGGGGCAGTTCAATCCCCTGCTCAAGGGGCAGCATTGTGCAAGCCATCAAAGAAGTCTGTGACAATGACCTAATGCAAATGCTGGCGGGGCTGACGAGTGGTAGTGCTGTACCTCACCTGCTGCTCACAGGCAGTGAAGAACCAGGGGCCAATGTGGCCCATGGGAGCTGCTTGGGCTGCAGCCCTCATGAGGTGATGGAGTTCAGGATCAGACCAAGGCTGGGAAGACGAACATCAGAGCTGGGACTCTGCAATATACTAAGCTCTGGCTTCTTCTGGGACTTGCTAGGCAGAATCCCCATGATTTTCCCTGTTGACAGTAAATTGAGTGTTGGCAATGTACTCCTTCTAGAGACAATTGGGACTAGCTGACCTCTACAGGTTCCTCCCACATTCTGTTATATCATATTTTTAATTCACTACCTGCTGACAGGGCACAATATTATCACTGTGCCGAATCCTTTGTCAAATACCGACCCTCCTTTGCTTCCTGTCTACTGAAATAATGTACAGAATTTCCAGTTCAGTTCACTAGCACAGATTTGCAGCACTGCTTCAAACTTTAAAATACAATCAGTAAGTCTACAAATTAGCTGCATAAACCAAGACAGGTCTTGGCAACTATAGGCTGTTGCCCCCACAATGTTCTGTTACTTAGAACACCAACTGCCCAATATCTTACGTATAATTTATTTGAAGAAGTCTCCATTTGTAGCAAGGTTTCTTAATAAAAATATACTCAGAATTTCTTTAGAATGTTTGTCCTGATTATTGCTAATCCAGGAAATAAAATAGAGAAGATATTGAAAGCAGTTATTTAATAACTTCTTAGTCACAAAACCACAGAAATTTTTAAAGCAATCCAAAGACCAGCTTTAATCCAAATGATATCTAAGTGACAGAGCCAAAGACAGTAAGACTTACTAATAAGAAGCAGAAGAGAGACAAATAATATTTTGTTTAGGAGTTTAAAACCACATTTGATAATTAAAAAAAAAATGATATTACTACATAGCACTACAAGACAGTCTCCAATTTACAACAACCTTGCAAAAACCACTGGTGAGATACGGAGAATTTACGTGCATCTGTACACCTAACTAACTACTGAGAGGTAGCAAACTGAGCGAAAGCAGATTCAGTTACAAGTGATACCATGTTGGCTTATGTTATACTTCTTTCCTTCTTGCTTCCCGGCCCTGACTTGAAAGCCATTCCCTTCCACTGCATAGCTTCCCCAAGTATCTGGGAAGAAGACAGAATAAAAGAAAAACCAGCTTGCCACCAGCATTAAGTGTTTTAGACTAAGCAAGAGTCCTGCCTGGCTCCCACTTTCAGAAACCTAGAATAATTTTCCACTGTTCGATGGTGGTAAGGCGACAACCTCTTACTAGTTACTAAGCGTAAAAAAATCACACACTTGTGCAGAAAGCCTGTATCTGATCAAACCGGTAATCAGTGAAAAAATTAACTTATAAACTCAATTTAAGCTGCCAATAGACGGGATTAGTTATAAGAAAAGGAACCACATGACTGTTGAGTTCAGTTTCTTTCCATAGACTCCATACTCCAAGCAGTGAAACTCCCCTGTGGACCAAAAATGTATAGCCCTATGGAAATGACCACGCACAATGACCAAATAAGTTGAGACATTTCCTGAGGCTTCTGTTCTGCAAAAACTGCTTGCTCTTGATGCAGTAAGATTATTTGATTATCTTCTTTATAAGCATTAAGCTTTAATAATAGAAACCACAGGTATTTATTGGCATCAGCATTCATCATGCTTATCCAGAGATAGCTATCAATCCAAAAATGACAAAACGAAGGTAAAAGACTTAGGACATGCCTGTTTTGTTAAGCCAACACCCCAATAATGGAGCAGTTGCTTTGAACAGAAGAGCCATATTACTAATCAGAAATTTAATAATGTATGTTAGACTTTGAAAGCTCTTTACAAACACTACCTAATTAATCTACACAGACAAATCCCAACAGGATGGAGAGGGTGGTTTGCAGGTGCAAGCCTGGAAAAAGTATGTGAGAACACTTCCAAAGAACCACTATTCAACAAATCTATTCATCAGTAAAGTGGCACAAGCACAAGGGAAAATTTGAGTTTCCTTCAGAATGCAGGGAAGTCTGTACGGAGGATCAACAAAGAATGTCAAGAAGAGTCACTAGCATCCTGACTGCAAATGTTTCCTCTATACTTAATCCACAGACACTCTGGGAATCAGAGATTCCTATACTGGGGGAGGATGGGTATACAGAGAGGTATGCATATATATAGGAATCTCTCAATTTCCACTTGATATCAAAGCAAAGTATGATGAGTTGAAATCACTACTTTATTTCCAGAAATGTAGTTCAACGAAAGAGCTCTAGAGTAGAGGGCAGAGGCTGAAGCAAGCCTCCCACAGTAAATAAACCTTTTAAATACTGAAAAAATAACTAGAGAGAAACCTCTACTGAACATTTACACTTATTTCAGCCAATCCAATACTAGCTGACATGTAGACATTAGCAAGGTGATGAAGGCGAGAGTCCTTTCCTGCTACACAGAGGAAAGCAAAGAGCGTATTTACTATTACCAAGTAGGTTTCTTAAAGCAGCTTTTCAGCTGCAAAATTCGGTTTCCAGCAGGTTTAAGGGCAAGAAATGGTAAAATCTGAAATTACATACACCCATCTTACAAGTTCTGCTCTAGGATAAACAGGGCAGAGGCAGGGCGGAAATAGCTGCAGGCAGAGGACAAAGGGAAAAGGAGCTAGAAACCATCTCACCATCGAGAAAGAAGGGAGAAAGGAGACCAAGGCACACACACACCTCCATGTATACAGGCCGTGGCTATCACATCTGCTCACTTGATGGACTTCGAAGCCACCGTCCTTTGTAAAAGCTGGGCAGAGGTACTAATTCCATTCAAGCAGATTAGTAAACGTAGACCAAAAGGGTAAGTGACTCACAAGAGAAGTCATGCAGCGAGCCAACGGCAAAATTGTGAGTTCAGTTCAAGAGTCTTGGTGACAAAAGCCCATTGCTCTACTCCCTGGCCATACTGCCACACTTATTTCTATATGGTTGCATCCTTTTCTGAACAACCCAAAGGCCATGCCAGCATGGCTTTCTTTTTCCTAATGTTGGCCTGCACAACACCCAAACTAGTTTTGAACAAACCAGTTTAGATATCATCCAAACAAGCTCCACTGAACAGGACTTAACAACCTTGATGAAGTGTTTCATCAGTACATTTGAACTGCTTCTAGGAACCAAGCAGCACCGTAACATGTGGCTCAGTGCAAAACAGTTCCACTACAGTCACTGGGCAGCTCATTTCAACAAGTGCTGGCTGTTTAATCACTTTAACTGGACATGAAGATGAAAAGCATTTGGGAAACAAGGTAAGATTTAGAAAAGCGAGCTCTGAAAGAGACCATCTCAGTAAAATTTTCCAGTAACCTGGCAAAAAAACAGGTGAAATATATTAAATCCTGTTTTGGGAATGAGTGGTGCAGATCTTTTTGTCCAACTGCCCTGGAAACACAGTGCACAAAATCTGGACAAAAATGCCTGTGATATAAAAATATTTGCTATGTGGTACGCAGATGATTATTCAAAATTGTTCTGCAAATCCAGTCTTAGAGAATTATATGCTTTCTCTAACTGATTTTGATATTTTTAGAAAATTGTTTAAAGCAACGAAAATTATCAAAATAAATTAAGTAATGACACAGGTACAAGAAATCTCATCCTCTGCGTTTTCAGAATGTGCTTCAAGATTAACCAAGGCGATTTGGAAGTACACACGTATCTACCATCCAGGGATGTGTAATTATTTCAGAGGTATTAAAGCTTCAGAGCATCCCTGCAAGGCACACATGTTGCTATTCACAGATGAAGAAACTTATGTGAACTCTGAGTAAGTGATTTGTTTAAGACCAAACAATGACTCATAGGCAGCTAAGAATACTCCTGTCTCCTGACTGCTAATGCCATGTTAAGACTTCAAACATCCTATAAATCCTCCTGCTATCTCACATCTCTAGCAATAAAAATAAAAATGACAGGCTGTAAGGACAAAACTGTATTTTAATTTGAACAAGAGGATTTTTCATCGTTAGAAGCAGCTAAAAAATTTGACAAGTCAGCTTAGAAATACACACTTGGCATATGAAAAAGGGGAGGATCAAATTACCTCAGTCCTTCTAGGGCTGATAACCTTACCAAAAGAGATTACTTTCTGGTCTTGGAAGATGCAACTTAACTGATGAACTTCGAGACAGCGAGGGATACCAAGGGAAGATGATAAAAAGAATATGAAAGCTTACCTAGCTTTTGCAATAATGAGATTTATTCATGCACATATACCACCTGCATAGAACTGATACTTCAGGCACTAAGCATCACTCCAGTCCTACCTGGATCTTGGCAGAACATCTTTGCATCTTTTCTGAGAAAGATATGTCTGCTGTAGAAGATCAGACCAATGTCATCCACAAATATCTACTCAGATAAGATCTGCATGCATCAACAATAAAATAACTGCACTGAATTTTTTTAAAAAAACAACCTTCAAAATGTTCCTACACAATGTGCGTGATATATATCTCTACAAATAAAATGCACACAATACTCTCAAATTCCTTTATCTTCCTCAGAAAAATCATGTGAGCACATTTTATTAAGTAAGAAAAAGTTCAAAAGTATATGTCAATAACACATTTACTACCTACTGAAAACTTCATAGAAATTTAGAAGGAAATTCTTCTGTGATGGTTCCAGCTTCTGCAAAAGACTCACATTCTGTTCATACTAAAACGCTCCGAAGGAATCAGTATTTTAAAGCCAGATTAATTCACTGATTCTGTTCACCACTTGACCCACCCCCAACAGTCATCCTGTCCCAATTCCGGGAGCAACAAGAAAGAGGAGGATGGAAAAGCTAGAATGGTATCAGTAACTGGACCTGTCCCAAGCGCATCCTTCATTAACTCAAAATAAAGCATAGTTGTACAAAATCACTGAAAGGATCGGTAGGGTTCAGCACACTTCCTCACTTCAATGTGACCTAAACCATCATCAGTCCATCTAGCTCTGCCGGGTTGACCTTCTGAAGTATAGAGCGCTAGTGAGTTGATGAAAGCTGCAGCTTCTGATACTCTCTAAGAATTAAGCTCCGTAAGCCTAATCCTATAAAACAGGCTAAGGGAAAAGAAAGGAAGGAAAGAAAATCATTTTTCAACTAATATCCTAATATTTAAGCAGCTCATTTCCTGCCTGATCCTTTAGACACGAAGGCCATACAGCCAAGGCCATCTTAAGAGCACAAGCTGGATATCAAGCATGCAAGGGCAGATTCTACCGCTGTGTGTGTGCCCAGAACCACTGCATGCTTCTTATGCAGCAGATTTTGCATGTGCCCTTTCAGGCACTTTTTAGATGAAGACCTCAGCTCAGAACCAAGACCTTAACAAAGCATGGAATGCAGCATCAGAGTAAAATGAAACACATGGATACGTCTCCTTCTGTGCAGAATTCTAACCTAGACATAGACTTCGAAGAATTAAAACAAAGAACCAGATTAAAAGTTACATCAGTTTGTTTAAGGTGCCAGTGCAGATGAAAAGTTGTGATTTCTATCCTATGATGGCATTTATGCAGTCCTGTCCTTTTGCATATAATGGACATAACTTATTTAAGTGCAGCTTCATTTTGGCACGTTTTTGTCTCCTTAAACTTTTATCTATAATCTTAGGGCACAAGAAAAATCATTCCCCATCCTGAATATAGTATGTGCACAGAGGGAAAAGAAATTGTTCTGCTTTTGTCATCTGTCTTTACATTGAACCCTTCTACCTCATGTATCTCACTCATTACTTTGAGATACAAATGCAGGACTCCACAGGGGATACTAATCTTGATGTGAACTCTCCAAACTCACGTCACGGGAAGTGGTCAAGTTCTTGCTGTTTTCTTCTCCTAGAAATGACTTCATGCTGTGCATGATATTATCTTTTCGCTGCTGCCGGAATTTCTTCTCCTCATCACACAAAGCCATGCTGAACCGGAGATCAGTTGAAGAGCTATTTTGCAAAACAGACAGACTTTACCAAAAGGCATAATTCAAAACAGAACTAAAAAAAAAAACTAATAAATCAAAATAAAATAAAAAATAACAAAATGAAATAAAACAAAATAAAACAAAACAAAATAAAATAAAAGATTATTCATGCGACTACTGCATCACATGGTTCTACAGAATGAAGGAAGCAAACGACGACACATTGTGTCATTAAGACTTGTATTTTATATAGCAATTTCACTGTTCATATATTAGTGAAAACCAGACAAAGTATGCAGCTTCTAGTTGTGTACTGTGTGGTCTTAAAAAAAAAAAAAAAATTAAAATATATGTGAGTGATGAACTTACTACGATTATAAATTTTTGGTCTAGAAACTTGAATTCTCTGCTTACCCACTGGAAAAGGAAATGCAATGAAAAACATTCATACACACCTCCTAACATATACTCTTAAGTTAAAGGTTCACGTTAAGGGAGGAGAGGGCAATTTTGACGCCATATCCATTCAGTCTTAAAATCAAAAACTGCATGGCTCTCAGCAGAAACCCTCCTGACTGGCGGCAGGACAAACGAAGCCTCTTTTCTCTAGCTTTTTCCTACCTTGCACAATCAAAAGTGCACACAGGGTTGTGTAAAGACCTCAACCCTGTGCTTAAATAATAGCTACAAGGTAACAAGGCAGGATAAGCAATTTGAACTGTCTCCTCCAGAAGTTATCGCATGCTTAACACTCATTTTGTGAATGTGCATCACTGAATTCAGCAGGATCCCTCCCATAGACCAGTGACAGACACTTGCACTCAGCGATTTGTTGCAGCACTGCCTCTGCCAGGTAGCAGTGAGGAGCGTCCAGATTCTTCCTGTATCTGCCTCATTGGAAGTCCCATACTTCCAAAAATGCACTGTAAAGTGTTGTGGATACTTTGACATATTAGTTACACTTCTGACAGCACTTTTACAAGTCCTTTATGAAAAACATATAATGATGAATTGGATCTATTTAGGCACAGATAATAATTCCTCGGATTTATTAAAAAAACCCATAACGTAATAAAATGATGGTATTAAGAAAAAGGGGGAAAAAAGACTGCCTAGAAGCAATGTTCTATGAAAGTAAATACGATACCACGAACTAGAGATCCACACAGAATCCAAAATCCGCGTGGCCATCAGAGAACAGCAGAGCAGAACTCGATCGGATCCTTTTGCTTTACTACCTCAGTGCCTAAGGCCTATAGAGCAGCCAGACATAGCCAAACATCTTACATTCACTTCGTGTCTGAGATATGAAATATTCATAATGTACAAGCCCTGGAAGGCTTAGGGGTGGTCTCGAGGACCACCCACATATCCATCTCTAATAGCATAAAATGATGAGCAAAAATTATCCCTGGGGGATGTCTGTCAGCCTCCAGAGTCATTACACTTACAGAGCTCTACATTTACAGTTATAGTGCTCAGCACAGCTATTTATAGTTCCAGCCAAAAAAAAGACTCCTTAAATGCCTTGTGCTCAGTAATTCATTTTTAGACTTAAAAGGTATCTTTCTGATTATGCCTTAAGGCAATTTTTGGTCTTTCACCCAGAGAGCCCAAGAAAGAAGGAGAAAGACATTTAGAGAAAGAAAAAAAATTAAAAAGAATTAAAAAATAAAAATAAAAAAATAAAAAAAAAATTAAAAATCCCTTAAAAAGGAAAGTACTTAACATAAGCCAAGATGAGAAATTCATATACGATAGACTTGAACCTGCAAACATTTGGAAAGGGGAAAACTATTCATACAAGTAATGTTGTGTAAGTCAATGATACAATTGCTTTGTGAAAATAACCTTCAATTTTAAAGTCTTCCGACTTTTCAGTCCTTGGTATTTCAATGTTAAAACTAGGAATTTTTGCACTCTACATGACCTGTTTTCAAGAAAATTATAATGAATGGAATAAAATAATAAATGTCTTCGCTTCTAATATGTTTTCCACGTTTTTTTTTAATATGAGATACTTACCACACTTCAAGAGACAACTCCAAAGTCATTTCTGTGACCTACACAGAAGAGATTCAAATCTGGTTACATCACTTACAGAGGAAGAAAAAAACATTAACATACCTGGAATATAAAATTACCACTGTCAAGGTTTTTTTTTAAATCACTGTTTTTCAAAAAGGAAGACATTTCTAGAATACATTAGTGAGTTTCTTTCCAATACAACTTTTCTTTTGAAAAGCACACAATATGATTTCAAAATATACCACTTTTTGACAGTTATTCATCTTTGGTCTGAAGGGATCTGATTGTCTTCATAAATTTATGATCTTTTGTTTCTACTGCCAGCCACAGTCCATCTGCTACTTGCTTCCCAGTTCCCTGGGCAAATTTCATGCTCAACTTGCATCTGAAACCTCTAAGGGAATGACTGCTCTGCGCTCCACATAAGCCACCCAATGTCTTTCCACAGCTAAATAAGCTTAAATTATCAGTCAAGAAGAGTGATTGCTTACAAATTTCTGAAAGATGCAAGTAAATTAATGAATGTCACTACATAATGTTTTCACTTCCATTAAGCATCTGTTATGCAATACGCTAAAAAGAACAAAACAAAGTAAGATTTCTCCTGCTTGAAAAATCAGTCTGACAAAATGCTAGTTCATTGTCAATACTAAAAGGAGCAATTCAACTGTTTTTTAGCAAGTGTAACAGCTCTGGTGATAACTAGTTGAATAGCTGCACGTGCAGAAGATGTTCACATGGCAAGGGGTGGGAATCTCAGAGCACCCTTGCAGGCTAAACGGATCTATCTGGCGCACAGGCTACAGCTTGGTGTCCTCTGCCTCATTCATAGAGCACTTAGCTGGGTTCCCTGCAGACAAAAGTTCAAAAAATGATGGTTAAAGCACCAATTACACTTGTTAGGCAAAACCCTAAAGTACAAGGTTGCTAGAAATATGAACAGACAGGCATCTTCATTTCCCCCGCTCTCTCATCGGGAACAGTCACTGACACCTCGGTGCAGTCCTGTAGGTGTGTAACACTCACACACGTCTTCTTTCACTCCACCTCTAGCCATGAAGGGCCTACCCTCCTCATTTGTGGTATGTGACCACCAGGAAGAGGGTCAGAACCAGACCAGCACCTCACACTGACCGGGTGCTTGACCCTTACACAGAGCAGTTAAGGACGGGGAAGCGCAAAGCTCCCCGCGGCCTCCCACATCCTGCATACCTGCGTGGGTAAAAGCTGGCTCTCGCCTGGTGCCTTCCCAAACGGGAACTGTAATGAGGTGGCTCATTAACGAGGTGGTGGGAGAAAGAAAAGGCAAAGAAATAAAGGGTGAACATGAAGAAACAGAGCAAAGAGTCATTTACGGAAACACTTCAAAGGCAGGGTAGCAATTACATTATTCCAGCACCTGATATTACTAATTTAGAAAGCATTTTAGAAAACACGCAGTGATCCAATCATTGAAAAAATGTACGCACACGTTATTAAATAAACCCTTGTAAGCAAAATGTTCCAATAGGGAAAGAGCATGTCTTTTTTTTTTTTTTTCTTCACCTCATACAGACTGCCATGGAAATCTCAGCAGTACACGTTGTGCATGCAAATTGTCTACATCTCCAACCTGACTTGATGTTCCTTTATCATGTGCTTATAAATTTCCTAAGGCTATACCTAGTTAAAATGCTAAATCTCATGTACAAAACTCTCTGCTTTCCAATAAATAGGCTTTAACCAGTTTTTTGCTGTAACCAAACATACTTTTAAAGTTGTATCACACTGAAAACAGCAGAGCAGTCACAAATCAAGACCTCTGATCATGTAATAAACCACAGCCCCAAACAGAAATGCATACAGTATTTATACATATAGTATGGTGTATATATAAAGATGAGCAGATGTGAGCACTATAATTACAACTGCTGAATTATGTTCAGAATGGCCTCCAATACGTTACTCCAGTACGTGCAGAACAAATTCAATTACACGTGGATTTAACGACAATTTCCAGGAGTTACCGTGCAGACAGGCAATCCTTGTTAAATTGACACCACTTGTTTTGTATACGAGTTTAAAGAGAATAATTCAATTGGGATTTGCCTTTT
>VXAA01001573.1:233966-257060 GCA_013399115.1 Anseranas semipalmata | reverse complement strand
TTTTACAGCGTTCACACTAATGCATTATTACATGCTAACTAGGGCTGTGCTACAACCAGCCATTTATTATAAGTGCAATGTGTACCAATAAAAGAATCTCTGTTAGCTTTCTGGAAGCCACAGGTTTCAGTAGTAGAGATAATATACTGAACAGCAAAATCCATTAAACGAAATTGAACCGAGTGGTGCAGAAACTTGTTTAGAGAGCAAAAGTTTGAAACTAGTCTTTTAAAGAGGATTCTCTCAGAACGGGAAGCACTCGGTGCTGCTGTTTTTCTTAATTCTCCTCTCAGTAGGAGTGTAAGGAGACAAATATAGTGCCGGTAGGCCAGCCCTGTGTTCAGCCATGGCCAACAGTGAATGAACAGGGCCTGCAGAGGTCAGTCCTCACCTGAGGAACCCCCTCCTCAGCCTCCAACGATTTAGCTGCTTCCTGACTGACAGGCTGCCATCATTACCCCATCTGTGATATATTCTAATCCCTTCTTGAATTCAGAATTTGGTTCTGTATTGAGAAAACACAGCCATAAATAGTAATGAGGTAGACTGATGGGATCAGAAATAGTCTTGGATTTCCTCTGATCTAGGAACATGTACTTCCAACCAGTATCAGGAGCAAGCTAAATGTTTTTCTTGTGCTCCAACAAAGTGACTAAAGGAAAACTCTGAGTAATATCAGACTCAGCGAGATTCCTTAGGAAACATCAGAGCCTTTATAAGCAGCAACTTTTATGTGATTTGTGAAAAAGATGTATCTAACCAGAATACAGCACAGAACACAGACACCTGATAAAGGACTGAAACACGGTATGTCCACATCCACACAGCAGTTTAGGTGCTCTCAGTTCAGGTTTAAAAATTTCCCATCGTGTTTGAAGCTGCATCAACAAAGGCAAAGCTACAAGTGTTGCAACTCACGTTGTTGAAAGTTAACTGGACCTCCTTCTTCTCTCCCAGTTTCAGAGAGGATATAGGAAATGTGGACGTGCCAAGAGTCTCATCCATAACATAGTTGGCATCCATCAAAGTAACCTAGAAAAGATACATGGACATTCAGTTCTACGCTGATAAATCCCTTCTTAATTCCATACAGCCTATGCCTAAAATAAAAAAAAAAAAGGGGGATATGGAGAAGAATATGACTAACCCAACCCAGTCAACACCCAGTGATATTTTAAAACAGGATAAGCTAATGCATAGCGTAGGTGGCATTTTCAAGGCATTCAGTGGCATGAGTACGACAGTATCATTCACAAAGCATTCTTCATCTGAGCGCCTTTCTGTCAGTAAATCTCACCACCTTACTAAGCAGACGTAATTACTTCAAATTATATGTATTATATATATATATAATTATTTCAAATTTCCAGTTAGTAAAACTCCTCCATGGAGAAACTATAAGTATTTTAAATGGGATATGCCAAAAAACATACAGCAGCTTTTCAGCGAAGATGGAATCCATATGTCCTAACCTTTTATCCACAGACCAAGAATTTCATAGCAATGATTTGGCAAAATGCACAGCATTCCAGACTACACAAAGCTTTTCTCTGTATCCAACCAGACCTTCAAGTCTCTTCTCATCCTCCATGTCGGAGCATATACCTTTTCAAAATGTGGTACTATCCAAACATTCATGCAGATACCACAGAACGCTGTTCAGTGCATTCGCTCTAATCCACGTGGGTCTACATCTAGCAGTCTTTTATCTCAGTGGCAGCCTTTCAAGCTCTCAAGATGTTCAGAAAGAATTCCAAATTACCGTTTCCATGGTTTCTAGTAAAAAAATGAGTTCTCCAAACTCGTTCGGTTTCTGATTTTTTCCGCTTTGTGGAATAGTTTCTTCTAAAATATCACGTTTTCAGCTTGGAGCATTTCTTTTGGATAAAATAAATGGAATCAAGACACAACCGCTTGAATGACTATTATTGTATCTGGGTTCAACCTCTTCTCAGCTAGGAAGAATCTTTCTCATCCTGTACCACAAGCAACTTATTGAAATGATTAACTGTATGTTAGTAAAGAACTCATTATTTTAATGGCATCTATGTTTTTCTATTTCCTCACAGAACTTTATGTCCTTTGCTGTAATCTCTAAGGGCTGACTTATAAAGCCAATAGCAATAGCAAGAACTTCTTATTAGCATTTTGGAGAGCTTCTTATACTTCACAGAGTAAAAACTGCACTTGGGACAGAGTTAAAGATTTAGATTAAGGTAACCTGAGGAGAGGATAATGGAGTCTGATATATATCGAACAGGTCCAAAATTAATCACAGAATCATTTAGGTTGGAAAAGACCTCCAAGATCATTCAGTCCAACCTATAACCTAACACTACCAAGCCCTCCACTAAACCATGTCACTAAGCTCTACATCTAAACGTCTTTTGAATACCTCCAGGGATGGTGACTCGACCCCTTCCCTGGGCAGCCTGTTCCAATGTTTTTCAGTGAAGAAATTTTTCCCAATATCTAACCTAAACCTCCCCCGAACCATTAACCATTATTACATGCTATCACTGGCTCTTTGCGGGCAATTTCCATGAAATTTTATAGCACATGCCTCAGAAAACAGCAGCAACCTTTAGTTATTGTAAAGATACGTTTCCAAATTCTACTTCTAATGAAGCTTGCTGTGTTCTGTTACAGGAAATAGGAACTTGCATAATCCTAGCAGTAAGCTACAGCCATACTATGCTGGCAATCAACTGCATGCCAGCTCATAAAATCCTGTATTTTCTAATGACTGCATAAAACAATGCTAAAAAGTGCGTATTATGGGATGATCATGATCCTGCAATCAACTATAAACAATCAAATGTTTAGCCAGCTGTAGCTCCTGCAGGTCTTCCCAGAAAATACCACATCTACAAAGAGACAGGGGAAACTCTCTGCCCGAGGATTTCTGTTAGAAGCCACACAGGTTTTATCAAGCAAATTTATAATAATTTTATTTCCCATATTGCAACAAAGGCAGGTTTGAAGAACCCAAGTTTTCTTTTCTTCCTATTTTCACAAATGCTTTCTCATGAAGAAAAGAAAATCGCTCCATTCCTCCTTCTAACTCCTGATAACTATTCGCCTATGTTGTTACAAGAAAGCAATAACTACGTTAGGGATTTCAACCTTTTCTCAGGTTACACGTGGCCAGGTTGCACGTCTGTGACCAAAACACATAGTGAGAATCAGCTCAGGCGACTGTTGCACCTGATCAGCTGGTGGAAGCTATTTTGTGTGACCTTTTTGCAAAACTGCCATGGAGTTATTGTGACTTCCCTGGTGTTGCTATCACACGTGAAGGATGAACATGATGGGTCTTCACACTCCAGTGAGCTGACTGTGCGATTCTTCCTCCCTAAACTGAAAATCCTGATCCTCGCCCCAGGAAGACGGGGAACATTGTTGCAAGCACAACACAATTTTAGGATCTTGAACCGTCTAGCCCCAAGAGGTTACGGTTATTAGCTTCACAGGCTTTAGCTTCTATCCTGGCTGTCCAACTAATTTAGACAGGAAAACCTGTAAGCTTGGGTCAGAGGACTTTACGTGTTAGGGCCATACTCCATGAAGAACTGAGCTAACACAGCACTGTAGATAAACTTAAATGCTTACCATGTGCACTGATAAAATAATTATACTTAATGCTCACTTTCTGTACACAACCCAGAAAGGCTTAACATACTGAGATTAGATGGTGGCTTAGTCAACAAGCCTGCACATGGAGTAAGAGTTCCCAAAACATCACTGAGTGGGCACAGAGGAGAAAGCATAGAAGCGTGTGTGCCTCCTGAGGGAGAAACGGGGAATGGGCAGAGACTTGACTTTACCCCCACCTATTCACTGTCCGTAATAGTTGAATCAGTGAAGGAAGCAGAGAGAAAATAATTTATGGCTGATGCGAAGAACAGTAAGCCACTAGCCCTCAGCAGCAGTCAGAAGGATGACTCAGAGGCATATCTTACAATGATTCTCAAGGCTATTCCTTGAATAACAGAATTCAGACAATAATTCTTGCCTAGCACCACGCCTAAAGGCAAAATCCAGCCTTTAATGTTAAAAAAACAAACTCTGAAATCTTGACACAACAGATGCCATATACATACAAGGTACTGTTATTTTATCCTTCCAGATATTGTTCGACTTCCATTTCCACAGATGCAGCTCAGTCACTTGATTTACCTCAAGAACATTCTCTTGGTTGGGGTCCAGAATGAACTCAAAGGTCTCGTTCCACACGGGATTGACATCGTTATTGAAATGTTTAGTTCTCTTCCTGCAGTCAGGGGCAGAGGGGATGAAGAGTTCCACATAGGGGTCTGGAGTGTCAACTACAGAGCAAAACAATGCAAAAGTTAGACAAAACTCAAGTTTGGATTGTAACAGTTATGCGAAACCATGGATCATCTCATGGTCTACAACAGAAATGTATTTAAATGTAACTATATAAATTCTATGAATATAATGACATAAGCGATACAATGATATTACCAGTATCCCAAAAAGAAATAGAAGTTATGCTTTTAAGACAAGGAGAGAGCTTTGAACAAAGAGAAGGGCACTGGGAGAGATTCAAGTTTATTGGAAACATGTATACTTCTACCAAGCAGTGGTGATTATTTTTAAAAGCTCTTACCCTTTCCTGGGGTATATAGTCTTGGGTATATAGTTTTGGATCCTCTTTCACCTGCAGCTTTGTGGAGGTCACCACAATACTGAAATCTTACTTACATGCTGTATTTGAAAAATAACTGTGCAGAACACTGATTGAAAATATAGCAACACATGCCAACTGTATCTAATCAGAATTACTGGTAGGAGAAAAAATACACCTTGAAAGCATTCACCTGACATGTTTAATGGTAGCCATTCCTTCCTGAAAGAAAAGGATGTGTTGTTGGCAGCCCAACAGACCCTGCTTTTCCAACCAGTTAAAGCTAGTAATTTTCTTCTGTCAAATGAGATTTTTCCATCAAATAAAATTCTTTTCTGTCTGAGATTTAACCATCACCAGTGTCAACATCTCTATTATGAACGGCAGTTCATTCCTAAATGGGAAATTCCAGTTGTCATGATCCTTGAATAGCACTGCATTGTATTTCCAGAAGAGATTCTATCATGTTTTCACATTTCAGTTAAACTTCTGAACGACAGAGAGCACTGCGGAAATAGGAACCTTATCCTACCAGTTTTAAAAGCGAGGCCTGACGTACAAAACAGGCCCTATTCGAAGCTGCGCCAACACCTCTCTGACTTATTTTTTCTAAGTCCATATTAGCTTATTTTGCTTCAAACACATATCCAGTAACAGTAAGGGATTTCTTTTTTCTTCATTTCATCACTGTCAATCAAGTATTTACAGAAAGTATTTTCTGCAGCAATTTCTTATCCTACAAATACAAGAGCCAGGCTGATACAGTCTTTTGTAGGCTCTGCAACAGTGCTTAGAAGCTGCACAGGAGAGCATGGGAAGTTATGTCCAAGGTTTTTGTGATCATTAAAAGCCACTTGCTGTAACGTGGTAAAACACACACATCTCTGCAGCATCCTTTCTGCAAAGGTTGTTCTCTGCTCTTGGGAAACACTCTCAAGGAAATGCAATACTCGCTATAAACAAGATGCCTTTTCTTTTAAAGGTATCTTTGTGAAGGAGGTTAAAACCCATCACTAGGTAAAACAGGTCTGAACATCCCTCCTTGTACATACTTTAAGTCTAAAGACTTTTTCAACAAAGCCAAATGTGTTTAGAGATTCCTGGATTTCACTTAAACATTATCAGAGAGCGCTGAAGCCCAGGACCATGGGGTCCTTTCAGCTGGGAGAAAAAGAAGAGAAAAACAAAAAAAGCTCAATACTTCCAACTGGGAATCAATCTTATTTCAGAAAACACGAAACCAAAAGAAGGCTTTCTGAAAACACCCAGGAGGTTTCATTTGTGCACCAGGGCAGAATGGAATCGAAACTCAAAAGCTTTGGCCTCCTACCACTTCCAGTGTGGAACATCAGCTGGACCTAACATGCTTTCTGATGCTACCGCCCAACGGAAGCGTTGAACTTGCACAAAAAGTCCTTCAAATAACCCTGGAGAAGCAGAACAACATCCAAGTGTCATGCTGTGAATTAAGCATTCTTCTAGCTACGGTAACTTGAAGGACAGAAAGCAAACCTTCTCATAAACTCAGGCTCACTACATTAAAAATCTGTATGTAAATAGACTCTGGGGGAGTTTCACACTGTGCTCCGTATCTGTGCGTCTCAGCTAATTGCTACGACTTTGCAGGTCACACCGCTACCTGTTAATTAACAAGCAGCTATTGAAAGTTAGGGAACAGCGTCAAAAGCCTTTGAATAGCAACCTTCATTAGCTCCTAAGAATTTCTGTCTTAGCTTGTCTCTTACCTCGAGTCAGGGGAAGAGGGGGATCAATCCCCAGGTGTCTTTTACATCATTTTTTTTTTCCACTGACAGATGTAACTAATTGCCAACTTTTACCTAATACATTAGCTCCCTTGAATTAGCTCCCACGAAGCTGTGCCGGAAGGCAGGGAATTGAAGCCCCGTGAAACTGAACAGTAAAACATCTACCGAAATGAGCAGCGACAAGATCTCATCTGCTAAGTCTGGACATCGAGCAATATTTTGGCAATAAACACTACGCTCGCAGTGCCAACAGGCTGAACTTGCCCCAAAAAGCTTGGGTTTTAACCAAAATACTGGCGCTAAGCAGTGTTCTGGGCAAAATTCCAATGCCTCTCTTTCCATTCAATTTTTATGTAATTATGGGATCAGCTCTAACTTTAAGTTACAAAACTTGGATTTTTCTTTTAAACACAAAGAACAAATGGCTTCCTATCTGCATTCCAAATCCCAAAGCACGTGGAAACCCCAAACCACGGCACAGCTGGCACACAGCTGCTGTTACTAACTTCCTATCAGACGGACTCCAAGTAAGTGTTGAAACAGAAACTAAACCCAAGGCACGGAACAACTAAACTTAGAAAATCAGTCACTAAAATAAATAAAAGAAATATCTTGGTAAGTCAGTATTGCCAAGCCTCCCCCTCACTCCCTGCCTTTATTATGTTTTTTAACCCGAGGCGAATAGTTAATCATCTGCCCTTTCATGTTCAAAGTTTATTTTGTGCTATTTTCAATTAAGAAAATGAAAATCTATTCTTCTAAAACTTCCTTCTTCAGCTGAAGAGGAAAAATACCGGAAGACTGTGTGCTCTGATTAAGATATTGCTATAAGCTATGCTATATAAATCAAAATTTTACTCCTTGTTATCAGTTGGGGATGGCACTCAAATCTTGCTACCAGCAACTTGGCAAGTAATGCAAAATTATTCACTTAATGTATTTTAAAACATTTTATCATATGCAGATAAAATAGATGGAGTGTGTATCCTCTTGCACAGACCTATTTATTCCTGTATGTGCTTTTGCTAGTTGATTTGCCAGGTATGTTTTTCAGAAAATGAATCTAAAAATATCAGTGAAAAGTAGCGTGATCACTGCTGGTATCTATATTTTGATGTAAAAAGGAAGCATCTTTATGAAATGGCTTATGGGTCAAAAGCTGATGCTTTAAAAGTATAATCACTGCAAGAGAATTAAGTTCATATACATAGGGGCAACGCTGTCGCAGAATTGCTCTTTTAATAAATCAAGCAAAGCCTGGAAGAAACGCAGCCTACTTGAAAGACCAACCCCAGACTTCTCAAGAGAGGCAATGTGTAAGCATTCACACCCCTTCCTCAGGATACTTCTGAAGAAAATGACTCTTCTATACAGCTCCGCTGGGCTAGTCTTTGCACACAGATTCCTGCGTGACTCCCTCATAATTTGTGGGCTAGCAATCTGCACTGCATCTGAATTTTTTAATGCAGGTAAAGCACTTGGAAGGTTTGCAAATGACAGACCTATGGACGCATGTACTATTGTCAGACAGTGACTGTATGGTATGATTTCATATTCCTCCCTTCCTGGCACTCTTCAACTCTTTACAGTAAGTGCCTCAGTATCTGTATTTAACTGTAACGTCATACTTATATATGTTTATGCATATGTGCTCTGGAATAGAGGCCCCAGATTCCATTAATCAGGAAAAAAAGGCCCCAGATATCCAAGATCAAAAGCAGAGTCAGCATACAAACAGTTACTTTTAAACACACTGGCTTAACAAATGGCCGAGAGGTAGGAAGTAAGGATTGAATGACTTTTCCTCTATCTCGACATACATAATTCCTATAGAATCCTATCTCTAAATTACATTATGAATCATAAGTGAAACACACAATGGACACTAATTAGGATCAATCATTCTCGCATTAATAATGAGCAATGCTTAAAGCAATCTATTAAAGAAAGCTGTAAAATTTTCTGCAATGAGTAGAAACCATTTTAACTTATATTACCAATTTGGTAGGATGACTGCCATCAGGCCTCCCCATTAATATAATTAACTATATATATTTCAGTCATTCCAACTTCAATTATTTCAATAACATAACAGACACGGAAACAATAGTGAGCTCGTTCAAATCTAAACCACCAAGGACAAAGCCACCTCTATCATACATTAAAATTTATCTAACACGTCCATCAAAGCTTGAAAGAAATGCAAAGCTCTTGAAGTATTCCAAAATCTGATTTGTTACAAAAGATTTTGTCTTTTTTGTCCCACATAAGCACGTTGTAAATACCAGTGACCATAATGGATTATTAAATAAAATTATATTAACATTAATTTCAGGTAATATATGCATCATTGTTATAGAAAGTAAATCTGGATCCAAATTTTTTGGACCCATGATCTCCAGCTGCCATAGCTGTGCACCTACAGGAATATTCCAGCAAGCGTACTGCAGAACTTCCTTAAAGAAGCGTGTCAGTTTGGTTCCCTGGAGTTTTTTTGCCTTCTGGTTAACCGACACCCTCTATGATTAAGTGCTACCTTGTTCATAAATTACTAGGTCCCAAATGACCACTTTTGTCTACTTCCCACCAGTTTTTTGGCTTACAATACTGCAGTACTTTATTAACACGGAGCTCTAACTAATCTTCGTTGTACCTCATTCTCCTTTAAACACAAACAGCGAGGTTTGAGTTATGAAACTAGGCATCAATCAACACAAACTTCTCCCGCCTTCCCACACCAACGTACCATTCCATCTACCCTCCCAATTCCCGTTCTTCTCTCCTCCCGTGACACCGAGAACCCCAAGGATAACTTCCCCCGTGCCACATGCTGCTTCCTTGTTTTGGTTTCAGCGGTAAGGGCAGGAATTTAGGTGCTGCTCGGCTACGGCCAGTACCGGGAAGTGCCGGGCTACCTCCCCTCTCCTGCAAGGGGGGGAAGGAAACGCCGGCTGTGCCTCACGAGCAAGTGGCTCTGCCCGGGGAAGGGACGCGAGGAGGCCAAGCAGCACGTACCCACTGCCACCAGGCTAGCAGAAGAACTTCCCCGGAGAAACCCAAAGCACAGGGGCGTTTTCAACAGACCAAAAATTGATGAGCATCCGTCACTGTAAACCAGCACGGCGCACGCTACGTGAATCTCTTTGCAAGCCAGAAGCATAGTTTTGATGTGTGTTAATAAATGATAACCCAATTTTTTATTCAAATAGTGAATTTTATGTGTAAAAAGGGTAATATGGGGGACTAAAACCAGTGTTTATTAATAACTGTCCAACATCAGTAATTCCCAAATAGTGTTCCCCCAAACGATAAACTAACAAATATTTGTATCGCTAGATTTGGCTTACCATTGCTTTGCTGAAACTATTTGAAAGGACAGGCTAAAGCAAGGCCTGAAAAGGTGGCTCCTATGTTCAGGAGAACAGAGGCACCATTAATTAATTACATACTTCACTCTCAGGCAGGCAGGAATGGAAAAAGGGCCAGAGCCACAAGGTCCCCTACCCAGCAGCGCTACCCGGCCGTGTGAGCAGATGCAGGGGTAGTAAAAAGTCTGATAAAGCTGCCTGGTGCTCAGGGTAAGGCAGCACTTGGTGTCCTTTCCCTGCAAACCCATGGGCAACAACTGAGTATGTATTGCCTTTAATGGAGGCAGGTGGTGTGATTTCGGAAACCGACGAGTTCTTCTCCCACTTGAAGAGGTGGAGCCTGGGAACGCAACGCAGCAGAACTGGCTGTGTCAGGCCGCAGCACAGAAAAGCATCCCGTGACTCTGTTGGGAAATCTTTACGTTAAAACCTCCTGCAGCCAACAGCAGGATCTGAAAAGCAGCAAGACCCGACTTTTGATCTTTTTAGGTTTGTTCTGAATTTCCAAGAGGACTGTGGCTTGGTCCACTCTACCCAAGCTAGTGGCAGTGGCCTCTACCCATGTTTGTAATGCAAATTTCAGATAAGGATGGTTCAGCTGCTTCAATTTTTCAAATTGCCCTATTTTGTAATGGTTGATATAGACAACCAATAAAATAAACACAATTAACCTGTCAAGCATATTGGCTAAATTCAATTAAATCCATATATAGACCATCTAATCACTGAATTTAGCTTTAGTGATTTTAATTCTGAAAGAGTGTTCACAGCAGGTAAATGCAGTTTAATTACTACATTTAAATTCGGGTTTCCCATTAATTTGGAGAAGATATTTTGAGAGCCTTCAAACAAATTCATAGTCTATCAGTAAGTGGTCACAAGCAGGAAACAACACGTTATTTGCTGCCTGTGTCCAAGGCATGATGAAGCACTGCCAGCATTTCTGACCCTCATCTTGTAGAGGGATTAGGCAAAGGGGATGATGCAGTGCTGGATTTCAGGAGCAGAAGGTGACTATGAGTGAGGTAAGACTGCTCTTGAGACAGCAGCTTTGCTGTGAGAAATCCTGTCATTGAGTAATGCATTTATTAGAGATTATTAGTGCCCTGCATTACAGCGCTCTTCATCTCCAGCATTTTTTAAGAGAAGGAAAGGACTGAGCTCCCAGCTCCAGGAGTGCACTGCTACCTAGCTTACCGGCACGTGGAACACCGCCAGCAGTTCTGGTGCAGCCTTGAAAAAAAGTAAAATAACATAGGCAGCTTAACCCTTAATAACCCTTAACAAATCTGTAGAAGTGCCAAGACAAAAAAAAAAATCCCTTCTTGAGATTCTCAAACTCCCTTTGTGGAGAGACAGCAGTGAAAAGCAACTAAAACATCAGCTTACAACAGTACAGAGAAAAATCTGGTTTTCTGGTAGTTAGTCAGAATCTAAGGTTTGTTTTTTTTTTTTCCTTCTTCAGTTGAAATGCTTAGCACTTAAGAGCTTTTTTAGCGTTAGATTTGTGAATCATTTCACCCTGCCAATGCAGACACCAGCAGGAGAGGCGGGAGCAGGCGGCACTGCTGCCCAGCTCCGCTGCGACTGCGGGTCCGTGCTAACGCCAGATCTAGGCGGCGATAATTTGGTCTACGGTACGTTTAGGCAGATCGTCACATTCCTGGTAAATTACTCAAAACCCACAATGTGACTTTTATTCCAGATTTATGTTAGCTGATGGAGTATAGATTACTCCTAGCCTGGCATAAAGTCTGCTAATGTAAATTTAAACTGTCAACATTTTCTGAACGACTCTGAACCCGCAGAACAAGTTTATACTGGATCTCTGTTCGGTATCATGAGGCTTTAGAGGTTTTGGTCCTCTACCAGCAGCCCTGGAGCTTGATGTACTGTGTTGCTGAAGTACAGCCTCAAGGCCTTACAGGCAGAGGAGGCTCTTCCTTGGACTTCTGGATTAAGACAGCTGCCAGGAAGGCTTCAAGAACCTGGAGCTCCGCTAGCTAGGCAGAACCATAGATGAGCGTAGGCTCAGGTTGGTTACATAAACATCACGTCTCAGTAAAAGCACCATCATTGCTACTGCAAGTCGCATTTTAAAATCAAGTGACACCTGCGAACTGTTTCTGCACGAACGTTGCCGTTCAGCCTGGTTATTACAGGCATTTCATTCACAGTACCGAAGAAGGGATGGTGATGCACTTAGTCAGGACCACATATGGACACCAACGTTAACAGGTCCATAAAGGGAAAGGGATGCTTGTGCATGTGAGTTGGGCTGTCCGACTAAGCACGGCACAACCTAGCATTGAGTAAGCAGACATTCCTAGTGTTTCAACAGATTAGCACTTTTTTTGATTTGAGAGAGCCTTCTTTGGTACAGACGGACATGTGGGAAAGTTAACATCCCACAAATGCAAGACAGCATCCAGGGGAAGCTTCAAATCACACTTTTAAAACCCAGTTTCAAAACAAATTTAAAAAGTGGTTTTTCACACAGTAGATAGTAACCTGCAGAGCTCCTGATCAAAGGAGCTGTGGATGAGAAGACTTACGTGGATTCAAGGAAAACCGGTGATGTTTATGCAAGAGAAACTCTGTACTTTTGATGTAACTAGTAGCCTTCACGTCCAGCTCCGGGAGTCCCTTACTGAAAACAGCTGAGTGCTTGGAGAAGATCTGAAGAAAGCATCACATGCTTATCCTGTTCTCATTTTTGCTTAGTACCCAACTGTGACTGATGTTCTTCCTGGTTCTCCCTTGGGATCAGGCATTAGCCCAACCCTAACAAAAACTTCAAAGTCCTCCCTGGGAAAGGGGATGAGAGGGAAAAGAAAAGAAAGCAGGAAGAAATCAAACTATTACAGAGCACAGACAGACAAAAAGGAATGCGTGAAAGGCTCGCATTGTCGAACAGTGGTGTCCACAGCTCCCTGGAGGCATCCAGAGAGCCCCACCACAAAGTTCTGCCTGGAGTCATGACAGCACATGAAACGCAACCAGTTCCCAGTCACCATCAAGCTCCCTTCTCCTGGGGCTGCACATGGCCACAGCCTGGCGAGGGCCTCAAGCAGGGAGACAAGGAGGTCCTACAGCCAGGATATCAGGCAAGATGGGTCCCTGGTCTAGGCCAGCATGTCTGCTTTGATGTTATCACTGCAGCACAACAGAGCGCCAGAAAAGCCTTCCTCAAGGATGAAAACAAGTTTTCACTAATACTTTACAAAAAACAGTCCCCGCCTCAATAGCTACATGGCAAGTGTTCAGAGACAATTTGTTTTTCATCAGAAAGATATTTTTACAAGTGGAAAGAGCGGTATTTTTTGCAGCAGTTTCACTGTGGAACTCGTGAGCCTGTTTCCAATAAGGCTTTCACCTCCCAGCACTACTTCTGGCTACAGCAGCCTACAACAGGGCAAAACCAGGGCCTGTGTCAAGGAAACTAACCAGGTCTACAGTTGCATCGATGTTTGGCTAAGATATGCAGTGGATATTTCATGAGCAGCTGTTACTCGTATTGCTCATGTTTGAAGATAAGCACACCTGTGTCTCCTGAAGACACACATCCACAACTCTAGAGCCAGACAGCTCCTACGGTTGGCAACAGAGCACTGACCACCACAGAACATGACCGACAGAGGAGCTGATACAAAGGCTGTTGGAAAGAGTCGGATCAAGAGGGAATGCTGAAGCCCACAGAGCTTGGTCATCCTGGGACTCTGCTACCCATCCAGGCCACCTGAGCACAGACCAAAGCAGCATGGCTCCAAACAGAATTATATAATTCCATCTCCTTACTGCGAGCTACTTCCAGCACTCCTCCGCTTTGCCCTGTTAGGTACACAGCACTTCTTATGGCTCCTGGCCACGTGAAGATCTGCATGTGCAGCTTGTAGGACTTGGAAGATTGGCCAACTCTGACCTACTTTTTCCAGGCTGGCAAAGAGGAGGGGCTTGGCTTGTTTTCCTCCTGGAGCTCCCTCGCAAAAATCAGGTCCTGCTTCATGGCCTTGTAGGAAGAGAGTTATCTGATGACATTTCAACAGTTAAATCAAGTGTACTGTGGCTAAGTCAGGGTGCAAGACCTGCCAGCTGTGATACAGAGAGCAGCTGGATTAGTCCTGAATGAGCTGTTGTAATGGAAACTGTTGCATCCCCGCTCTACTATGAGCAAGCAAATCTCCAGTTCCTTCCCTTTTGGCTAACTCCAGTTTAAAACACTGCGTATGTATGCCTGAACCGCACTCAGGCATGTGACTCTGGCTTTAAATGAATCAGCCTCAGCTGACCAAGAGCTATGACCCCAAGGGTAAAGGCCTTGGAGGAAACAAACAGTGAATGAGACCACAGACGTCACCTCCTCTTCCCATCCACACTGCTGAAGGAGGTCCTACTGGCAGGGCCAGGCAGGTGTTGCAGGCGAGGAAAGACACACAGTTGTCCTGCAAAATGCCACAGCTCCTCGTCTCCTTTGGAGAAGCGGGAGGCAGCCAGGAAGCACGCCAGCCGTGCTGGAAGAACGTCTCCTTGACTTGCAGGGGACGTCTGCTGCTCCTTGCCACAGCATGAGCTAGCCAAGCCAAGAGCCACTCACAGAAGATGCTTTCCATCTCCGGGTTAGCAAGCTTTGCAACCAGGCTTGAGCTCTGTTGACTGGACTGCTCCCAGTACTTTAATTGTTTATCTGAGCAGCATAACTGCTGTGGAAATGCATCCTTAAATCCAAGTGGATGGACAGAAACTGGGATGGAAGCTGAGTACTAGTGCCATGAGTGAGCCAAACTATTTTTTTTTTTAAATTTTTAAGAAAAGATGTTTTTCCGTGAAAATGCCCAGAGCTAGCCTGTATTTTATCATGACATCGAAAGCAGATGAAGCAAATAAAAGCTGCAAATGAATCCAGAACATGATTAAGCAAGATCAGTGATCATTAAGAGCAGTTATACAACTAGTTTCCTTTGTAGATACTACAAATTGTTTTGAAAACCAGTACACTTGAAGAAAAATAGATCTTTATAAGAAGTTTTCAAATGTTTCATTTGGTCCAGTTTTCCATTAAGCCCCTTGAAAACCCAGAATAGGACTGATCCTAGGGAAAAAAAAAAAAACACAGTTTTCAAGCATTTCTCTTCTAGCATGCTGCAGTTTTGGATTCTGGTCTTTTTCTACAAGTTCTTGTATTGTCCTGGAAGCAAGGAAAGGTTTTGCAGTATGGTGTGGTATCTTCACAGTAGATTCAAAAACAATCATCAGCTATGTAAGAATTCACTGAACTGGACACAAATTGGAGAAAAGATTTTACAAGGTCTACTGACCCTCTGACCAGCACAAAGCTGAGGAATGAAAATTAAGTCCTCTCCAAAAACATGCAGATGTTGAGATATTCCACATGCTGCAGTTGCTCTTCTCACAAATCTTCCAGCTTGTATAGAGACTTGGCCAGAAAAGTTCACTACAGCTATCAGAGCAGCAGTCACTTCAACAGCATGTAAACCTTCTGCAAAGGTAGAGCTGCACCGACTGGATGTTATTAGCACAATATCTACAGTGTGAAAGACACTGTGAAAGACGTGATAAAGACCATGAAATTAAAACAAGTGAAATCAGTAGAGAAAGTACTCTTCTATGAAGACAACAGAAAATGGGCAGGTATCTGGAATTACAAGGTACTTGAATGAACTGTGGAGAAAGAGGCAGTCTGCTCTCAAAACTTTTTTTTTTGCCGTTGTTTGGTTTTGGTTTTAAAAAACATCCTGGGTCGTGCACTCTTACAGTAATCCCCATGTATCACCCCCCATACACATTCACAGAATGACAAAGAGGTGTAAATATACTAACTTCATATATGAATCATACCATCAGAATAGCTTGGGTTGGAAGGGACCTTAAGGCCAATCTGCTTCCAACCCCCTGCCATGGGCAGGGACACCTCCCACTGCAGCAGGCTGCCCACAGCCCCATCCAGCCTGGCCTTGGGCACTGCCAGGGATGGGGCACCCACAGCTCCTCCGGGCAGCCTGGGCCAGGGCCTCACTGCCCTCCTAGTAAAGAGCATCTTCCGAATATCTAATCTAAATGGAAAAATTTTATGATGCAAATGTTGTCTTTTTCTTTTTTCTTTTTTTTTTTTTTGGATGTTCTTTTATCACTGAATAAACAAAATCAGCTACTGCAGCCTAGTCACATGGTGGTACGACCCAGGTTCAGATTTGATTGGTAATCTTCATCAGATCACTCTACAAAGATTTTAAAGCTTACAGAAACAATGGGAAATCTCAGCCAAAAAGTAAAAACAGAGGGCTGGAGGCTATCCTAGCTGCAACCTTCTCTGTTGTTCCAGTCACCCAGATCAGCCAGGAAACAAAGACGACTTCTCGAATCTGCGGTGCTGTGCATGAACTGTTCACACAAGGAAACAGAGAGCCTGTGGAAGTGGCAGTATACGTCTAGTACTGAGTTTTAATGATGACACAACCATTTATGCTCTTCACTAACAAAGAGCGCAGAACATCTTGAAAAATTTGCCTAGCATTCTGCACATGTCCGCAGCCTAGGCCTGAGGAGACAGAGGTGCGGATAACGACGCCACGGAGGTCAGGCCCTCCATGCCCAGCCACAGTCAAGAGCACCACGTACACCAGATCTAAGATTCCTTGAGCAGAGGTAGACCTCCAATCCTTATGTTGGGAATACAGCAAAATTACAAGCACTTCCACACAATAACTCGGATCTACTCAGACCCTTCAACGCTATTCCAGAAAGCCATCAGTCTCAGGAAAAAAAAGGCAAAGCTGTAAAATGTGGCTGCAAAGTACAGCGGTGCTTCAAAATATAAAGTGATCAAAAGCTGATGGCCACCCACACCCCATAAGCCAGAGGACAAGAATCTCTTCAGAAGCCAGCATTTAACATCCTGGAGAGATATAAATCCCTACTGTGCCTAAGAAGGCCTTTCCAAAGAGAAGAGAGTTTGTTTACACCCTGGGCAACAAATACATAAATAAATGTAAATGAATTGAAAATTTTCTAGCAGGAGACTTTTTAGCATCTGAGGCATTCACTTGTGACGTGGTGAAGGCAAACCATTCATCTCTCATGTTCCCCAGGACCTCCATCACCACCACAACGCAAAGTTACCCCTCTTGCCTGCAGAGCTGTTCCCTGTCTCTAGCAAGTGGAGCAACCCGAACACAAGGGGCTGGAAGAAACCCACCAGAAGAGCCAACAGCTTGGTAGCACCTCTCATGCAGGACAGCAGTGCCCAGGTCCCCACCCTGACCAGGGAATCTCATGTTACCCATCACAGCCGCTCCCCCTGCTAGCCAGTGCTGGGCTCGAGAACAGAAACCCAGTGTAAAAGTTCAGAAACTCCTTTAACAAGTTGCAGTTTTGGCAAATCAAATGAAAAACATACTGGCTGGCATGACCAACTGTAAAGGCCCTGCGCTGCTCACAGCTTCATGCATCTTTCTTCGGTTTTAACACAATTACTGATTTGATCAAATAGCTTCCAGGCTGCAGTACACTGAGATTTGTATATACGTGGGAAATAAAAACATTTTTCATTTTGCCAAAACAGAAACAGAAGCAATCATCTGTAGGGTTTTTTATTATTATTATTATTTTTCCTCTCCTTGCCAGGACTCTGAGAACAAGCCCTGGGAACTTGCACGTTCACTGTGAGATGCCCGAGGTGCCTCAAGCTATGGAGTGCTGGTAGCTGCCCCAGACAGGAAACCAAGCAGGTTTCAGTAGCCCTTGAGCATAGTTCTGCCAGGTTTTATCAAAGTTCTTCCTGAGTAACTATTCGGTTTCGATGACTCAGTCAGTTTTAAGACTTCTACTGGAAGAAAATTCAGTGTTATTGATGGATAATACTTGGAATTTATGCTGTAGGATCATACCTGTTCTGATGGTCTTCTGGCTTTCTTTTTAACCCATTCCACACACCATTTAGTATCATGGGGCCATCACTTTAACCCTCCCCCCCATCTCCACATTCTCATGCCAGGAACCTGTGTCCTTCCATTTTACCTGTCTTCTCCAATGCACAAACCTGTGGGGCCCCTGTTCTGGCCCTTACAGCACTTCTCACAAGGTTTTCCTTACGTGAAGACCCTTTCAGAGGCCACCAGGATAATGTCCCACAGCACCTTCTGTGTGTGCTCTTCTCTTCACCACACAGTAGATGATAAATAGATTCCCAGTTCTTCCCCTGCCAAGGCTCCCTGCCATCTCTCCCCAGCTATGTACCACGTTTAATGTCAGTGCTGGATACTAAATATAAAAGAACCATTCACCTGCTGAAGCATAGCTGTGTGTTAGAGCAGCTGCTGTAGTTTGACCTGAAAGCAGTTTCCAGGAATGTGCTGGAAGAGAAACAACTGCATCTCAAACAAGCCTGATCAAAGAGCGGGAGCAAGGTACCACCACGCTCCTCCTCCCAGCCTCAGCCTGCAGTCTCAGGCTACGCAACACTCGGGATCAAGAGCCAGGGAAAGTGAGAAATGAGCCGACAGCAAAACACTCATCCTGAAGGAAGCAAGAATATTCTTTTTACAGATTGAGCCAATATATTCTTCTCTCCCTCTTGCCTCATTGAGAACAGACAGGCGTTTTCATGGGTCTTTCTTCCTAGTGCTTTCCTGTTCAGCTCCTGTGTTTGGAGACTCAGAAGTACAACAGAAAGGGGAAGAAGTGCTGGTGTCTTATATAGAGAAATCTGCTTATCTTTTTTTTTCCCCCCTCCCCTTTCTTTTTTTACAGCATTGACTCAGCAGAGCTCTGGGATTCTTCCTTTTTCAAGTGTTCACACCACCAAACCACAGCCTTTTGAAGATACAGCAATTGCCAGTTTCACTATACTCGGAACAGCACTTCCGACTAAGCCAAAAAACTAAACATAGGTGGTGGCTGCTTGTAGGCAAATTGTTTACAATTCACTCACCTTTTCTGGATCAATGGAAAGAAGGAGCAGCAAATCAGCTTTCTGAGTTGAGGTGAGCAAGCAGCAAAATGGGTACATTGCTCTAGTTTTAACAGGCAAGACAAAAAAGAAAATCCACAACACAACCAATCTTTTAATGCATGACAAGCTTGTTGTGTCACCTTCCCCTGCCTACGGGAACAGTATCCTAGAAGAAAGAGGCAAAACAGAAAGAGAAATACTCACGCATGTCACCAATGGCTCCTTTTGTGACATTTGTGGCTTTCCTTACTGTCACAGTGAATACGTGCGAATACTGGTGTTCCACCTGGAAGTCAGAGAGTTAGAGGTGATTAAGTTCCAGAATCAAAAAGCAGCTATTCTATTAAAACAGGTTTCATTTCATCCAAGAACCGAGAGAGAGAAATCCCCGAGCCAAAATGTAAATGAAATGCATACTGGATAGAGCATCTTAAAGCTGAACTGCACCCTGTAGCTTTACTGAAAGGTCAGACCTTATACTGGGGTTGCTTGATTTTCCTGCAGCCACACCTACTAATCTCAATAAATAACACTCCTCCTCTCTACAGAACCTGCTTTAAGGCATTTAGTCAGTCAAGGACAACTTGGTATGGTAAGAAAAAAAAATAAGGGGGCTATTTTACCATGTGCTTATCTTTGTAACTACCTTCCCCCACTAAAAAGAGCAGGTGCAATTATTTCTGAGTACATGTTCTGGAACAGACATAAGCATACTGCACATGCAAAGGGTAGAATTAGTAAAGCATGGAGTGTACTTTTTAGCACACATCAATATTCAAAGTGCAAGTGTCCCTCAGACAATGGAGTGAGGGAGAAAAGCACGCTGTTAGAACATCCACAAGCAAACGTCCCGCAGCTTTTGGAGCTTCCTGTTTCCTGCAAAGACCAAGCACGCAGCAGGAGCTGCCGTTCTGGGAGCAGCCAGGACGTCTGTCCTGAACGAAAGAAGTAGACAGAGATGCGAGATCAAGAAATGAAAGAAAAAACCTCAAAGGAAAGAGGCCAGTAGCTCACATCCAACCACCACTGCCTATTGCAAGGCCTGCTACAGGGAAACAGCGGAGCGCGTGGGTAAGCCATAAGCTTACCCACAGAGGTATTGCAGCCAGGGACGGGGCTCACGCGGTTGCTTCCACCTACGCTGCTGTCTTACAGCCCGGCTCTGCCCAAGCTGTCTGGCTGCCCCCTGGTTCGCCCCCTGCCCCAGCGGGAGGGAGCCAGCGCTCTCCTGGAATGGAAATTTGGGCACCCGCTTGCCCCCGAACCTAGCATCAGCTCCCAGCTGCTGGGCTTGTCGGCTCAAGCCACTGGATCCAAAGTGCAGCGCCGGGGGCCTCGGTAGTGCCCTGTCACACCCGTACCTCAGGTCTCCGTCTGCGATACGCTTGCTAGCTTTTCTTAATCTCCCACCAGAATCACAACTAACCACATAGTGAATATCTCACAACGTATCCCAGTCAGAAGGCAAAGGGGAACTACCAGAATCAGGAAATCCCTTGAAGTTAATTTAAAATAACAGACAATACCTTTGAAGTGGGACATGTTTATTCAGGCTGCACCTGGTGCCTGTGTGCTTTGTTTCAAAAACACCCTTTTTTAAAGGAACAAACAGACAAGCCAAAAAACCTACAATCCATTATTTATGGTCTAGTTTCCAGCACTGGCATATACCTACATTTAAGCTACAGCTTGCTTCAGCTGCTGGACTTTATAAGGGCCTTCAAGAGGCTCTCACAGCTGTTCCAGAACTGGTAGTTTCAGCCAAGCCTCACTATTTCACATAGATGACATGCTGACACCCAGAGACCACAACCAAACCAGATCCCTCTTTAATACAAGTAAGACAAGAAATGAAACTCTCTTGTAAGTTATGTATCATTTTCTCAAAAAAGGAAAAAAAAAAAAATCAGTCATCTATAGATAGCAAAAGCAGCTTCTGAATTCTTAAGCACCAGCTGAGTCAGGGCTCACCGAAAAAATAACGCACACGGCAGCAGCACAAACTCCTCCACAAGTCTGCAGTCTAGCAGTTTGCAAAGGCACAGCCACATCACAGTGGCAAAATACCTCGGGGAAAATGCCCACGGTGGTACCGAGGGTGTGACCTCACTGCAGACACTGGCTGACCCAGACACTGAGCTCCTGCATCTTCATTAAGGCTGCAGTCACCCACACGGCAGGGGGACGGCTGGAGGCTCATTTCGTGATAGCCTGCCCAGCAGTAAATTCCAGCTCTGTAATTGTGCCTCTGTAAAGCTGTAGGAGTTGTCTGGTTCGGAGAACAAGTAAGCAAGGAGGGGAAAACTGTGGCAACGCAAACTATTAGCTTACGAGTGGTACACTGAGGCTGTCATTTCACAGCGAGTGGCTCGCCAACCGCAGTAAAAACGGAATCCAGACTCTAACCGAGTCTCCCAACCAGGACTGTTAGCTCAGTCAGAAGTCCCAAACCGAGCAGGAAGGGGTCAGACGTGCGACTTCACAGCTGTTAAGCAGCATCACCTATTTAACAGCCTGCCTTGTGCCAACAGGGAGACATCCCAGTAATTCTGTGGCATCCACCTCTCGCACCGCAGCTTCCCTGAGCGGATGGAGGAATGTTCAGGGAGAAGTCCCCTCCTCCTTCCCACACTGCTGCCTCCATCACATGGTGGGAAAAAGCCAGTTTTCCACCACAGCAGGGGAAACGAGGGGGTTAGCAGGTAGCTGGGACCACTGAACACAGCTACCTAAAGCTACCCCAGCTCTGGCATTTGCATGGTTTCGAGAATTTTTACAAGCTGTGAATCTCCAGAAGACAGCTTCTCTCGCCGTCCGTCGTTTCCAGCTTGCTTTTCGAGGGCGCTCAAAGCTGTTTTATCAGTGTGTGCCACATTCGTACACATGTCAGATGGCTGAAGTGTTGGTTTCACAATGCAGTGCCGGCCCCGGAGCTTGTTCACGCAGACTGACGTGGTTATATCGCTGCTTTGTCATATACAACCTTATAATTAAAAAGAAACAGCCCAAAGTACAAAGACACCACCCTTCCCCTTATTCTTAGCTCTTAGGAAAGCGCCTGTCCTCGCTAGAGACCACAAATCAGAGATCACTGAATATTTAGCAACGAAGAGGAGATGGAGTTATAATTAAGCTACGAGTACAGGACAAGGGCGTGCTGGATTCAGTTCTCAGCTGCTATGTGGAGCTCGAGTGCAGCCCTGGTGTCCGAGTCCTGGCTGTACAATGGTGATGCTGCAGGATGCCCACTTACAGAAAGCGCTCCTGGGAAGTCGCTTGCCTGCATCTCAGTCCTATTCGTGAAACTCATATGCCTAAATAAAATGCCCGCTGTCAAAACAAGGCTAAAACACCACTTACTGGAATATTCTCATTACAGCAGTACAGAGATCGTCATTACTTTCTATTGTAAGCTGATAACTGTTTTGCTAATGCTACCATGAGAACTGCTTTTTATCGGTTTAAGCAGCAAACCTCGTAATTCCAGCTGTTGCTATGCCAAGGAAGTTAACCATGTGCACGAGATTTGGTATCTTCCAAAATGAATGTGAATACAGAGGCCTGGTGAAACAACAGAAAACCATTATCTTCTTTCCCCACGCCTCACCCAAAATAACAAACTGAGGCTTATAATTACAGAGTTATTAATATCTGGCCATAATCACATGCTTAGAAGAAATTTGCAGCAGTACAGTACTAAAATAAACGATCTCCCTCTTAGCAAAAATGTACACAGATACACAGGAAGCTCAAAAGTCTATCCCAAAATAAACATTTTTTATGCAACTGAAGTGAAACCGGAAATTAAAGCAATTTTACACTTAGGATCCAGTTTCTAAGGGTACTAAGAGACCTAAATATCCACATTAACAAAGAAACGATCCCAAAAGATGTGCTAGCTGTTAGTTTTTGGAAAGACTAACTTCTGCAGAAGTTAAAAACCTCCTGAAAAAACAACATATTGACTCTAAATACCTATATAAACCCTTACTAATTTAGATGACAGAACTGCATTTTCTAAAATGACTTAGGTTCACCTTAAGTCTTGATAAAAATCTGTACATTGCCAACTCATCAATCGCTTCTGAAGAAAACAAGACAGCATAAATCACTTAAACGTTGCAACACTGAGTGGAGCAACATCTGCATACCTTTAAAAATTTAAGAAGGTTAGAAATTTTAGAAGCTCACAAAACTGAAAAGCCTGAATCCTCTCTTCCGAAGTGACCTGGCTTTACATATTTGTTTCACTTTTCTTCTTTCTCCACAAATTTAGAGAAGGATGGAGAGAAGTGGAACAGGAGAGAAGAAAAAAAAAAAAAAAAAAAAAAACAAAACCTT
>VXAA01001573.1:216431-233919 GCA_013399115.1 Anseranas semipalmata | reverse complement strand
CACCACCTTCAAAATGCCTTCTCCAGAGACGGGCTTTCTGAATTACGGCAGCGTTTGCTCTCTCCTCGTTCAGTCCACCCTTTTAGACAGGGTCTTTCAAGGGTCTTTCAAGCATGCTGAACAGCCGCTGTCTAGTATCTCCTGCTCTCACACAGCTCTCCATCTTTAATTCCTCCCCCTTCCTTCCTTTTCCACCTTTAACTGTTTTTTTCCTCCCAGTACAATTTCCCTTATTATCTAATTCCCTTTATTGTTTTTTAAACCTATTATTGCATTCATATGTACATAAACACCATTACTTTCCCACTACAGGTCTGGGAAACAGAACAATGCTCTAACAATCTGCCGTAACACAATCAGGTTTTGTCTATGAACTTACCACACTTACCAGGAAAGCAAGGAATTTGCATGTGTTGAATAAGTATTTTTCATCCCCCAGAACACTGAGTCACAAACGTAACTCAATCAGGAGACAGACAAAATGTAAAATCAGGAAGGTCTGGTATACCTTATGTAAGAAGGATTTACTACTTTTACTTCCTTAACTTTAAGCAGGACACTTGAGCTGGACAAGTGAAAATGGTTGCTTATTTTCTTAAACAACAGATTTTCATGATGTCCATTCTTTTACAAGGATATTATAATTAAGGTAAATATTTCTGTGTACACACACAAATTTTGAAGTTATTTTACCCATTATTTTAATATTTAACCCCAATACCAATGTAACAAGGTATAATATGTCTTAACTCTATTCTCTGAATCTAAAAGCATTTTTGGTACAGACAGATCTGTCTGTACCTGCGGCAACTTTGTGAATGCCTTCTTTTATTCCTCCTAGTCTTTCATAAAAAGAGGAAAAAAGAAAAATAAAAGAGATCAGAAAATATACAGTAGTTAGCAGAAGGACTTCTGGAAAATGCAGAATTCTTTTGAGTCTTTTAATGCCAAGTGTTACAAAGATACACTATTTTTGCACTGATACAAATCTGCTGCCCCGAGTGTTCTAAATTTTAGTAAAACTTCCCCAGCAATTTAAATTTGAATTAAAAACACAACTCAAAGATTTCCATGGATTTTTCCAGCAATTATAGCATCATCTCTTGCATTAACAACGTTCCTGCTTGTAATTACAACATCCCTGCATCAGAATTCAGCACTGCCAGAGGACTGCAATTACTTATACACCTGAAACTGCATTTTGTTCGCTGTGGTGCATATATTGGTGTCACAAGAGATCTTTTATCTGAATGATTAAATGAAACAAGTGAAGGCCTCTGAGACTGCTTTCATGGAGGTGCACAGCAGACCAAATACTCCATCCAGGAGAGGGCACTGACTGCGAAAGGACTAATCAACCTGAAACTTGTCTTTACAGCGGCATTCACAGAACTGCAGAGTGAGTAAAGCACAAGTTTGACATCTGTTGGCTGCAGACTCATAAAGGATGCGACTGCGTGGGGTGGAAACCACATAATTGATAAGAGATCATTTCAAGGAAGCATGCGCTACATTTTTAGCAATGTAAAAGTTCAACATTATGACAAGTGTATGGTAACTATCTTCGAGTATGTACCACTCTTCCTGCCATGAGATTCTGAGACTGTTACGAAAAGTAGTGATACAAACACACCCAGCTTGTTTTAAGATTTCACGTTGGATAGGAATTGTGATTTCAATGTTTACTTTGGAAAGTCATTCAAGCAGAGATATGCGAGTGCACACTGCAGCCAAAAGGCCGTGTTCAGCAAGCCTGCCACCACACAACAGGCAGTTTTGTTCCTACTTCTCCACTCACACAGCTTGTGGCCACATGGTCCTGCCCTTCCCTTGGGCCAGCTCTGACAGCACAAAACTAGTCTTCTGCATCGAACTGGTTTTCCCCCAGTTCAGCAAGGCCAGCGGGCTCACCCAGACCAGCTGCGCTTCAGAGCTGGTACAGGGATGCAGGAGGAACGCCGGGACGCAGTGGGAAGGAGGGAGCACATTGGCATCAATTTGTTGTTGAGTGGCACCGATCATCTCACTGACCCTTATCTAGAGTTTACAGGACATATGTTGAAGATTCTCTGTGAATCAACATCACCAATAGACGCCGGTTTAAGATCTGTGTATCTGACATTGCCAATTCATCCCTCTACCCATACTGATGAGAAGGGAGAAGTATTAGAATATAGAATGGTACAGAAAAACTGTACTGGAAGGGAGAAAGCTAGTAACAGGATGCTACTTTTGTAGGCTACAGTTCTGATTGACAATCAGTGTGTAATAAGCCTATATGAAAAACTAGTCAAGTACAGGCACTTTAATGAAACACTTCAAACAGGCAATTCCCTTAAAACAATACCCTCATGACATCGTTCCCATTACATTAAGTTAGGAGCCTGTATTCTTTTGTGACTTAACACGAACAACCACACTCAAAGTCATTACCTGCTTTTGAAAAGTTGAATATCTCTCAATCTCATTCAAATAAATTTCTTCATAAATTTGCTCTAACCACACGTAATGTTACTTAAAGGAATTCACGATACGTCTAATGCTGTGTGCTTATTTAGAGTAACTTCTAATAGAATACACGATACAAGCTGGTGCACAAGAAACTAAGTAGAAGACTCACAGCTACTCACCACAATGTGTTGATAAGGATCTATGACGGACATTTTTGTCTCAATTTTTATTCAAGACAACTGTGAAACGTCTAGTTCAATTCCACACTGAAGATGCTTCTCAGTTACTCAAGGCAGAGTTCAGTATGACAGATCCTTTAACTATTAAATAATGAAAAAAAAAAAGATTAAAATCCCTATGTTCCTTTAAACTGTATTTTGTAACAGAACAAATGAGTTCCTCCATTTTAAGAAGGTTCCCACAATTCATTTGTTACACAAAAACTAAATTTCATATAAGCTACAAAGGTATAGATATTTACTTGCCTGAACCAGAGAAATCTCTTGTGCTTATTTCTTCTACCTCAGTGTAAGAGCACGAACAAAATATCTTCAATTCCAGTCATCCAAGTGCTTCTAGCAGCTCTATAGATAAACAAAAGAATAAAGCAATTATATGTATACATTATGTGCATTCAAATGTATATTACAATGCATGGAAGCAAATAAAATCACTGCTTAGTTAAAAGCCTTTTTACTGTAGTGACAAATTCTTGGTTCCTGTAGCTTGCCTCTACGCTACATGGAGATGCTGACATGGTCAGGACAGATCAGAGCTGAAGTTCCTCTTTGCATCTTCCGCCCTGCACAAGATGAAGTACGAGGATACGTCCTGCATTCACAGCACGAGCTGTGAAATTTAGGACTGAAAGGCTCAAGCACAACGGTCAGCAAACTTGCACCAGTCAGCTGCAGCCCTTTATTGCAAGGGTCTGTTAAGCTTTTTCAATGCAGCTTTTAATATCAATGCGGCTTTTAATACCACGTTTGCTTTTAAAGCTTATTCCTCAAATGACAGATTCACAAAGTCGCACCTAACAGCACCTAAGAAAGCAATGGAAAACAAACTTTGCTATCTCAGCAGCAGCAGCACCAGCACAGGGGAGTTTATTGGGCAGCTTTCCACTCAACCATAAACCAGCAGCAACAGTGCCCCCTGCAAACCTGGAGAGGAAATTCCTGCTGGAGCTGCAGATAAACCCCCTGAGCATCCCAGCTGTCTACAGAGATCCGCAGGTTTCGATGGACAAATTGCCCACCTTGCAGGATTTAAACAGGTTCTCCGCAGGCCACCATTTTCTGAAGACTGTGTGAGGATTTCTATTGAAATCGAGCTACCTGAGGCCTTAAACTTCAGAATTTTTTTCAACCGTCAAAGTAAAATACATTATGAGATGTTTTTCCTTTCTGCATCTCTAAAAAAAAAAAAAAAAAAAGAAAAGGAAAAAAAAAGAGAGAGAGAGAAAGTGCTGGCCAGGCCTGGTCCTCAGATCAGGCAGACCACGGTCACACCTGAACCATCAGCAGAAGCTTCAGGCTGACAAGCAAAAAGCACCACGTCAGGCTCAGTCTCACGGAAGTGTTGCCTCACCCTCAATTTTTAAAGGACAGAATAAGCCCTGAAGAATGGTGATTTATGTCATTTCCAAAAAACTCACTTTCAAGCAACTGCACGCATGATTTTCCACAAAAACTTTGTATCACTGCGATCACCAGAATACACTGCATCCCTTCTTTGATCCTGTCAGCCCTAACAATAGCTTGAGGCTAGAAATTATCCTGATTTTATTTACTTATTTATTTTAATCTAAGAAGTCCGAATAAGAAAGACTGCAACATGCACTCAGTTCATAGTTTTCATTCAATGCAGCTCAGTATCAGGGTACCAGAAAGACTTCTTTTTATTGAAGTTATATCAGCCAAGTTCAGCAGCGCTATGAACAGGCAGATGGGAGGGAAGCAGCACTGTGTTTGCCTATGTATTGTACAGTCGATTTGCTACATTCAAGTTTATTTTGCCTTATGGCCTGCTTAAAGGAGGACACCAGGGCGTCCTGGTAAACAAGCCCTGCCGTATCAGTAGTTAGGAAGCATTGCAAACTTCAAAGGTGACCAAGAAAAGGGAGCAGTGAGGCCTTGAGGCCTACGCAGTCCCTGAATGACGAGGAAATCTGGAAACGGTGTGTTTTCTGCTTTAAGTGCGCAGCCAGAGCCCCCGCGTGTCACCAGCGGGTCCGGAGGACGCACGAACGTGAGCGGAGGCCGGCGCTCCGCCGGCGGGCAGGGAACTGGTTGGAGCCGGCACGAGGAGTCAGGGCCGAGTTACTTGTCCAGCATCCTGGAGGCAGGCTTCCAGTTCTCCAGATCATCACTCCCGGTCGACTGTCTTAGACATGAGATCATCCTCGCTCTTCCTATAACCCCCTGCCTCATTTATTTCAACATCTGCAAGAAATACATCTGCGATCCTCCAACAACAGCCTCTTTGACTACGGGGCTGTAATGAATCCCTGAGCGCCATCTGCCCTCCATGCTGAACGAGGCAAGGAGCATGCAGACAGATATGCAATCGCGTAATTAGCAACTCTATCAAAAACACAAACGCAAGATTTGAGTTCGGGATAAACAGGCAGAGGCTTTAAAGAGGAGAAAAGACAGCCATGGAGCAAGCAGAGCCTGATGCGACCCGCAAAGCGAACATGCCGGTTCTCCACACACCTCCAACTTACAGCCTGACGGATCCCAGCCCTGGTCGCGGTGCTGCCCTAGGCTTGCTGTCTTAGTCCCGGTCCTTCAGGATGCGTTTGGGCTGATCACACTGATGTATTTTTCTGTCTGAAACCTTCCTGCAGCAGAGGAGCCAAAACGCAGCACTAACAGAAGCTACCTATTCAGCTCATCAAAAGCCTCGAGGAAAGTCCCAAAGAATGTTTACTTCAGACATCTGTAGTAAATAAAGCTGTGATCCCACACTGCCCCTACGCACCATCCAACCACAGAAGCCTAAAGGAAAAATCATCAGCTAATTAAAGCCTTTATGATAAGCACACACAAAGAACAGAACGCGAGGTAACGCTGGTGGCCAGTCAGCCCCTGCTGGACTGAGGAAAAGCAGCGCCTCTCACCAGACCCTCAGGGACGGGTTAGGACATTAAGGATGTGTTTCTTGATGTTTTACCAACAGCTGTCCCTTTTGTAAATCGCTACATCTGCACAATGTCACATTAGACATGGCATCTTGAACAGGCCGCAGTTTAGTTTGGCCATGGAGCACAGGGAGAGCTTCCTGCCAGGCCCCTCACCTCACTGGAGCCCAACACAGTGAGCGCCTGGGCACAATTTCAGACACCGAAACCAACAAGCTGTTACTGGATCTCTGCTTAAATCAAGACTTTCGTGATCTTAGCCCATGTTCATGCGAGGTGACAGACTGAAAAGGGTACGGGAACAACTACGAAGGCCAACAATATGCAGAGCAACTCCCCAAAAAGAAGTCAATGCGCACACGGATTATTACTGGAAAAGTTTTAATTCTCAGTGTTGATCCAGTAAGACTGCTGACAGATACCTCACGGTTTCACAGGATATGTTAAGGATGAAAGACATGAAGAATAACGAGGTTTTCCCATTCCATGCGGAGTATGAGGTTACTCCACAGTTAGTCTCACTGAGCAGAAAATCCCCAAAATGAGTAAAGCATAACAGTATAAATATCACCACCAGACTAAGTCCTCAAGCCAGTAAGAATATCATGAAGGGAGACTGTTTTTATCAAGTTGACCAATTCTTCAAAATCAACGACAACCAAAAGATAGTGAATAAGTGTGACTCACTAGCACAGTCATTAATAGTTAAGTTGATAATAATAAAAGTAGGGGATACAAAATAACCTAAATATTGCCTCAGGCTTTTGGTATGAATGTCACCATCTGCTTTTATCAAATCAGATTGCAGAATTTTTATTTGGTTACAGATTGATCTTGTGGTTGTACAACAGAAATAACAAATACTACATGATTTTGCCAAGCATCTTGGAAAATCACTGTAATGTTATTTCTTAATTTATGTCTTCCCACACAAGAAAGAAGGATTACCTCTTACTCTGTGTAGCGCACCCATCGCTCAATTTTCATCACAAGAGAAAAATTACATGCTTTGATGTATGACTGATCTTCCCCGGCCTTGCTAAGACACCACGGGTAGAAGGATGGATTCTGGGCAGAAGAGCAAGAAGCTCGGCCTTTGTGCCGCGTTTTAGGAGGATGCTGTGGGGTGAAGTTTGGTACGGAAGTTGATGCTGTATAAATAGCTGGAGAGGAGATTTCAAGATTGGGAAACTACACTTGGCTTCCTGCTGAAGAGGGCATAGCAGACGGAAGGATGGCGAACCTCTTTTTCAAAGATGACCTGCTGGCCTCTAAGCAGTTGCTGAAGCTACAGGCGACACCGAGAGCAATGAGATTTCCTCGCGGTGGAAGATGAGAGATTCAAAGCACGCCAGCAGGACCGAAACTTCAGAAACATCTCGGAAGACTTTAGCGAGGTAAAACAACATCTTATCTACTGCTGGAGGCTACTTTAGAGGCCACAAGTGAGGAAGACTGAGCTGCTATCAGGCCAGTTCTCTACATACAAGCTGCCCAGCATCTCCTGGAGATCTCCACGTTACAGCAGCCTCCTGCAGCAGGACACGAGGCTTGGCGAGTCGGGGGAAGTCAGACATGCTCCTGTAATGAGCTTAATTGCGCTGGGCTTAGTCAACAGAAGAACTCTTATGTTCTGCAAGCCAGCACCTCACCAACACACATATTCACCAGGCTGGAAGCACTTCTGCCCGAATACCTGGCACCTATTACATGTTGGTCAGGGGAGTACATTTCCTTTCTAGCCAAGTATTGCATTTTCACCAAGGACACCAGCTACAGGCCTGAAGGAAGAGGCGACTGACTCAGCGCGTTATGGTTTATCCTACGATTATCCTGCTTACGCAAGGAAGGGTTAACAAGAAACGCTCACCACAGCCGTTCACAGGAGGCTACAAAAAAGCCGTGTCATCGCACGTGATTTCACTGAGCATCCAGCTTACAGAAATTAGAAAGTGGAAGGGAACCATGTCTTTCTAGAAGCGCTTAAGGAATGAATTCAGATTCTGAAAGATTGTCTTACTACCTGTATGTAACTTTTCACCAGAGCTTCGTATTTCAGTTCAATTGAAATTGCGCTAGAAATAACAAAAAAAACAGCCACAAATATTAAAAAAAGTTCAGCTGAGGGATGCCAAGAATATTCTTGAAAAATGGCAGAGATCACTGTCTTTTTCCACAGAAATCGAAGCCACAAGACAGATAAATTTTGAAACTTTGCCACCTAGATCATCAAAAACCCTCAAGTGAACAGATCAGTAACCCCCACTGCATAGGTCAGACTCCCTATAGGCATACGTGGGAACCAGCTGGCTTGTTTTTCCTGCAAGAAGGCCAAAAAACAGAGAAGAATGTAAGAAATCACAAGGACATTCCATGAAAAAGAGGAATTATTTGGATCTAGTCTCAGTAAAAACAATTACAAGATACTAGTCAAGTCCACCTACTGCTTAAATCATTTCAAGACGATTGTCTATGCAGACCATTTGTGACATGCACATTTCAGTTTAAAAAGGTGGGATTTAAAATGCCCAACAGTTCTGTACATTAGGATTTGGGGATTTAGTTACTCTACAAATAAACTTTTTTCATTTCAGGGTCTTCTCACTTTTGGAAGCCCAACTTAAGGCAACAGAGAACATACATTCCCCCTTCAGCTTCAAGATAACGGGTGCCCCAACTACCTGGCATGTTGGAAATGTCAGAAATGGGAAAATTCAACAGCAGTCACAGGTTTGAAAGTGTTGCCAGAAATGCAAACACTTAAATAAAACTTCTAAAATTAACTGATGTATATCAAGTGCAACACCTGAAAAAACTGGACAGAGTTTGCTGACTATATTCCTTTAAAACCTGGGTGGAAGGAAAAAAAGAAAACACCAAAGTACCCTACACTTCACTCTTACCTCCATCTTTAAGAAAATTTTCCGTTTCTCTCCATTTTGCTGTACTATGCTGCAGTGGGCTGCCTGAGAACTGTTGTCTGCCAAAATCCCAGGATGCCCCCTTAAAGAAGTCTCGCCAGGACCGTGGCAAGAAGTATTGCTGAATATTTTACAGTTAGGGCACTAGATTTAGACTCCAAATATTTCAGCCCAAATCCTTCACTCTGCCTTGGTGATGACAGGGATGTCATCCGGCTTCTAAATGTTTCAGGCCAATGCCTTTTAAAAAAATTCATTAAAATACTGACAGTTTGGTTCTTACTTATCTTTAATCTCTCTGCACCTTCATTCCTTCTTCAGTTTCAACCATCCCTGTTTTCCAGCAGGGAAGCAAAAAACTTTAAATAAAATGATTATTCTCATGTTTTCCCCCAGTATTTATGGTTTTCCCAAGTATTTATCTTTCACTTCTGGGGGAAGAGGCAAGCTGTTGCAATGCATGCAAAGCTGTCCAATGCTCTCAGGCTTCATTGCAAAGGAAAACACCTCTGCGTTACAGTTATGCAGTGGTTACACACAAAAGGACAACCACAATAATAGCTAAAAAATGCAAAGAGCTGGCGAAATTAGCAGCTGGCTTCTGTTCAGGTAAAACGTGTCAGCAATAGAACAAATCTAGCTGAAAATCAGGCAAACGTTTCCTTCAAAGATCTTTTAAACTTTTTTTGTGTCCAGAGCAAGTCACCCAAACTGTTTTTTTTTTTTCCCCCCTAAATTTCCCGGCATGTCGGTGTGACAAACTGCAGTGCCAGGCAGCACGCCCAGACCGCTGCCCGAAGCCTGCACACAAAGGTGCGTTTCATCAGCTGACACTCAGCACGTCTGTACAACGTGACTCAACGTTACGGCTTGCAAGCCTGGTTTTGGACTACTTATTCAAAAATATGATCTCTGGTCACTGGCCACAATAAAGGGGGCAATTGTGCTGCACTTCCGCTGGTCTATCTGGTCACAACATTAAAAGCATGACAAAGCAGTCAGAGTGCTGATGGATGTGCCCTCATGGAAATTTGTCAGGACTTTCTAGTAAAAGTAGTCATGAATTCTGACGCTGAGATTTTTCAGCGTCTTTTAAACAATGTGAGTAAAATTTATACGGAAATACTTTATGATTGTTGCCAAGCTCGAGTTTGCATATGTAACAGAAATGTAGGTCTTACGAACACAGACAAAAGGCACATACAGTCATCCCTACTGCGTATGCTACACTCCAAAGGAAAGAGACAAGGTGATGAATTTATACTATGAAAGATTTCTTCCCTTTTTTCAGACATAAGTAATTTTATAAGCAAACGATTGAAATAGAAAACAGATCAACATCTGTGTTCTTGATCTGCATCTGGCGTATGGCTGTCACATGAAGCCAAACGGCATGGGGCAGAGCCTGCCCAACCCCATGCAGTCAAGCCTCTAGCTGCAGAGACTTCCACCCAAAATTTGAGCAGTTACCAAAACAAGCTCCCGAGCTACCAGCCTGTTTGAAGCCAAAGTTACACCAGTAACACAAGGAAAGCGTTTACTCCGGGGTTTCCATTTTCTGCGCAAGTTCAGAGGAGACTCCTCGGCAGCCCCGCTCTCCCAGCTGGAGAAGCTGCACGCCTTCCTGCCGGCTGCGCGAGGGAGCGGCGGGTTCTTCTGCCCTTCGAGCTGCCTCCTCCTGTACCGTGCCTCTGGCAAAGTCCCTGAAGCTCCCTGTGCTCCCTGCTCACCTGCCGTCTCCGCCACCCGGCTTCCAGTTCGCTCCCAGGGACGCAGCAGCAGCGCCAGAACGCCCGAGTTTTCTGCTCCACTTCCACCGAGCTCGGGGGAACAGCAACACCACACTGCGGCCACAGCTCCAGGGAGATCCCGCTGCTGGTTTAGGAAGAAAGCTTCGAACTGGGTCTTGCTTGCTTTACTTTTAGGCATCTATCTCAAGTGCTACCATTAATAAGGCAGCCAAACCCAGAGAGGATGAGGAGAGGGTTATAAGCCACCCTGCGTCGATGCACAACATTGTCAACTAAGGCTTTGGAGATGGGTGAAAATTAAAAATAGTATTTTGATTTAATACAATTATTGGAAATTTTTCTGGCTATCATGAGCCATCACTTCAAGCTTTACTGTAACTTGATTCCACCAGTACTAAGAGGTTAGCCACGGCAATGGTTTCATAAAACAAACAAGAAACACAAAACGAACAAAAAAAGCACTAACTGCTAGCTACCCAGACCTTAAATGTGGCCTTCGGGAATGTGATACAACCTAAATCACTAAGAAGCCACAAACAGTGACTCAAAGAGTAAATGGAGAGCAATCGAATTCAGGAAGAAACCCCATATTTACATATTCTCCTGTTAAAATAGCTTTGCAAAATCAGGGACACAAGAGGGACTTTCGTGTTTTCCTCTGATGCATCGAGAATTGGTCAGCCAGAGAAAGTTCAGCAGAACTTGGACGTACTATGACTACTCTCTTACCAGTCTGCCTAAGCTTTTAATTTAACTTTCCCTTAAGACAGTAAGGACTTGGTAACTCCCTCGCCAGCTCAAACTCTCTCTCAGCATATTAAGACACTGTCTGACGTGCTCATGTTGTGCTGAAAGGGAAATGACTGCGACATACTATAGGACCGGTGAATAGACACGGTGGAAATTTTCGAGCACTTTTCAGGAAAAAAGCTTTTGGTCAGAAAATGTCAATTTGCCAAAGCAAACAGCTGTCACAGGTGAACCAGACCAGTTCTGGTAACACTCCTTTTGGAAAGAGACCATCGCACGTCGGTCTCCCCCTGGCCAGCAGCCATGCAATGATGCCAAGAAGCGGGACGGCCCCACAACCACCGATACATTCCGCCCTGCTCTAGCACACGAGAAATTCAGGGCCAAGGTTTCCATCCGAACCACGTGGAACAGAGGCGGGGCACTGCTCCGCTCCTTCGCACCCCAACCATCAGCCAGCCCTGCCCTGCTCCCCTTCGCACCGCCGCGTCTGCCGAGCTCCTTCCAGCAGGACCTTCCCGGGGCTCCCACCCATCGCGGACAGGGCCGCGCAAAACGGCGGTTTTAAAGGGAAGGAACTGGAGGGAGAAGCCAGCCTTGCTTCACGTGAGCCTCCTCTCCTCCACCACCGAGCGTGAAGCAAGTTTTACAAGCAACAAAACCTGTTTTCCTTCCCCTTTAGCCATATCAAACCTCTTTTTCATGCTTGCACTATTTCAGTTCCTAAATTACAAGACAATCTCAGGACCACAGAGAAGATAAGCAAAAAAAAAAAAGAAAAAAGGAATGAAAAAAATACATTGAGGCAACACCACCTAATAAAATTCACCATAGCTACAACAGTAATTTTTTCCACAGCACTGCAGATTAGTGAGAGGAGAATGTCTAAGAAGGTAAGACATGGTTTCAGGCTTTTTTTATACATAATTCTTATTCAGATTTGACTTAATGACCAGTATAAAGCTATTTTACTTCTCTATACCAAAAACAGCCTTATCAAAATTAAACCTATATTTACTAGGCCGCAGGAGAATTGAAGAGCTCATTAAATTCATAAATTTGGGATCCCTGGACAAAAAAAGAATTCAGGTTTAAAAGCCAAAAATAATTCTTGGAATAATGCCATAGGTGGATGCAATCAGCCACTTACCAGGAAGGTCTGTGTGAGCATGCACTTTTCAAAGTGGAAAATGCCCGAGAAATGCCCGGTGGAGGCAGATGCTGGCCATCAGAAGAGAACCTCTCTTCGGTACTGCCAGCACGGGCACCACAGCAGCTTCCTAGGGGAACCCTGCACCGCCCGGTGAGAAACGAGCCTGCAAGTGTTATCGCCGCACACGCACAAACCCGTAAAAACAAACCGGAAGCAAAGCGAGGATTTGCTTCCTTTAATCTTCCCCTTCAGTGCTGTACGAGCTGCTGCTCCCACTTGCCTCCACGTTCTTCCACCGCTGCTGCCCTTGATTCACAGCTGCAGGTGTTTGCTTATGGGAAGAAATGCTCTTTCTTCACAAAACAAGACGCCCAAACACACCCCGCTTGTGAAACCTCAGCAGACTCATGCCTCTATCAGGAGATAAAGGGCTGTGCTCTGTCTCATGGTTAGAAGCTCGTTATCGATTCTCTCTGGATTAGGAAGAGAGAGGATCCAAACAAAACAGCAACCTAGGAATGGCTGGCTTCATATTTTATAGATATTGTCTAGGTGAAGATAGCATTGCTTTTCCACGTGTTCATTTACACAGGCATCTTTATGAAGCTTAAGGACAGAAGTGCCTCAAAAGCCATTCTCTTTTACAATTCTCCACTACAGATTATTTTTAGGAGCTGCTACACAGGAGTAACAACCAGAAACTCCTAATTAGCGACATTCCAGTTCTCCCCAGAACTATTTTAAGTTCTGTGTGTTTTTTCTAACAGGACTGCAACGTGATGCAACAGCAGCCGATTTTGCATAGAGATAAACTTTTGCATGCTGCATACAACAGCGCAAGTTCTCTGACAGAGCATGCAAAGCAATGGCTTGGGCGAGAGTTTCTCCGTGTCTGGTACAACAGTCGCCCGTGAGTGTTGTTTGCTTTCCCACTGACGTTAATGGGTTTTGGAACAGGCCAAAACAAATATTCTACTCGGAGACATTTATTTTTGCTGTCCAACTGACAATGCAGTAAGCTAAATACATAAGAAATACAGTTCTAGCAAGTAAGCCCCATTTATAATCTATATCCTGGAGACAGACACTGTAAAAGGAGAAAAAAAAAAAAAACCATCACCAGAAAACAAATGCCAGCTTAGGAGGCTTTTCTTTCTGTCAGCAGCCTGGCCAATGCAACAAACCAGATGGGATGAGACAGCCCCTGCAAACACATCCACCATCCTGACTGCATCTCCATCTCGCCCAACTTCCCACCCGTCAGCCGTGCTCATCGCTCACATCCTCTGCAATGCAATCCTCCGGAGGCTGGGGCCATCACTTATTACAATAAATGCACATTCATGCAGATCTTCTTACAATCTGTGCCTGTGTGCATATATATATTTGTATGTATATATAAAATTTACAATGATTATAAAGTTTTATATACAAGGATAGTGGTTTTGTTTGCTTTTGTAATGGGTGCATAATCCTACAGATCTTGGCTAAGATTATAAGCACTGTTAGATATTACTAGTAGGAAAAGAAATACAAGTTTCACTGATTTTTGCCGAGATCATTTAAGGAAAGCGAGATAAATATCAAAGAAGATTCAATTAGATGGCTTTATTATCAGATAACCACAAAAAGCCACTAATATGACAGAGTCAGATCATGCATAGCTCTGAACTTGTGTACGTTTCTCCTTCATAAATCTGTATATTTAGGGCTGGAAACTGGAGCAATGGAGAGACAAGGATTCTTGTTTGCAAACAGACTATCACATACTTTGAAATATGTGCTGTCAGCATGCTAAGGTGGTGAAAATTAACAACCAGCAACATTTAATTTAGTAATTAAGCCTACAATGTCTGCCAAACTACTTTTGGTATCAAAAGAGACAAAGAAGCACTATATCCTTTTGTCAGCCCTAGCGTGCACCATCGCCAATGCTACCATTCATTCGAAAGGAACCTGCATCTCAGAACTGGAAAACAAGTGCTCGCACACTGCTGTGGCCTGCACAGGAGGCTGCTGGGCTCAGACACATGGTGACCAGAGGTAGGATTCACCTCGCTCAGCGTCAAACCACGCACAAGCCTTCATCTGCACTCACTTAGTGGAGAGAAGAGGCACTCCTGTGCCGCCTGTTGGCTACCTGCTTTAGGTTCACGCTAATTTTATCCCACAATCACCTGTTCTTCCTCCGGGGATTAACCTGAAGGGTCTGGACAACTCACTCACGCATCGACTTCTACGTCTGCGTTCCTGAGTCCAGAACCCGAAAGTTTCCATCACGACACATGCTAATCATCTCGGAAGCCCCACCTCACAGCAAAAGTACAAGCGGAGATGGAAAGCGTCATCCCAGCAGCTGTCTTTCTGGGAAAGGAAAACATATTCGGAGGGAATGGCAGCGTCCATGTCCCTGCCATACCTGACCGCTGCTACAGGTCCAGCACAGGCTTCAGAGTCCCACTGGCAACAGCCCACGGGCTTCATTATGAAAGTCAGAGAAAATGAACAGTTATCTGTACAGCATGGCCCCATCACCTATCAGTGCATTTGATACTTTCTCCTCACCCACATTGTGGCTTTATTTTTTTTTTTTATAACAGAAATCATCTCATTGTATACAACACTTTCAAGCCGAAGAACCAATTGATCTTTCTAAGTCCACCGACTCTTTTGCGGTATTGCCACGACCCTCTTCATTCATAAAAATGAGGCTAAAGTTTAAGTGTTCATTCATTACTTTTACTTTCCCCACAATTTGTCTACAGGAAAAAAAAAAAAAAATAGTTCAGAGCTTCCTGGTGTGTTGTTTGCTCCTGCTTGGTGGACCACTGTCTCACATCCTCGAGACCACCTCCCGTCCCTGCACCACGGGCTGAGTAATGCTGCTCCAGACGTTGACACACAGGCTACTGGAAATCCGTACGGTCAGGAAACTCATATCATTTCTCTGAGGTAAACAGCAAATGAAAGCCCTCAGGAAAGTCTGAATACCAGTTTTAAGAAAAAAAATAAAGAGAGAGTTCTTTTGAAAGCGTTCTGTTACTACATCACATTTTTCTAACCTAGGGCATGATGAGATAATTTCCATTACTAAGGCAGGTTCTGGAATTTGTTTTTCAGACTAGTGAAAAGACAGTTACACCATTGAGGGATGGGAAACACACACGAGGCAGAGTCCATCACCTCTCAGCAAGAGGAGAGCCAATTCTGCTGCCAATACCCAGGAAATCAAAAAGAAATCCTTCCAAAGACTACAAGGAGCTCTCAGTTAGAAAGAGGAGAATGAAGTAACAGCTGACCCCTTTGTAAACTCGCGTTAAAAATGACTGGTCCCCCAGGCTTTAGCTGGGAGCTTCAACACCAGCTGAACCAGAACTATAGGAAAATACTTGACTGTGTTGTTTAAAGTATCCCTGGACTGTAGCCAGAGATATTTTTGACATTTATTGGTCTTCAGAATAACCACTGAAACATGGGCTTTCACATCAATGTGAAGTAACCGCTCAATCCAAAATTTGGTTGTGCTCCCTCAAGGTCACTCCCATTCTTTGGGCACTGCCCTGAAGGATAAAGAGATTTTGATCCGTATCAGTGTTTTGTATCAGGTAAAGAATAAATTTAAACATCATCTCCCATCTCTCGACTCCGTGCACTAACCCCGGGCTGTGCCATACCCCGAGATCAGCCTCCGGCCCGCTGCGCTAGAAAGCAGCACACACAACGGCCTGGCCAGCGAGCCAGTGGCGAGGCACCTGCTCTGAGAGAAGCACGTGTGGATCCCGGTTCCTTACGGCCTAAGGAAAAACAAGCATTTCCTCGTATTCTGCAGCCAGCTTTCGTCTGCTTCAGCTTCTGGATACAAGCAGGATATACGTCCTTTGCTGGCTGCTACACGAGTCTATCCCTCATGTCTTCCAGCCCAAGCTAGTCAACGAACTTCATTCAATTAACTCACAGATCCTAAACATCTAGAGCAGCTTCAGCTCTCCTGCCAAGGCTGTCCTTGTCCATTCTGCACGGAGTCAGAGGTTGCCACACACCTGCATACCACATGTCAATTAAAGTGCCTTCAAAGGGAGCCACTTCCAATCACTGCTCAAATGACACGCATCTGGAAGGCCACTGCTGTGCTGCACTGACCCGGCTCCTGGGTACTGGCAGGAGGAGGCGCGAGGGAGCAAGCAGAGCTTCCTACTTCGGCTATTTTAGGCCAGTGGGCAAACGAAATCTACTCAAAGTATCATGTAAATACAAGAGGGGCACCTTATGACAGCTACGTTAAGTTAAATTCATTCAAGTTGAGATGGAATTAAGTACACAACCTTAGTGAAGCAATGGGATTGGAAATTTTTTCCTTTTTGTCTGCTTCAACAAAAAACAAGCCATAAACAGCACTTGCTGCCAAGAGCCAAAAATTGTATTTTTCCGGTAGAGATTAACTGGCCATGCAATAGGAGATTAATTAAGTGACTCAAGTATAAATAAGTATTTCCATGTCTCTTTTATTACGTATCCCTGCTACAGCAGAACAAGAGAGCGCAGCAAGGTGGTCGTAAAGGAAGAGATGGAGATTTTGGAAGACAACAATGGCAGGTGAGCGCTTCCCATCGTATACTCAAAACCTTCCCCCTAGTAGGAGGAAAATAAAGTTAGCAAATCAGTTGTAGGTTTACGTTTTCTCTCTGAAATTCTTAGACTGAACAACTCTTGGTCACCACAAAGAAGCTGGCCCAATGAATCAATTCATCGAGTAAATACCCGAGCCTACCGAGGTGCAGGTGCCCGCAGTCCTACCGAGGAGCGGCTCTCCATCCAGTGGCACGTCCCCATGCCTTAATCCCCACGGGCAGAAGTGTGCAAGCTTGTTCCCAAAGGGGAAGGCCTGACCCCATCAAAGCAGGGACGGCAGCCTAGGACTGCGCCCCTAGTACCTGCTAACAGCGCGGTGCCCGCTGTAAGTCACAAGCGGGAACTCTTTCGTGCATTTTTTCCTCACACCTGACACAAAAGCAAAGCTGCTGTCGCAGACATTTTGTGAATTTCTCTTTAACAGACATACTGTTTTACTTCCCTATAAATTTCAAAACACATTGCTTCATCGCAGGCACAAGCGACAGAGCTCGCTGCAACCTTTGCCGAAGCTGGTGCCCGCGTCCCGCCCCGGAGCACCCCGGGCGCTGCCGTGAGCAAGGCGCTGCGGTAACTCTCACGTTCCCTCCTCTCACGTGCTGCCAGCGCTGCCGCCGGGGCCGTGCTGCAGAGGCGGGCGGGCATGCCCGCACCTTACATGGGGCCGTTCCGCGAGCGCTCCTCCCCG
>VXAA01001573.1:181787-215810 GCA_013399115.1 Anseranas semipalmata | reverse complement strand
GGCAGCCTTAAGGGGCGCCGGGGCCCGCCCGCCCCGCGGCCGCCTCCCCTGAGGAGAGCGCTGGGCGCGGGGCCGGGGCCGTCGTGAGAAGGCGGCGGCGGTGACAAGTGGATAAAAGCAAACTTGAAATAAATAAAGCAGGTTTCGGTTACCAACAGGCGGCTAAATGGAGCCTTTCGGTCTGTGGGTGCTCGTGACAGAATAAACGCGCGCTGTGCGTTACCCACTGCGGCGCTGGCTTGCTGCCCCGGCGCCCGGGACCGCGGTGCTGAGCGCAGCCGGGTCCCCAGGGCCGCGGGGCCCCTCTCGGCCCCGGCCGGGCTGCGCTCCCCACGGGTCGCCCCGTGGCCGCCCTGCGTGTTCCACGCGGCGCTCACCGCCGTGTCCTGTCAGAGTAACCGAGTGCCGCGTGGTGCTGCCCACCCGCCTGACCTGGAATAAAGAGCCACGGGATCATGCCCACATCACCCGTGCGGGGACACCGAAATGGGTACCACGGGAAGGGGCAGGTCGGCTCCAGGAGCTCCGTACGACCAGCCTGTGCTAGCAGATGGGGACGCGGTGTGCCCGGCCTGGGGTCGGTGCCATGTGCTGATGGTGGCACTGCCAGGCCTGCGCCTATTGAACACGCGTGGCTCCGTGCTGTGCCACGCACACAGGTTTGCAGGCTGGCCACAAGGTTTCTGCGTCTCAGTCCTCACCAAAATCCTCCAGCTCCGTGAGAGGAAGGTCTCTGGAGTGGAGAGTCTTGAGTTTCAAGTTACGGCTTTACCAGTCTAAAGCTTACGAAGACAAAGCAGCTGAGCTTACGCACACACGGAAGTCATTCCTGTTGCTGTAAGTCTCTTCGTCATCAGGCTACTGCTCCTCCTCACGCTTCAGCATCACTAAAAAATTTTAGTCTGAAACACACCCCCATCGTGCCTTATTCAAACCACACCACTGACTCCTCACCTGGTGCATATGAAATTAGAATTTGTACATTTTGGGTATGTGCAACGGTCGTTTCTGGAGGAAGGGCGAGTGAGAAGGAAGACATTCAGGGAAGCAGGTGGTTGGTATTGGTTGTTTTTAATGGCAACACACTTGTTTTTATTAATTCTACCACTTTTTTGAAGATTTAAGATGACTTTAAAGTTCCCTTCCACATCTGTTCTGTTTTTCTTTAAAGGTTTTAAAATTGACATATTTTGTCGCATACTAATGTGTATTTATAAATTGAAGTATTATATTATTTGCTGCATCATTACCATCAAAAAAAAAAAATCCCACTTGGGTTTGTGGACTCCAGAGTGAGTCAGTGGGAGAACCCAACAGGCTTCAACCTCAGCTGCTGCTCTCCCATAACTAGCTCTCTCAACAGATCTCAGAAAAGCTTGTTCTTTAGGCACCAAAAGACGAGGTTGAATTTCTCTTTGATGTTGACATCAAGCTCTTTCCAGTCGTAAGTTTTATGATGGAATTTACTGGAATTTGCTGGGGCTTTGCACGTACTTAACAACTAAATAGCCACATGGCCACTCACATGGCTATAAAAAAGCAAAGGCAAAGAAGAAAAATGTCTTAAATGATTCAAAGCACAGAAAACCAAAGGGTAGGCTCCCACAAGTGAGAGGTAAGTTAAGTGGCATTCACATTCTGTTAACAAGGTTCCTGAATGTGCAGTCAGCTGGTAGCCACAATTAGAGGAAAGCAAGCCACTCTGTGGCGCAAAGCAATGCAAGCCAGAAACCTCATTTTCTCCGTAATCTTACTGGTCTCCTGCTATGATGCACTGCAAGAGCTGAGCAACTCTGGCCATTACTTTCAACTTCGTTTTCTGTCTCATCTGGTAAGGAAAAAAGGCATTACAGTAGGAAAGTGCTGTCCTGTAAGCGCTGTCACAAAGAAGGGCAAGTTTATGTTTAGAAAGCAGGCTAGGACTGCCAGCTCAGAAAGCACTTATTTGATGTGGACAGCCTCTTCACCCATTTCCTCATCGTGCCTATTTGAGGGAACATTAACCAGAAAAAGGCAGCAAAACCACTATGGTGTCATTATTCGGGTCCTTTTGACTTCCACGTCAACTACTCTCTGAAGATCACCATCAACTCATCTTTTGGTAGGAAAGGGCACTTTAAAATGTGTCAGTAAAGCTCAGTAACGGTCTTAAGACATGTAGAAATGACAGATGGCGTGAACATGATTGCTCTTGGCAACTCGGTTACTTTCATCCCTTTGCTTGGTTGCAGGGCTGCGGGTACGACCAGCTTTCCTGTTATCTAAATGCCCAAATTTTCTGATTTTGAACTGCTGAAGACGTGTACCACACACTGCAGAGCGCCGGAGAGGCAGCGTTTCCAGAAGGTGCGTACATCTCAGAGGTGGCCACGAGCATCCACCACCCCAGGTGCGCATCCTGCTCCGCTCCCACACAAACTTCTGCGGAGCCACGTGTTGCTCGCAGGCTTGGTCAGCTGTCCCTGAGCTGTGCCAAGGAAGTTATCCGCACATCCAGGCTTAATCTCCAACTCTCTCTCTCGGCATTTTAAATTTATGCAAAACACTACTGACAGGGTATGGCTCTGCATATATTCGCTCTTTTTTTTTCTTTATTTTTCTTTTTTTTTACAGATAGCAAATGCAAACACACACAGAAAAAAAAAAAAACCACAACAACAACAAATAGGGGAACTGCAGTATTTCCGGCAAAAATCCCTGATTTAGTTCTGAGTAGCAAAACTGATTTTTCCTTGCCCAAGGAAGCAACACAGACTCTTGATAAGGAGCTGACTAACGAGGGAAAAAGAATTCCTCTTTGCTTTTTTTGACGCACACAGAAGAAACGAAAAGCTTTAATTTACATTATGACTGTTCCTGTTATTCCTTATAATATTATGAAAGTTATTTTTGGTCTTCATCCTATTTCTTCAAGAAAATTACGGGTAGGGTTTCGTGATTTTTTTTCCTATGACAAAACCAGCCGAACAGATGCCTTCCCCAATCTCTCACTGCCCCCCACGTTGCAGCCCATTACTCACCTCATTGCATCCATGTAATCTTTTGGTGGGTGCCTCATCAACCAATGTCTGAGTGATCTGGGTTAGGAAACCTCCTTCCACTCTCTTTTATGTGAAGGGGCTTGGGGTTTTGTTTCTGTTTCTGTTTCAGACTATCAACCCGCTAACAACTGCCTGCTGCTGCCGTGCGTTGGATGGTACCCTGCAGGGTGAGGATGTCCCCTCTGCCCTCCATGGACCAACTCCCTTCTGTCTCGGGGAGGTGTTTCGGGCAAAGCCCTCAGACCAGGAGCCACCTCCTTAGCCTCTCTCCCTGGCAGTGGCAGATCAGCCCTCGGCCTGGTGCACAGTGGAAACAAGCCATGAGCTGCGGCGAGGCAATTAGAGGCTGTGGAAAGTGGGATTGTGAAGTACGAAGCAGACAAAGATCTTTTCTAAAGCAGACTTGTAAGGGAAGCTATGGCAAATTACAGAGGCCGCTTAAGTGTGCTGCTCTCGAGCATCAAGGCTCAGACAAAACTGCAGGCAAAACCACTGAAAAGCAAGACTGGACATACCAGGACAAACAATCGACTAAGTAAACAAAAAGGGAAATTTTGTCAGAGGCTTAACGCAAACCCGGAATTTTAGTCGCAAACACGTCACAGTGCATCAGAAAACAAATCACTCTGACCAGGTTTACAAACTCCAGCTATTCGGGAGGAGTACCTCCTGCTCCACCTCCCTGAGGCCTCCATGCGGAGCATAACCAGAGACACTTGCTCCTGCTGAGATAAAGTATCTCTCTTTCTGTGGTGAAAATAATTTAATTCATTGTATATAACACCATAGCAAAAAAAAAAAAAACAAAAAAAAAAAGAAACTTTTGCTTTTAAGATTGCCACTAGAGAAAAATAGCCATTTGCTTATCAAACGCATAATCTGAAGTGGGTCCCTGGCTAAAGCTGGACTCTCAGCTAGCAGCAACCATCCAAGTGCCTCTTATCATTGATATTTGGCAGAAGAATTGCACTCCGAATTTCCAGTTTGCTCCTCTGAGGCAATTTATCAGAAACATCGGCACAGCGGAAAACTGGAATTTTTCTATGCTGGTTTCCCTCTGCGCTCACTTCCCCACAACCACACGCAAACATTTCCCCCCATCACTTAAAAAATAATTAATCATTCTGGAGGACTTTCCACTGCGAATGAGGAGAATTTGCTTTCAAAGTGAATTCTGCTCAGGTGCCCAGTTCCTTGGCAGACCCCTTCTCTCTGTCCATCCTTCCACCCACATGGTGGTTTTCTCGGGTTGTGGCCAAGTCACCCATGGCAGTTATGGAAACAAACATGAAAGGCTAAAATAACAGCAGGTTTTAGACACAATGCTGCGATCCTGAAATATCTTCTGAGAGCTTGAAGTACAGCATGGCGGGTGAAACCTTCGTATTAAGGAAGAAGTTAGTCTCTGTAATTGTCTGCTATTATATCTGTAACGTCTGACCTCACGAAATGATAGGATCGTAGGATAACTCAGGCTGGAAAGGGATCTCAGGAGGTTTCTGGTCCAACCTCCTGCTCAAAGCTGGGGTCAGGCCAGGTTTCCCAGGGCTTGAAAACCTCCGAGGATGGAGACAGCACAACCTCTCTGGGCAACCTGTGCTGCTGCCGGACTGTCCTCATGGGGAAAAAGTTTCTCCGTAAAACCACTCCGTACCTCTCCGTACCTCTTGCTCGGTTAACGGTGGGACTGGATGACCTTAGAGGTCTCTTCCAACCTAAATGATGCTGTGATTCTCCTGCTTCAACTCACACCCATTGCCTAAGGTCCTCCTGCCCTGCACCACCACCGTGAAGGAGCTGGCTCCATCTTCTCGCACGCAGAACTACCGTATGCACATCGGATGCTCAGCTGGTGAGCAGCCACGTCTGTCCCAGAGGGACACGGCGCTTGGATTTCCCCCAAATTAGCGCAAACTGAAGGGCCGGCTGAGCGCACCCAAAAGCCAGTTTGTGAACAACCGGATCAGTTTAACCAGTCTCACAGCAGCCGACATTTCAAGGAAGTTTTACGTTATTTAAAACTCCCATGTGGGATTAACAGCTTCTTTGCCAGACACTTGGCAGGAAAATCATGTCACTTCCCAACCAACTAGAATAATTATACACTAAGGCTGATCTTATTTATACTAGGGCCGCTTAAGAGCATTCATTTTTAAAAGAGATGAATACAGGTCCGAATATGGGATTAAAGTATACCCTGGAGTACTATTTACATTATAGAAGTCAGCAAAGCTGCCTCGGTATAAACAAAAATCAGTCATAAAAAGAAGCAGTAGACAAAAAAAATCATTTGACCAATGTTTTACATCTGAGTGGTACGGAGTTCGTTAAGGATCTGCTGTTCTGACTGTAATTTCGCACCTTCCCATCTTGTCTCTATCTGTGACCACCAGTAGATACCTGATACCTCAGGGAAAAATCGGAGGAGCAGAAGGGGCGTAGCATGCTGCCCTGGTGGCACGTTACTTTTGTCATCTCTGCTGAATCTTTTTGAAGGAATACCCTCAATTTCTGTACTTTCCTGTGGCTAGGAATTCCACAATTTCAGACGATAGGGAACTTACTTCCCTTTGTTTGTCTACCGGTTGGTCATTTTACTGCATGTAGCTGATTTTTTGTGTTGCAAGTAACAGCGAGTAATTTCCTGTAGACCTTTTCCAAATCACCGATCACTTACAGACTTTTGTCACTCATCTCTTCTCCAGACTGGAGAATCCTTGTTTATTTTGTTTTCTGGGGGCATGCAATTCACAGCTCTTTCATTTACGTTTTCTGTCTTCTATATATTCTTCATAGGATGGGTGAGTAGAATGACGTCTGTCATTCAAAACATGGGCTAGCTGTGGGTTCATACAGCAGCAATGGTTTTGCTTGTTTTCTAACTCCTTCCTTCCTATTTTTAACTTCTACTTGCCTCTGGCTTACTGCTGAGCTAGCCACAGTGATGACCAGCTCTCCTTCCCAAACAGTAATGCCAGCTTTGGGTCTATGGCTGTGTATATGCTCTGGAGTTGCAACTATGTGGAATAATTCTGCTAGCTGCAAAGCTCGCTCTTCCACTATTGAATCTTTTATTTCCCTGTTCATTTATGAATATATCAAATAGCACAGCTTCCAGCGAGAGATTCCACTGGTTATTGCTCTCAGTTATGAAAACTGAACTTAATGCTGCTCTCAGTTACGAAAACTGAACACTTATTCCTACCTTCCCCCCCCCTCTCTTTTAACCATTTTAACCATTTATTAATGGTTAATGAGAGGGTTGTGGATATTTTATCTTCATTTTCAAAAATCCTAATTTATCAGATTGGATCACCTTCATCTAAAGGGTGGTTGACATCTTCAAAGCAGATTTCTGAGGCATGACTTCCTCTTGAAGAAAAATGTTATTACTGCATTTTATAGCTATAATTTAATATTGCCTGGTAAGGAGTAAGAACTCACTGGTGTGGAAGTCTCAGCTCTGCACTGCAACCATCTTTGAAAAAAATCAGTAGTATACCAGCTACTGGCCTCACGGTGCCATTGAATCAAATGATAGTTTGCACACAACAAAATTTTGCTACTTGAGCAACTCCTAAATTTGTGTTATCAATCTGTCCCCAAATTCTTTTACTAAGACTTTTCCCCTAACCCCATCCCTTGAGGAATGGCTCCACTGTGGGAATCTTATTGAATTCTGCTGTATGAAGGACAGATGCATTGAATTTGTTTAGGTTTCCTACAATTTACTATCATCCTTGAATGCTCCAGTCACACCTCACGCTCATTGAAAGGAATAGAAAAAACAGGGTAAGCAGAAAACTATATGAAATACAGTTTGAAATTTAAACTAAAATCAATAAGGAAGACTTTGTGATCTGAAAAAAATATATTACAATAGAAATCACAAGAACTTAAAGTCAACTCCACTATTAAACACTAGAGTGGTTCAAAATATTCAAAGCAGGATATCCAGGAACTTGGAAGGCAACAACAGTGAAAAGTACAGGAGCACGCATTGGGGCTGTACTCCATCCATTACAGCATTAACAAGAACATGAATACAGGGCATTCAGGGACTTCATCACGTCTGCCCTTTACAGTCACGTTTTCTCCAACAAACCTTTATTCACAGAAGTTGTCCAAATAAAATAAATGCTGCTACTCATGGGAATTAAGTATTTGAAGGACTCACTGCTTATTCTATTTTTGCAAGTGTTTTATGTGCAAAGGGACTTATGGAAAAACTTTGCATGACACACAAAAAAAAGGAATTTTTAGAAATAAATTTCTGACATTGACAGTATGGAGCAGCTCAAACACTTGCTGTTCTGGAATGTGTAGTCCTGGAGAGAGTGAGGGCTTCGATGAAGCTTTCTGCAAGGAATTCACACGAGTATCACAGGAAAACTGAAAGGAACCTATAACAGTTTGTATTTGAGAGACACTTTTCAGGAGATAAAATATTTCTGTTAAAAAGCTCAATGTAGTGTTTGGACAACCTTGCTTGCCCTTTTGAAAAGTACTGCATAATAACCATTCTTTTAACACACTGTTATTTATATCACGGGTCACTGGTTTTCTGCACACTTCATTCAGGTTCTTCAAAGGAACACTAGTTAAAGGGTAACTTGCACATTTCCTCTCCTAAATGAGTGCCCTTCTGCTATAATGTCTTTTTTTTTTTGCGAAAGCAAAGATTCTCATTGTATTATTTATGACGAAATATCCATTACTGTAACACAGCACTGTAAGCAAATCTCCAACATTTCACTTTTGCATTAATTTTACTTTTGAAGGTTTGTTGTTGGTTTTTTTTTTTTTTTAAGTCTTTCATCTTCTGTGGTAAAAAAGGTCTGTTTCAATTAAACATTTAAAACACGCCAGAAATGTCTCATTCAGATCAACACAATTCTGTCTCTAGTGCTATTGCTCTACAATAACTGTTTCCTCAGACAGTTAAGAAAATGACAATGTGTTGTGATAAGAATAGTAAACATTATTTCAGCTGCATCCCCTTCAATGAACATTTGACCTCCAGCTTTCTCTGCTGTCTCTGTTATTTAAACGAGATTTTGGAAATTCCCCAAAATTTCAAAAAAACTTGGAAAATTTTCCAAAAAAATGGAAAAGCAGATTTCCAATTTCTCCTGTATGCCTAAAGAATGTTTTGTTTTGTTTTATTTTTCACAATGTCCATTACTCTTCTGCTTCTCCTTTGGCTAAAATCAATCTGAGCTTTGCTGTGACCACAAGAAGAGATTTGACACCCATATCACAAATTATACTGGAAACCTAGATGTAGTGAAAATCTCAGCTCCTATTTCCAAAGAGTACCTCCTGTTCCTAGAGAGCAGAGAGTTCACCAGGGGAGAATTCCAACCAGGAATTTAGGTGTGACAGACCAATGTGAAGAACCTCTTGAGAAATGTCTTTGCAGGTTATTGCACATTCTGCTGATTAATTCTGCTTTAATCTGTTTGGGTTATTTTGGCTTCCTTCTCCTGAATGTTACTTCTTTGGTCTCGTGTCCATAAACACAGCCTTTAAAAACCTGCATCAAAGACCACACAAGAAACTATACTAGGCAGAGAAATGGCTTCATTTTTTGTATGTTCTGAGATGCAGTAAAGTTCCTGGAAGTCATTACAGAGTCTTTGACTATCAGGAAACCTTATTCCACAATGTCCTAAATCTACTATATTATTATGACAAAAGCAAAGCACATAAAATATTCCGTAACCACAAAGAAACAGTCTGTAAAATGAGTTACACTCAAATAGGAATTTGTTCTACCAGCGAGAGTTATGGACTCATAGTCCTTTAGCCATTACGAGGAAACTAAGACAATTTAGTGTACTGAGGCTGAATTTGAATTTGCAAAATGCTTCTACAATAGCTGAACCTCAACGTACAAATGCTGTCAGGTACCAAGCATCTAATAATCAAAAAAAAGTCTCCTATTGAACAATCTCTCAGCCAACAGTTTCTAAAGTTTGGGAGGAATTAAGATCAAATCTCCCGCGCTTAGCAATGAACAATTTCTACATCTGTAGAATAAGAAAATTGCATTTTTGTTCTGGCTTTTTGCTTTGCAGCATAAGGAACAGATCATTCAGAAGTTAAACTTGTCACCCTGTGGTCTCAAATGTTTTCTGTAATACAGCAATAAAGCCAAGAAAATCAAGAGTCAGCTGCTCCTCAGAGATTGTACAGATTTACACATCTCTCATGGAGAAACCATGAAATCCTTTCTTTATGTTATAAGTGAATAAAGGCATCCAAGAATAAGAGTAAACCTGAAGACTTCCCATATCTGAAAGCTGAGTTCTTGAGCTGCTTTATTAAATTGATCTTTAGAGTATTGCTAGTTATAAAATTGCTCCAGAGGTTGATTATCCGTATTGTTACAAACACTTCTGTTTATTTCTGAAATGTTCTAATGATGAAAGACATCTGCTCCCAGAAGTAGCTGGAAAACATTAAGACCTAACAAAACATGACCAACACCACCCCACCCAGCAGCAGTCTCCTCCAAATAACAAACCGACAGTCAACTTTGCAAGTAGAAGCTGAGAAACAGAAGTAAAACCCAGAAACATCTGAAGTGACCACCACAGAGATCGACGTGGAAAGGCTCATAAACACGCGATGCAATCAGAAATATTTTGTCACCCTTCTGCAGACAAACCTGGGCAACACAATATAGCGAGAAAAAAATGCGCTTCATGGCTCAGAACCTGGGGCTTGGGAATATCTTTTGAATTGCTTCCTTTGCACGACTTTGAGTTACAGACACACTCCAGGTGATTTTCCTACACCTGCCCTCATTCTCTTACACCGTCGGTTGTTTTTAATTGCAGAGAGACTCTCAAAAGCAGGCGGAGGGTATGTCAGCCTGCGGGCAGGCTGCCGCACAGCGTTGTTCCCTCGATTCAGCACTGAGCAGATTGAAGTTGTCTGGGATCGGATTTACGTTTACTTCCTCCAGAGAGCTGTCAGTCCTGTTATTATAATTGCTGGCTATCTTCTCGTTATTCGAGCCGCTAGCCTTCCACCAAGCCCACGGCCCCGACGCGACCGACCTCCGAAAGCACGGCCAGCACCGCGCCTCCCTGGGGAGCTGGGGCTGAACGCACCAGGTGCCAAGATGGCTACCCGCCACCTGACGGCCCCTCACCGGCGGCTCCGAGCGGTCCCCTCGTCCCGGCCCGGCAGCTGGAGAGACCTGCGCTCTGCACCGGGACGCTGTGGGCCGGGGAGCCCCGGCGCAGCCAAAATTAGTAAAGGATGAGCATCTCTGTGATGGGTGATTCCTAAATAAGTATGGTTTGTGCCCTAGGCTTTGCATTCGTCATGTCTCACTGTATTGGACTGTATCCTCCAAGAACCAGGTAGTTTTTGTCACAAGAAAATTGTGGAGATCTCTACCAGAAGATACTGCAAAGGCCCAAATACTGAGTGAGCTCAGAGGTTAGAGAAACGCATGAAGGATACGTCCATGTGCAGCCATTAAATGCGATGTTACAGGCACCACCTCAGCCTCAGCAAATTCTTAGGCATTGCTCGATGACCGCTGGAACAGATACTGGACCCTTCCTTGTATTCTTTTCCGCGGCGCGCATCAGGGAGGCAGCAGAGGGCGGAGGCACGACCACCTCGTGCGTATGGCGCCCGTCTCCCCGCCGGGCCCTTCCCCTGCGCTGGAAGTCTGGCGTTCCCATTGCCACGGGGCAGAACCAAAAAGCAGACTCCAGAAGACCAGAAAAACAGCTTTCTTGCCTGGAAAAGAACGGGCCGCAAACCCCCCATTTCTGTAAATACAGCCTAAATGCAGCGGAGGACAGTGTCGCAATTTTTGAAACACGCTTTAGCTTTGTGCTTCATCCACTTGTCCCTTAGAGTATCGCTATCTATTGGAAAAGAATTGACACTAATCTGCCAAATAAAACAAACTTTACACAGGAATTAGTAGAGGATGTTAATATTACTTTACAGACAATAACCCCTTTCATGAATGACTAAGTGGGTGAAACAGCTCAGTCCTCAGTGAATGTGCATCTTTGTAGTACTGGGTATTCCCAAACTAAATTCTCGTAAGGGAGATAACCCCATATTTACCATCAGCACAACAGGCCTTACTCCTGCAAAGCTTCCAATTAAAGCAGCTAAAGAATAAATAATTACAGAATAATGTACAAACAATATTTTTGTTAATATAGAATCATAGAATGGTGTGGGTTGGAAGGGACCTTAAAGATCACATAATCCCAACCCCTATGAGACACTGGGATGTTTCTTCAAGACAAAGCAGCCCATTACTGGCAGAAGTACGTGGTCTTGTGTCAGGGGACTTGGTGGGGGAGTCAAGTGAACGAGACACATGAGAAGAACAACAGACAGACAAAATTTCTATTTTCATAAAGAGTCAGTGAAGAATGATTTTGGTAACAAGGAAATCAAGCAACGCAAGTTATTAGAAATAGTAAAGAAGCAGAAACTAAAATAGACCAAAGCAGTACTTATGCATGAAGTGTTTGCAGAATTTCTTTTTACTGTTCTACTTTCATTTGGTGGAGCTCTGCACAGCAGCATTGGTGAAGATAGCTCAAGGGAAACCTCCACGGGACAGAAACCAGGCACCCCAACTACGGCTGCGCTCTTCCCTTCGGTGCTTACAGACCCCGACCCTTCTTCTTTTGTTCTGCTCTCTTTTTTTTTTTTTTAACTACAGAAGTAACGTTGGTCATCAGCAAGCCATCATACCAGCCTTCAGCAAGCAGTCAATGCACAAATCTTAGCAGAACTCTTCCTGCTAAACAACAGACTGGAACCAACAGCAACTTCAGCACAGTTTATATCAGTATTCCCTCTAATTTGATGCCAAGAACAAACAGCTTGCTCCAGCATTATGCTTATCAGAATAAAACCCTGTTTCCTTGCTGGCTACCTCTTCTCTCCCTTCTCACATGGCAACACTACGTCTAATTCAGTGAATGCAGAAATCTTCCCTGCTGCCTTTCCCATACAGAAAGATCTTTGTGTGTGTCACAAAACCAAGCTTCCTGCATAGAAGATTGTGCAAAAGCTATTATAAAAATACGCAATAAATACTCCAGCTAGCTCTGGTTCTGAATATGACTTGTTGATGCATTTTTATTCCATTGTGCACGTATTTGGGAGAGTGGAACTTTAATACCACATGAAAGGGCACATAGGCTTTAAGGACTTCTGTTTGGGTCCAGTTTTAAATCAGCGGAAGTATGAGGTGATGGAAGCTTCTCTAATCAGGACATCACTTAAGCCTTGTTGAAGTCCCATTGACGTCAAAGAAATTTAAGCATATGCTTCACTTTAATTGCATGCTTAAAGGCTGATCTGAAATGGGTCATACATGGCCACCTTCTACATTCATTAAAAATCCTATGGGGTCTTGCATTTCCCACGGGGGAATTAATTCTTGTGTTCACACATTAGTTTTTTCAAGAAAAAAACTTTTCTCCATTCTGTATGTGTAAACCATCCTAAGCCTAACCAGGAGAAATTTCTAAAGCTTGCATAATAATTCTCAGACATGACATTAAAACACTACTTTTCTTATAATAAACTGCTGAAAACAAATCATTACTGCGGTTAATGATTAATTTGCTACGTCTTTGGTGTTAAGCTTTGCCTAAGGCTGCAAACTGCTCTTTCAGGCCATTAATTGTTTCAAACAACCAATTTCCTAAGTATATTTCCTTAGAATTTATTTTAATGCTTCCAACAGGTAAAGGTCACCAAACAAATCTGTCTGCCATATGCTTTTCCCCTCATTCTCCATCTTTCCAGTTTTGTTCTCAAACCTTCTGATTTCTTTTCTGTTGGCCCATTGGGAATGTAACACGTCGCTAAAGAACAGACCCAGAGTATTATCATTTCGGAAGTGACTATCTGATTAGTTGGTGTCACTGCAGACGAAAAGCATTTCTTGCTCTGACTACTCTGGATGGGCATGCATTCCCTCTGGTCTTTCAACATCAGAGCTTCCTACTGGCTCCTTGCTACCAATCACTTGAAAAAAGTCAATTAACTAACGTGTGTGCTGCTAACTAAAAACCCGCTGTCATTCATATGGAATGTATGTTCTAAGCTGGACTGAATGAATACTCGGTTGCTGAGATCAAATGTTGGAATACGCCGGACCCGGAAAGGCTCTCGTAGATCAAGCCACTGCTGCTGGATTGTCCCCAGAAGTCAGCTCCAGCGCAGTAACGGGAGGATTGGCCAAGCATGGTTAGGAAGAGGAGAGAAGAAGACATTTCTTTTCTTTTCCCTCTCCTGACTCTCGTTTGTGCCTGCTCTGCTTCTTGCTACCCGGCCACCTCCTCCCCATGCCTCATACTTTGTTCAACACCCTCAGGATTGTTTCCACCACTTCCCAGAGAGAACATGATGGCCTGCGAGATATCACTGTTGAAGGATCCCCTTCCTTTCATCCAGATGAGATGTTTCCTCCATTACTTTGCCTGCTATTTTTAAAGACACCTGAAACTCTTCTTTCATCCTCCTGTATATACCCTTCCAATGTCTGTAGATAGTTAGCTGTCCAGCGAGCTGTCACTTAGCCAAGTTATGCGGTATATTTACCTATTTTAATATCCTCTCATAACCCAAACCTTCCAGCCACTTACCTTTTTCATTTCTGGGTCCCCTCTGAACTTCTTCCAGCTGCCTTCTGCGCAGAAGGGAATGCCATGATCTGGGTGTAATTGCACAGATAATACTGTGTCCCTCTCTGGTACATGATGGGACCAACCTCAAAAACATACTGGGTTGTTCTGGGCATTTGTGACCAACTTGCTGTGAATTGTTACACCAGAATTTCAGTGGCATAATTCTTTCCCTATTTCTATCTTTCATTTTCTGTATTGTTCTGATGATTTCCTTTTGACTGCATATTTTTGCAGTTCGCATCCTGAATTTCACTTGGGTATTTTTGTCCCGATTTCTTATGCTATTAGTTACCATATGTTTACTTCTGTGCCTTCCTGTCCTCACAAGTTCCTGCCACTGAGTCTCATTTCAGGCTTCTCCATACACAGACATGTTTGTAACACTTCATCCACTGGAAGCTTAAATCCAGCAGTAGAAGTAAAACATAATTAAGTATTACTGTATCTTTAAAATATGACTTTTTTTGTATTGCCACAAATTTAAAATACGATATCATCTTATTGAAGCCACCACTAGTAATTAGTTTCTTAATTTAAAAATAATCACAATCCTCATCAAAGCATTACAATTTTTTTTTTTTTGCAAATGTCCAAAATTTAGTTAGCATTCACTTCCGCCAATCAACTTACTCATTAATAACAGCTAACTGGATGCTTACTTTTGTAACTAAATCATTATCGTTGGTTATCTTGGATTTACCGTACATCAGCCCATTATCGGTCTACAGGAAATTTCAATTTTGTACTTGAGATTGCAGGATTTCACTTTTATTCCTCTTGACAATGTTTTACTTAAGCTTTGTTTTATGATGTGCTGCCATCTCTTCAGCCACTAGCTTTGCATAACTTCCTTAAGAAGGAATGTTAGGATTTTGGAGGGGCAGAGAGGGAAGGGAAGGCTGTGCAATCACATGCAGATGGGTCTAAAGTAGCATTTTTTAACCCGAGCTTGAACCAAAAAACATCTGAAGTTTTTAAAGTTTGATTCACTTTATATATATGTATCTTGGATCCAGATCCTTTTGCCCTAAACTTCTTTTTCATTTTCATGCTTCAGCACACAACATCCAGCTGTTTAACTGTGTCTAAGAACTGAGCAATATCTCTAAGGTCTTCGAAGCTCCAGGTTGTTACAGGTAGAACTCAGCACAGCTTCTAAATCCAGGTTAACAGTCCTCGCTTTTCTTCTCAGAAAACACTGGTTGCCAAAGTGAACCCATTCTTGCTGACATGCTTATTGAAATTTAGGAAAATCTTGGGTAGAAATAACCAACTCCTACTCTCCGCACAGCATCCTTATTTCTCACTGGGAATACCCCTTATCAGTGGATTTATAAGATTTACATATACAAAGTACATTTTAATCATCTGCCAAACAGATGTAGTGAGTCAGAGGAAAAGTGCTTAGTTGCCCAGCAGAAACACAGGGTCTTTAGCAAGGAAAGATTAGGAAGAAAAACTGTTCCTTTCCTAATAATTAAATGGAAATGATATTTCCAGTTTAAAAATAGCACAGTGGTAAAAGCGCTACAGAATTAGAAGAATCTTGAGGAGGACACACACCCCTGTGTTTGCAATGTGTCTTAATAGGGAACTGTTTGTTCCAGCCAAGCACACTGTTTCTCTTCGATGCCAACCTTAACAATGCCAGACCAGCTCTGTGTGCTTTTATTGGAGTGATGCAGTGCTTTAGATGATGCTGCCCAGTGCACGTGCATATAATATTGAACTTCCTTCCCAAATTAGAGAAGTATCTATGCCATTTTCTCAGCCACAGATTAAAGTAATCAAATAGAAATGTGGGAGGAAAGGATGCGAAGTAAGGCCAGGAAACCAATCTGTCATCATTAATTTTGCCTTGCAAGAGTGCAACAAGCCCCTGGTGCACATGGGACTTCAGCAGGCATCCACGGGGCATGGTGACACTCTGAAACCACCAGCACCACACAAAGCCTCTTCATCCATGTGAATCACTTGTTGTATTAGCTTGAAGTAAGCTACATCTACACCGAGATGGCCCCAAGTTCCATTTTATCTGCATTTATCTACAGCCAGACCTTTCAGAAATTACATACACACCAAATTATGTTTCACGCTGGGCTCTCAGAAAATCCTGTAAGTGCGTGCTTACGTGGCTGCATGTGCCACATACATACACACACAAATACTCCCTGTATTGATGTAAGTACATCTGCCCAGCATGGTAGAATCCAGTAACACCCACAAAAAGCAATGCAAACAATCTGCATCAGTGCATGTAATATCAACACCAAGAAAGATAAAAAGAAACCAAAAGAGAAATCCTTACCAGCTGAGGTTTTCTCCATACAACCAGATCCACTGAGATTTAGCAGACTGCTGCTAACGAAGCTGGAAGATTCAGAACACCGCCTTCCATCGGACGCTCATCACTCTCTGGCAGCCAGACGCTCGTTGTGTAATGAGGAGTCCCCATGTTCAGCTGACTCGTCATTCTGTGAGTCTTTGTTCGTTCTGCATTTAATTTTCACCTTGCTAATGTTCACCAAATACTGCAAATCTTGGGTATTTTCCCAGGACACAATCCTGTCCAGCTCCTCACCATGTAGAAAAATGGCTTAACTAGGTTATCGGGTTTAATTCTTCGCTCTGCTCTCAGATGATCTACCTGCTGACATCATGACTTGACATGTCATGGCTTCCTAGCCTCGGCCCTGCTCAGCTACTCCTTCCTCTGTGCTTGCCTGAAGGACTGCTGAAATCTGATCTTTCAGATAGTGACAGGCACGTACATGAGACATAAATGTCACTGCTCTGTGATTATAGCTAAAAGGGATACAAGGTACAGCTAAAACATTTGCTGGAAGTGGGACAGAGACATGGACAGATGGATAGGTATCCTGACCAGGAGTGTAAAACTTTGGATGGAAATATGCTGGCTATGAGCCAGAACTGAAAAAACAGAGATCACATTTATCAACAACACGTCAAGCGGTGGAGAGCACGTGGGCAAGCAAACGGCGTCATCCTGGAAGAAGGGATGTCATGTGGATTGGTGTCTGGAAAACCAACAAGCTGGGGCTAAGCAAAGATATACCTAACACTAGCATACATTCACATGTCGGGAACTCACTTTAGTCTGAAAAACATTTTCAAATTCTTCCTATGGCTTCAAATATCCAAACAGGCTTCCCATATTCAAACAGAATATGGGAGCTCTGCAGTGCCTTGCTTGGGGGACCTGCTTTAGCATCCACCACTGACTACGCACAGAATGTTTCTTCTTAGACGCATTACTTTGAATTTCATACACCAGGTTTTGCCAAATAATGAGAAATCCTTTTGCAACTTTACATTCAGCTTTCGATCCAGCAGACCTGAGTAATCAAGGTACCTGCAAACTTTGGCTCTTCACCACTTCAGGTCCTGTTGTTCATGAGTACTGAAGCACGGAGCTCCTGGTAAATTCGGCTGGTAGCTGTCACGTGCATGCCCACCCTCTTTTGCACCGAGGTAGGGTGAGGGTGGGATTTTTAGGGAGTTTCTTTGTGAGCTTCTCAGCACCAACCAGTGTAAGACAAAAATATACACACCTGCACAAAGCTAACGAGGTCAAAAAAAGACTTTAGAGCTAAGCCTGCTACTTGAGAGAAGTGCTAAAGTCCACTCCCTTTCAAGTATACTACAAAATTGGTACTACTAAACCAAGGTACACCTAGATAAAGCTACCAGCACAGAGAGAGAACCACAAAACAGCTTCCATCACTTCCATCACATCAAGCTGTGGTCCCCTGCTGATGCCCTTCCCCATCAGGATCTCACCTACACAGCACAGAGCAGGAATTCACCACCCAGACTTTGCGCAGAGCTGTCTTCTTGGCAGGAGCCATCTAGCATCCCAACAACCTCACAGACCGCCAAACCTCCATCTTCCTTTTGAGCTGTGAGAAATAAGAATGGATTAACTTCCACACTGAGGCTGTTTTTGTTGGTTGTGTGCACTTTACTCTCAGGTGATTTTTCCTTTCGAAGTTGGAGCAAGGTTAACTGTGCTTGCAGGAAGACGGCCCAACACATCCAAGTGTGGTAAACGTCTATTGCACCTAAGCTCAGTTGTCATCGGGAGCAGCCTCAGCCTCTCTTGGGTTTTGTAGCGCACAGAAATAGATGGCACGAGCACGGAGTGTGAGCCACAGGCTCCTCGCCATCATTCCCACTGGTGATCCAAGGGAGCAGGCAAGCACCTGCTCCTGAAGGGAGGTGCTCTGACCTGACCTCGTGTGCCACCTAGTGCTGCTATTAGAGGACAAATACCCCGTATTAGGCAGAAAGCTGAGCCATGAATCACCCCTATACCTGTCAAAGGGAGATATATATATATACATTTATATATGAAGCCATGTATTAGTCATAGTATTCATCAACATTTTAATTTAAACTATTTGAGTACTTCCCAAATATTTTTCTCCAAACACAACTATGTTTGCAGATCCCTTCTCGGTATACATGAGAAGGACATGAAAATTTATCTTCATTGAAAATGTATAAAGAGGTCCAATCTAATAAGCATAAATCATGTTGATGTTCAGTCTTAGCAATCCCAAACCTTCAATCCTTCTTGTTACAGAGATTATTTGCGTTTATGTCACCAGAGACTCCCACTGGCACTGCACTCCGGATATGTTACATTTTGTAGGAACTCAGATGGGTGCCCCTGCCCAGCAGACAAGACAAAGGTGAGAAGTCCTTTTCTTCCACTGTTCCACTTAGGAATTTGGCATAGGAGTCTGAAAAATTCTCACCAGGTTACACATGAAGCTTATGGCAAAGACCTGATTTCAAGTTCAAAGTCACTCTTCTTCTTCCAGCTCTGGAAGAACTAATTCACTTATTCAGGTGGTTACATTTCTTCAGGGATATCTTTGATAAGGTTTAACACGATAACCCAGTGCCTTGCCAAAAAAAAGAAGACAAGCATGGATATTTGCAATAAAGCAGAAATAAACCAAAAAAAAAAAAAAGTCACTTCCTATTATTATGCTTTTTTAAAATAAAGCCTCATTATTTTTTCCATGTTCTGTTAGAGTAAGTGAGATGCTTGGTCACAAACAACAGAAGCTTTGAGACTGTGATTAGATCAAGATCTGAGAACATTCATATGACCCCTATGTTCTTATGCTATTAATATAGAAGATTGCAATGGATTGCAATTAATATAGAAGATTGCTCCTAAGAACACACATCTCTGTAAGTAACTGTCTCTAATCTTAAATGCAGAATGTAAATGCCTACAACTGATGTACAGAAATAGATAGATGGATCTTTACCCTCCCCTAACTGAACGGTCACAACTTGGAACAGCAGCAGAAGCATCACAGAACAATCTGTAACATAATACATACACCTATAGAATATTTTTTCTAGGTTTTGTGAAAGTAGCTTTAAAAAAAACAACAACTCATTTTTTTTTCTCTAATTTTAAAGCTTTTCCAGTAGGATCCCACTTGCATTAACTCCTATTTTTGTTACCCTTACAGATTTGTGGCTCCTTAGAGCTACACGAGTCGAAGTCGGTATTAATTAATCAGATTCAGCAAAGCAGTGTTAAATTCATGGACTTTATAACCTGTACACACCGTCACAATGGCAATTCATGACTGACCACTTTTCCTCATCATAATCCTGTGTATAAAGCTTGGCGACAAGGTCGTGCCACTCTCAATGTAGATATTCGCAGGATATTTTTAAATCAAAGTACTCCACAAGATCAACCTCATTTTGCTCCTGGCTTTCCCATTTTTAAGATGTCGTGAGACAGCACAAAGAGAACTACTACTTCAGAGAAGCTTTTTGAAAGGCATTTAAAGGCTTGGAGAAGTAAAACGAATAATAAATGTCACTGAAAAATTAGTACATAAAACATTTTTTCTTTCAAAGTTGAAGTCTAATAAAGCGCCAGCCACCAAAATAACGTGTGAAAAACTGCTGCTGCCTTTGGAAAATGAAGTGTGCAGGAAATAGCATTACAGTAACAATAGATCAAAGCTCAGTATAAGAGCTCACAGACAGGGAAGGTGATTTTGTTCCAAAGCAAAGCTGATGTTGTTTGCTCATATTCACACCCTTAGACCCACAGGATCACAAGCATGAGGATATGCGTGTCCAGGTAGTCTGATCAGCATTTGTGCACCCAGAAACGTGTGTCTAGGTCGTGTGGTCGGGTTTCCTTGAAGGACACAGAGTACAAGAGGCACTGGCTATTGGGTCTTCACCATAGGTCCTCCATTCATCTGATGCTGACAAGGATTTTTGGCTGTGCCTTCTTCTATACCTTCGGGAGCTGACAGTAGTTAGTCTCTGTGCTGTCAACCATCTGTGAGGCTTTATGACTTGCTCAAACACTTCTCTCTCAGTCTGGCTGCCCTGAAAAGCTACAAAGATGTGTAGGGCTCTCGACCTGCTAGTCTAGGTGTCACCGTTCTCAGACTCAGGAGATATGTAGAGAAGCACATGCAGAAATACGCTCGGCTAGACCCAACAGAGCATACCGTACCTGTAGAGTGGATCCCCAGATAATCCAAACCTGATCCTTTACCAAATATCATCATCATCTAAAAGAGTAAGTATGCCAAAGGAAAGCCTTCTTATTTATTATTTTTATTTACTAATTAATGTATTATTTATTACACCTAAAATGAGTATGAAAAATGTAAAAAGCTATCTCATTTAAAATTTCACTGCACTAGTTCATAGAGTGAAACCAGGGCGGACTGTGTTGACCTGCATGCAGTTTGATCCTTCTCTAATTACTAACTACTAATTATTCTCTGTAACTATATTCCCTGACAAGTAGATCAGTAATCTCTTTGGGGGCTATCAGCTATGCAGATGAACTTTGAGCTCCCTCCCCAAAATGTTAATTTGTTTGATATTATTTCTTTCTGTTAATTTTTTTTTTAATTACTTTCAATTTGCTATGCTTAGATATACCATGTTCAGCTTTCTGCATATGTATCTAGTTGAGTTCATAGAATATAAAAACCTAGAAACCTGTCAAGGAAAATGTTGGGTGCAGAACCTGAAAGAGGAGACAAAAGCAGGCATATGTGTACATTGCTATTCGTGACTTATTATACCTGTATGTTCTTGTGAATTTCAGCAAAAAGGGATCTGAATCATGTAAGTGTACACACCCAACCAAGAGCAACTTGCTGTGAATTTTCAGTTGGCAAATGTTTTCAAAACCAACATTTTTTCTTTTTGAAAAGGAAGTGGGAAGACAACAGGAGAAGGAGAACCTGCAAATGGATGATCACATTCAGTCTTGCTAAGCTTTCACCCATATTCTCTGGGTGAAAAATCGATAAACTAGCCATGCCCGTTATTTAAGTCCAGTTTCTGAACTGAAGACATTATCCCAGCTACGCAGGGATAACCTGGTGTTGCACAGCTTGCAGCTCACCGTAATCCCCAAGCTTTTCAAGAGGTGGGGTTTTTGACAACCTCTGCAAGCTGGAAAGTTCTTGTAACTGAAGAAGGCAAACAATCCTCTCACACAACTCCCATACCATGTCTTGTCATAGGGACAAAAGGAGGCGTGACTTCAGAGAACAAGAAAGGTGGCTATCACTACCACAAAATTTGTATGGATTATTTTGGGATGCATTCCCTATATAATTTGCACTTGAAGCCAAATTTGCAATCTAATTTGTGTAATGGTATCTTATTCAGTAACTGAACAGAACATCTATTGTTGTTTAGTGTTGTTTACCCTATTAAATATTATCTTTTATTTTTGAGGTTAGCAAAATTCTCTGGTTTTTTTTAGAGGCTTTCCCTTAGCTGCTGTACCCAGCAGGTAAACTAACTTAAAATAGGCATTTTCAGTTTTTCTTTTCACTGGAAAAAAGATGAGAGCAAAAACTAGAAGGACCAAGAAAAAGAGATTTTGGTTACCTACCCCTTTTTGTACAGAAGTCAACAAAATGATGCCCCATGTTCCCAAATTAGCAGGAACAGAGAGTTACTTTAGAAGTGATATTTAATTCAGCAAATCAATCAGCTCTTGGCCAATGAAATCCATCAACTGAATTGGGCACAAATTAACATAAAACACATTGGCAGTTTCTTATTCCATGACTTCTGTCAGCACAAGAGGAGCTTCAAATCCTCCACACACTGCAAAACGTAATGAAATGTTTTATGTGGGTCCTTACGCAAATCCATGCAAGCCAGTCGGGAAGCTCTTCAGCCTTAGTTCTCTTGTATCTGAGAAACCATGGGATGCGACCATACCTTGATAGTTCTCCTGCTCTATACATGCTTTTGGACATAAAACAACAAGTTTTCTTCCAAAACTGACTGTCCAGCTTCTGCTTTTCATATTTTCCTAATAGCCCATTGTCTTCCATCATCAATTCAAACAACTGAAAAAAACCCTAAGCCATACTTCACAAAAAATCTCTCCGGGGGGCCTAATTCTAATCTACAACAGATGCGTTGAATGAGCAGAGGGGCACGTCTGTCTGCCTGTCCGCCAGGCTGGACTGAAGTAGTCAGCTCCTGTCAAAAGGAAGCACTTTGTGTATACTCAGGAAAGAACACTGTGCTGCACTTTAAACAAAAAGTATGCAAATGTGGAACACATTGTTTGCAGCAAGCTTCAAGGCTGCCTTTCAGACCTGGGTATGAATACGGATATGGCAGGGATCGGTATCTTTAAAGACACGTTCTGTACCTGTCCTAGCAGTGCTCCTGTTGAGGAATGCCTGACCTTGGGCACAACTGGGATTAGCGCCCAGGACTCAGCACCCCTTATCACGACTGATCGACCCCAGATGCTGGTAGTTAAATAGATGTTAAAAAGCCGCTATCTGAAATGGGAAGTTCAGAGTCACAGAAAAAGACTCACCTTACGATAAGGCTGTGGCTATGCCAGGTGAAAGAGACTGGTTTTAATCCACAGTAGGTTAACAACTCATTAATATTTTGGTCAAGCATCTGAGCAACAAGGAATAGTTTAGCAAAAGGAAGATTAAAATTAACCTCCTAATTAAGCTGGAATCAGAACACCCCAGGAAGGGCAGATTTCGAGATTTTCACCGGGATCAAATCCAAACAGGCTCGGGGTATAAAATGAAACACCTCTATCTCAGTCAACATTATTTTTGATGACTGCAAGCCCAAAGGCACATTTTTGTATAGGAGCTGGGTCCCCAGTTAAACTGGGGTACGCGCCATCCAGCTGACGAGCTGGTAGCATTGTAAGAAACCTTCTGGAAACCTTTTGGATTCGATCTAAAGACAGAGTTTTGCATACAGGCAGGACTCTTACTCCTGTCTGCCACAACAGTTCAGCTGTCCAAATTTCAATGTTGTGCATAAGTTCTTTATTTCACGTTAATCTTCCACTGGTTTGTGTTGAGGAGGACTTCAAGGTAACTGGCAAACACTGAAATATTCCATCCCCAGGACAGCACTGGCAGAGTATCCAAAACATTACCCTGTAAATCCCCATGGAGCTGCACAGACTTGTTTGGGAGCGGGCAACCATCATCTGATACCGTAACACAGTATGCACAGCGCGGTGCAGCAAATAGAAAGGGGATGTTACCAGATTACCTCGAAATTCCTGCTGTGCAAAGTGCTTTGCATTTGTTGGGGATTTTCTTCCCATTCAGTATTGCCCATAGTGTGACAATAACATAGGACTTCTCACAGTGCTGCCAATATGTCATTTACATTCACCCGTGTTAAAGAGCAGGGGACGAGGAGCCTTGGGTAAGAGGGTAATCATTCCTGCCGGCCAAGTGAAACAAGAAAATGTTCTACACCTAAGTATTTCTCCTCTTTCCTTCCCTCTGGAAAGCCTATAAACATTTCGAATCCCCAAGAGCTACGTTGCAGCACCTCAGAACTACTTTGTGTGAAACGCTGCGTATTTAATCGATACTGGCAGCGGTGCTGTTTCAAATGAGTTCACCAAGAGGAAGTTCACAAGGTCTTGCTTGCCGCATCCATGCTTCCATGAACAGCTACCCCGAGGTGCCCAGCGGCCTAACCCAGCATCACCCGGGTTCGCCGCAGGCAGGCGGGAGGGCGGAGGAGCCTTCGGGAGGTGTCCTTGCGGTTAGCGCGAGCAATGGGCGAGCTATTTGCATAGGAGCTGCGGCCCTGCCCTACAAAAATCAAGTCAGGAGGAAAGACGCACGCTGCAGAGTGCCAGGCGTTCTCCCAGCAAGAGCTAAAACCCTTAATTGCAGCTTTCTGCAAACTACGTTTCCTCTCCTGACTGGAAGGAGCTGCAGGCGAGGAAGAAAACCTCAGAGGCAGGCGGCAGGGCCTGGCACCACCTGCTGACCTGGGAGCCACCGCGGGCCCACCACCAGACGCCGACAGCCTGTCCAGAAGTCAGAATTACTCACGTCAAAGGGACCGGTGGCGGCTCGGAGACGCAACAGCTCCCTGGTGGCACCGAGGCAGAACAGGCTGCCGGGACGGAGCTCAGCGCCGCTGACACGCTGCTGCCTCCCTCCGAACCTGGCCCCAGCTCAAGCTGAGGGCTGCCAGGCCCGAGGTCTCTGGCAACTCTCTCCAAAACAATCCCAGGAAAACTGCCATGCAAAGTAGTAACATGCATTGCCGTAACATGTCGTGGAGCCCTCAGTTACTTAATTAACTACCCATAAGGAGAAGCAGTAAGCGATAGGACCTAGTCCACCGCGAGGCACAGCGGTACCAACACAGCATTTCCACAGCTGGTGGAAACAGCTGAAGAAGACGAGCTGAAATGTTTTCAGCTGCGTTTATGTGATTTACCTTCTCTCCCTCGAGGCTGGGGATGAGAAATAAATCCAAAAATATTTTAGTGATGACCACTGGATAAACAGAAAAATAGTGGAACACATTTGCATTAATATTATACCATATTAACAGTAGCTTCAGGTCCCCAAAGAAATGCCAGTAAAATTCACGATACAGGATATAGCGTGTGGAGTGCAGTAATCAGAACTCGTCACAAGATCATATGCATTACTCTTACTAATAGCAATGACATTTGCAGCTGGACCTGACAATTCCGCATCTGGAAGCTGGCTCTATCTGAAACAAATAAGCACATACCCTGTTCTGAGGAAACATCCTGTCAGGAGGTAGAACTTCTTCTTCTGTAAAGGGACTTTCCTACAGGCAAAAGGTGCATTTCAGCACTGGAACTCGCTGCGTTCTGGTTCACTAACAAACATAAATAGAAATTATAAGTGGATGAAGTTCCTTTCGCAATATACAGGCTGAAACCTATAACACAGTTCAAACACTGTCAGGTATTTTCCCTTGCAGATACAAGACTAGGTAGGCTGTGGGCCTCATCTACCATAGCCACTGCAGTGTTTATACCTCCTTAATTATTTTCTATTTTTATATAATTTTGATCGTTACACGTTTTCCTTAATTGAAAATTCTAGGAAAAAGAAATTAAAACCCTCCCGAGAGTAAACAGCGAGATTTTATTTCCTGATGAATATCGCAGTGGCACTACTTCCCTCGGAGGCTCGCTTTTAAGCCTAGGGAGCCTGCCAGTTGTTGGTGCCATTACATAATTGGCCATCTTAAAAAGCATAAAAGCATTTGAACAATTTCTAAATTATTTGCCTTTGCTTAGAGTCATAAGTCTGGCAAGACATAACATGATGTGATGTCTCCTTCACAATCATCTAATTTCACTTTGAAAAAAGCAGGAGTTCCTCCAGATTTTCTCTCCTGAGCCCTACGTCGTGCTGGCAGAATCATCCTGCCTTATAATTCTTGTTCTGACCTGAGCAGTTCAGCTCACGACATTCCCCAGAGTGCCTTCAGTTCCCACTGGTAACTACGAATAATTACAGCAAGCTACCCACCCAGCTGGAGTTTCCAAAGGCCTTTTAAGGAAAAGGATCGCGTGGAACTGCTTTTCTCTGGTCCCCGAGTTCTTTTCAGACTTTTTCTTCCTTAATTTCTTTTTACTTTTTTCAACCGAAAGAACACGGTAGAGGTGAGGCAAGGCGGCAAGCAGCCACAAGGATGTTGGAAAACGCTCCCGACTGAAGGCTGGCGGTGGAGGAAACCAGAAGGGAGAGCTGGGAGCCCGGGCAGCCTGCACTGGGCACTCTGCCTGGATCACAGCCTGCTCCGGGAGCCCGCCCCGTGCAAGCCAGCCCTATAATTGGCGCCCGCGCAGCCCGCGGCCCGTCGCAGAGCGCTGCGTGCGGTCTGTGTCATGGAACATTTCTGTCTGACACCAGGCGACTCCTCCAGCCTCCCCGTTGTGAAGAGCTAGCGTCAGTTTTAATGAACCCAGCGTCTTAACATCAATGTCTTAGTGCACATACAGTCCTCGGCGAGAAGCACGCCCTGACGGCACCGGTGAAGGCTCACAGCGAGAAGTTGCAGAGCTGAGCTGCTTGCCTCTCAAAGCAGGGAGCGTAGCAAAGCTGACTGATCGTACTGCATCCCCCAGTGGGGTTACATTAAAATCGATTTGCAGGTCGTGGTAAGTAGGGCAGTGTCACGGCAAGCATCTGCGATACTTGCAGAGCAGTGTTTGAGAAGTGGTGGACAAGCTGAGGGCAGTTCACACTTCCCCGAAGTTGCACCGAGGTAGGTCTCCACAGAAGGCTGTTCCACAGACTGTCGGTGCGTCCATCTCGTGAGATTCTGCTGTCGATCACTGAAGTCCCATCCTGTATTAAAAATGCGAGAGCCCTAACCCAAAGTCTGCCTTGCCGCACTGCACGCATAAGTTGTCACAACGATTATTCACCTGTGAGCTGCACACAGACGATCTGTCGCGATATATCAGACCTTGACGAAAACTCCGCCGCAGCTAAGAGAACGTCAAGTCACGACGAGATGTTACACTTCTGCATTTAAAATATCCCAGCGCTTCCATTGAGCATCGCGTTAGCGACAGAGCTTCACAAACTGGGTTTTAACGAGCGGGGTTAACGAGCGCATCCATCCCCGCACGCTCCCTGGGTGCCCACGGGACTGGAGCACTCCGTGCAGCCTCCGAGCTTTCGGGGGAATCACCCCGCATCCCATGGGGCAAGCACCCGCTTTGCAAGTACCTGAGCGGCACTCAGGCAGGGCAAGTTCTGTGCAGCTGGATTGGGCTTTGAGTGCTTGGCCACATTAGTCCGTGAATTACAGATTATTTATAGTTATATATAGTTATATATGTGGAGTATATACATATATATATATAGCATATATAACTGTAGATGTGGATAAATGTTTTATGTGGAGTTAGATTCAATCTTCTATTTAGGAAACCCCACCATGGCTCATTTTACGTAGTTTATCCTAAAGTGCTTCTTTATTCCTCTTTTTTTCCCTTTGGTAAGTGATGAAAATTCCAAGATATGATACTCATCTCTATAACAAACGCCTAGCTTTCAGCCACACGACAAAAAGAGCATTTGGATCATATTCTGCATTTAGCTCTTACATGTACGCATTTGATGAACACACCTGTGAATATTGCACCTACAGGCTGTGTGGGCTTCTTTTAGTGGCTAAAGGCAGCTCACCTTATGAAGCCACTAAGTCTCTGAAAACCTTACAAAACCCTGCAGAGTAATAGTTATCAGACGGAACAGGAGTTTTTGCACTGCTATAAACAGATCTGTTAAATGTTCTTGTAGAAAAAAAAATATTTCTTTTCTTTGCAGAAATAATGTTTACTTTCTCAAAAGCGAATGAGAAAAGGCATTCGTGAATAAAACTAAACAAACTTTATTACCTAAAGAGGTTTTATGTAAAAAAAGCATTATGCTGAAACGATTTTCTACTCAATAAACCCACTATAGCTTCCTTTATCCAGTTTAACGTCAGCGTGCTGGAAAGCGATGGAAAATTACAAAGTATGGTATTCGCTGTGCAACAGCAGAGCAGCTTTCAGCTGCACAACAAAAGAGCGTGAGACTGAATGAAAGAATTTCCTAAAAGTTAAGCGGGAAGTAGCTAAAAGAAAATTCCAGCATCTGCAATGAGGAAGGTAGCATTTGCAAATCTACTCTTTAGGGATGGATTTTCCACAGAAAGATAACCTTCCGATTGTTTTGATCTAAAATGCTTGTTACAAATGGCATAACACAAGCAATTGCCCTAATATGAGTTACAGCCTTCTTGTGAGATGACGAAAAGCAGACAAAATGTCAGCTGATGCTTCTTTATGTAAGAGAGTTACAAAATCTCGTGATGTATTTGTCACAGCTAACTGTGATCAAATGTCTACATAGGAAATACAAAACACATTGAGGCTACGTGGAGAAGAAACGGAGACTGCTAAAAAAACACCAGAGAACCAAATCACAGTAGCAGAGAAGTTCAGTGCTTTGGTAGCTGATTGCCAATAAGGAAAACTTGTTTTCCTTCATTCAGCTCACAATGACAAATCTTTTCCGTTTAATAGGTGCAGTTCAAATAGGAAGGAAATCCCACAGTCAGGTGTATCCGAGCAAGGCTTCTGAAAAATTATTTGGAATAAAAAAAAAATCCACAGATCTGATGTACTGTGGCTGCCAAAAACTGATGGCTTATGTTTATGGCCTTTTCCTTTAAATTCAACCATAAAAGAAATGAGAAGTCTTGCCGCCTAAAGAAAATAGGACAGATAGCAGCAAGGGTGAAATATCCAGGGTCAACCCCTGCCGCAAACTCAGACTATCCCATAGGATAAAAATGTTCTGTTCCATACGCCATTCGCCTACACTCCTTGGAAAAAGTTCGTCCGAGAGTGCTTCGAGCGGAGTTTAGGTCATTTAGGGCTTGTTTTTCAGGAACTAGTCAGGCAGGACTGAATTTGTGACTACCAAGTTTGCAAATGAGGAAAAGCGCAATATTGTCTAACACATTTCACCTGAAAAACAAAACACGCGGTTCTGGAAGCCATTTTTGCCGAAGCTTTGTGGATTGACTTTCATTTAAAGTAACGTGAATTCAGTGTCCAGCCACCTCCCAAAGTACAGAGCTCACCCTTGCTTTGGATAAGGCAGGGATTCAAACAATCAAGGAAGGAAGAAGAAGCAAGGAAAGAGTTACTTGAGAAGATGTAATGAAAGAAACTGCATTCTTCCCATATTGGAAAGCATCCCCCCAAATTCCTCTTGCTTCCAAATAAAACACAAGCAGCGCATTTTTCTTCAGTAGCTGAAGTGCAGAGGCAAGCTTCCCTGCACACAAATCAAAAGTTAATTAGGGCCCAAACTTGCTCAAATCTTGCCTAAATCAACAGTAGCTTTTGGGGCCACCTCCCCATTATTTCTACCCCATTTTTGTGGATAATTTCAGGAGAAGAAAAAAACTGATTTGGCTTTAAGGCATGCTCCCGTTTTCCTAAGCAATGACCAGTGCCCGTGCTTACCCCACCTAATGAGCTCCCACCTCAACCCTGCGTTGCTCGTCTCCCCGCCACGGGTCTGTCGGCAGGCAGAGCCGCGCACGAGCCGCTCTTGGCAATCACTGTCCATGGTATTTCGCGGCCGAGTGCGGCCGCCCAGGTCCCAGATCTCACATACTTTCCATTCAGACATAGTTTTCTATTCTGGAACAAATTTCTTTTGCGTTCCAGACGACAATAGCAAAATTGCAATATAGTCTAGAAGCTCCACAAATTAAGTGTGTTTTTGCCGTGATTTTCCTGGAAAAATAAATAAACCTTCCTTGTTTTAAGGCCAGGGAACTGAGTATTTTTGTTTTCCAGCAGGACATAAGGGTCCCAGTGAAACCAGGACCCAAACGACTGGAGCACTCCAGGAGAACACAGAAGAAGAGACAGAGAACCAGCAGCCCTGGCCAGACAAACCCACGGGTGATTACATGGAAGTTCAAAGCAAATACACAACCAAGCACTTCTGTGAACATGTTACTGATTAGCAGAAGGCAGCAGAAGAAGCTTAAGACATAGACTTCCTTCTCGTGTCCTTCGATTTTCAGGAACATTTGCAGAACATCCAGATTTGTTATCGTGTCTTTGTACCCATCATCTCCAGAGTGTGTTTTTGCCTCGGCTACAACATATTAAAACAGTCGGTGATAGCGAGCCTCAGATTGGGCACATTTTGCAATAAAAGAGCAGAAAAGTACAGACTGAAGAAATAAAACTGGCTCGCTTGCCAGGAAATTACTGTGCTATTAAACATGACGATGAGATTCCCACAATCACAAAGGAAGGGAAAACATTTGAAACATATTAAAAAGGCTTGAGGATAAATTCACTGCTGGTTTAAGTGCAAACAGCCCCTCTGATTTCAATACAGTTTACTTCTTTGAACCAGCTGATACAACAAGTCTGGTTTCAGCTCATGCGATGCACATATCCCACACGACCTATTGGTTGGACTGTTTTCCTACTTTATTAGAAACCCGTAAAGGCAAACAATGGATAGGAAAAAAATGCATTTAGTTTCATTCCAGTTTGTAGAGTACCTGCAAATATTTGATTCATGTTTCTGTGCATGTGTCACAAACACCACGTTTCATTTGGAGCAGCTGTGATAGACGCATGATGTTTCACTTTGAGCTTGGGATGAACACAAAACTGTTCATGTTCTGACATGGGTCTTTGTAATTAGGAACAGAAATATAGCGTTATTTGATACTGTACAGTCTACTTATTTATAAAAATACTGCATGTTCATCAAAGGGGAGATGAGCAGCTCACTTTACCAGCACCTCACTAGGGAACACGAGCAGTCTTTGGAGCTTAATGCTCTCTCTCCAGAATATTCCCAAGAGGACGGAGCCGTTCCGCTATCTGCCCTATCTTGGAGGTGACTGGAAAACCCACCACACAGGTGACGCGGCAGAAGTCAAAATCCTCCTGGCATCCAGACAGCTACTCGTGCTCTATTTCGCCTCCACTCGACAGCGTTCTGTTCAATGAAAAGGCAGCGGGCTTTTCCGGTAAAAGCAATTTTCCCAGGGATTCTTTAAGATGTGCAACAAAATCCTTTCACTCACTGCAGATACAATTTTAGGTCTGTAACTCAGAGGCAGATTGCTTTCCGTTACTTTCACCAAATATGGTGCAAAATAAGAATAAGCTCTCACCCCCTCCTTATGAAGCATAACTTCTCAGACCATATGGAAGGAGAGGGCAGCTAGAAAACAACAGACAAGCAAAAACGCATTAAAAAGCTATTCTTAATATTGGAGTCTTAAACCAATTTGGGGAGGTGATTTATGATCATAAGGTGGCGATATTATAAACACCTAATGTTTACTACTTCTATTTTTTCCAGCAAATTATAAATCCTAACTCATCTTGCTTTTCGGTTGAACTCATTTCCCTTTTTATAATGAAGTTACTTAAAATTTTTTGATTATTTTCTGTCTTTTATTTAAGTTTCTAATGACAGCTTCACCTTATGAAGTTCGGTTACAAAACAGATCTGTACATGGCTTGGATTGTAAATGATTGACTTACTAGAGCTTATTCTGGAGATAAGGTACCATCTGAACATCAGGAAGAACAAAAACCAGCTGCAGATCCTTTATCATGTCATACAACAGGAAACAAACACCCAGCAGAAGGGGGCAGTAATATTCAGTGAATCCTTCTGCATTCAGACACTTTCTGCTTCTTTAAACAGAGCTGTCAAAGATAGGTCATGTGGGGTTCTACCTACCAATATGGGGGAAAAATCTGTATCATCTTATACGTATAGAATTGTGACTTAATTTCCATGTGTAGTTGTTAAGAACATCTCAGAAAGGCATAGCCAAATTTCACTTCGGGGGTGCAAATATTCCCAACAAGAAGTGAAGCCCTTCCTAATTTTTCCCACTGAACCATAGCTATGGATAGAATGAATGAAACTAACCAGGGGAAGAAAGATGTGTTTGCTAGAAAACCTTTGTTGCTTTGAAAACTACGCTTAAGCAGTGTACGTGCGTTGCAAGAAAGACACGCGATGGGCCAAAACTCCTGCTCCGCAAAGCCTCCATCTCCCTGCCATACAAACGCCATCTCAGGAAGATCATTCCTCCTAGATCAATGGAATTTGCCACAGATTTTCAGGAGCCAGGGCAAAAATGCAACAGCACCGGGCCAGGGGGACGTTTCCCCTGCTGCCACTCTTCTGGTGGCCTTACTGACGGTTGTTACGGATTGCTGTGTATCCGTATTTTCCTGAAACCTGGCCTTTGGGAACCAGTACATTGACCTCAGCAAAGAGGTGTGAATTCAACATATATTCCATATATCTTCCTTAGCCTTTCGTATGCAACCCGGAATGGAAACAGGAATATGGGAATCACAGCCTCCAGAAATTTCAGCCAAAGCAAAAATGTTCAGGTCGAGGAAGCTCCAGTGATTGCTTTCATCTGGAGCAAAGGATATTTAAAATAACTATCGTAAAAATAAAAATAATGGTGATTTGTTTTTAGAGAGAGTTTATATGTTAAAAAAAAATAGAGAACTTGTTAGTTGAGGCATAGAATCTTCACCTGGTGGTGAATCCTGCCACAGCAAAATAACCTATTTTAAGGATAAATCCTATTCAAGTATGTGACCAGTTCTTGATTACAGACAATCCTGAAACAACACGTGAGGGTGAAGGGCAGCCTTCGGAAAAACAGCCATATCCTATCCCCCTGATTTTCCATCATCTTGCTTCAACATGTGGGAGCAGCTGAAGGATCCTTTCAGTTGCACCACAGCCACCAGCTGCACAAATGACCTTTCCCAGCGGAAATCAGACTCAAGGGGAGCCCACGCGTCACCACGTGCCCTGTCCCGAGCAGAAACGACACCGTGCCCGGAGCCCGGGCCGTCTCTCCCCACCCGCCAGCATCTGGGAGGCGAAGAAGTGCCCACCACTTGGCAGATGCATCCGATGCCCCTTGCCAAGGAGAAGCGTCCTCTCCCGAGACTGAAGTTCTGCTCTGTTGCTTGGTTTGCACGGCGTTTATATATAATAATTCAAAACTTTAACCCATATAAGTTACCCATGTCCCCAGGGTTCTCCAAATCCCTGAGTAATGTTTTATCATTTCAGAGATAATTCTCTAGTACACAACTCACTCAGTTTTCCCCTAAACATTGCTGGTTCTACACCTCAGAAATACTTTCTGTATTTACAGCTCCCTGCACATCTTATTAAAAAGTAACACCTCGCTCGTCTCACATTTTCAGTAAAGTCTCACAAAGCTTCGTAAGACTAAGAACAGTGTAAAATGGAAACACAAAATCTACAACGCCAGACCCTCGATCTACGGTGTCGTGCCTTTGTGCGCCCTGTTCCACTGAACCCTACCCGTGCTCCGCGCCTGGTCAATTGGGCTCTCGTGCAGGAGCAGAAGATCCCGGTTTCACATGTGGGAAGACCGAGCAACCATTGCCCAGCCCGTACAAGGTCACAACCTGCAGCGAACTGCGGCACAGGCAGGAACAGGCTCCTGGCAGCCACGCTTTGCTCCGCGCACGCGACCGAGGCCAGCAGTGTGCTGTATGCGTACATATACACGTACATAAATGCGTGTGTGCGAACATAGAAATTAAAATCAAAATCAAAATTAAAATTAAAATGCACACCTTTTGCTATGCCAGAAAAATCGTGCAATTACGGATTTTCGTGCCACTTTCTAGAACATCTAGGATGACCTATTACTGATGTATACAAATTATTCACTAACCACAATACGTTTCTTCTGGGCCAAAAATAAGATTTTGTTTAAATTGGATCAAATCCCCCTTCAAGCCAACGATTTGCAATATAAACACAATCACCTCAAATCTCAAAACATATTTTTATTGAAATAGTGATTGATTTTCTCCTTATGGCGTTGGACTGCTGACATCAAGGGCGAAAGCGCGCAATAGGAAGACTGCAGCAAGCCCCCAGCACCCCGCCGCAGATAGTTACACAACCCAGTAACATCCTTCGTCTTTCATAACACATTTTCCATGCGCAACGAAGAATAAAAATAGGAGTAACGTGTGCTGATTAAAAATCTATGACAAGAAGGTAAAGCATCCCCAAATGGCAAGAGCTGTACACTAATGGAAGGAAATGAGCTAAGATTTGTTTATAAAGCGACTATGCGCCGCGGTGGGGGGCATTTTGGAGCAAAGGCACTAGAAAAAGTAGTCGCTGGTCATTTCAAAATAAGACACCTAACAACCGGATTTGCAAACATGCAGAAATAAAACGAAATGCGCCCCAAATACTCGTCTCCCCCCTCTGCGTGCGTCCGTTTGCAGCACGAGCGCTCCGCAAGGAGCTCTGTGTGTGAAGCAACAACTCCTCCGACCGCTGGTTTTAAAA
>VXAA01001573.1:152076-180988 GCA_013399115.1 Anseranas semipalmata | reverse complement strand
GAAGAGAGCGGGAAAATGGGAAGGAGGCAAGGCGCTGACAGGGGCTCGCATCGCGGAAAGTTGTGCTTGGCGTGTGAAGAGTTTCCAAGGAGTTCACTGCAGTGTAGCGTGATCACAGGATGTAGGTTTCCAGCTGCAGAACGGATTTCTTCTTGTATCTTGTGTATTTTGTGATTTCTAGAATACTTCAGTACAGTAGCAAGGATGTCAGGCCTCCACTAACCTGTGTGAGATAACTCTGAGCAGGCTCACTGCAGGCCAGAAGCACAGTCAGATTCCTAATTTTTGTCATTAGCCATCACCCGTAGCTGTCCAAAGTCTAGGCTGAATGGGTACTCATTCTGTTGTCTTCCCAGTGAACATGAAACTTCAGGGCCCTGCCTGCCTACATCCAAAAATTTCACTTAGTGAGATGAGAAAGTGATCTAGGTATAGAAAACACTATTTTAATGAGAGCATTTGGTTTCATTCTAGCCAATCCTTGCTGCTCAAACCCGTGTCAGAACAGAGGAGTATGCATGACAACAGGATTTGATCAGTATGAATGTGACTGTACAAGGACAGGATATTATGGGGAAAACTGTACAACACGTAAGTATCTCAGATCCATCTTCATGGAAATGAAGCTTGAGAATTCAATTCCAGAATTGCAGGTTTTTCTTAATAGCTAACTTACGATCTTTCCATCTGTGCTCACAGCGGAATTCTTCACGTGGCTGAAATTAACACTGAAACCCACACCAAATACTGTCCACTACATTCTCACGCACTTCAAAGGAGTCTGGAACATCATCAACAACATTCCCTTCTTACGAGATACTATTATGAGATATGTGTTGACGTGTAAGTATAAGTTCTCTCTTCTAGTGCTCTTAACTGGCAGGAGCTACTTGTAGGACTCCAGGATACTCTACTTGATCAGTTTATTCGTAAAGTTGCAAGCTAAAATGCACTAAGTAAAAGCACTCTAAACAAAACTTAGGATTTCAGCATATTGCACACTTGATGTGAAATGTGCTTTCTAACAGAAATGCATTTTCCTCTCATCGCTGATAGAATCTAGGATTTTGCTAACATAACATGAGCCATTTGGTACAAATTTCAATAGCTGGATCCAACTGCTAATCCAGGACCTATTCCTATTATTCAGTAACCATCAGTTGGTGAAGTTAAATGGGATTATATGTGTGGAATTTGTCAGTGCAACTGCTGCCAAAATATATGGAAACAATCTTCCCCTGTGACTTACTTCTTGAGACTAAAAGGTACAGTTTTAAAATAAAAACAAATACATATATTTTTCTTTTTTCTCTTCCAGCAAGATCACATTTGATAGACAGTCCACCAACTTACAATAGTGACTATAGTTACAAAAACTGGGAAGCTTATTCCAATCTTTCCTATTACACAAGAAGTCTTCCACCAGTAGGACATGACTGTCCAACACCAATGGGTGTTAAAGGTAAGGAATAAAACAGATGTGTAATGTTAATTTCTAGGAATTCCTATTTATCTTTCTGTCCTAGGAAACACCAACAGACCTGCTTGTCTACAACCGTTTTACAATGTAGTTGACTTTGAGAGTAATCCTGTATGGCATATATTGTGTAATGACCTAAAAGATAACCATTCTGGTGTTCATTATTGAGCTCCATTCTGTAAACAGGAATTTAGAAACTTCTAATACAATCAAGAAAGTGAGCACAGAATAGCTATGACTATAACCAATAAAAAGCAGATAGTTCCCCTTATTATATGCTGTTATCCGTCATTAGTAAGTTGAAAATAGTAAGTCTGTTTTGTTGTAAGGAACAAAATTAAGTATTAAGCATATTTGTCTTGAATATCTCACGTTACTATAAGGAGATTTTCTTTTCCTTGTAGGTAAGAAGGAGCTCCCAGATTCAAAGCTGATTGTGGAGAAGTTTTTGCTGCGGAAAAAATTTATTCCTGACCCACAAGGCACAAATGTGATGTTCACATTCTTTGCCCAGCACTTCACTCATCAGTTCTTCAAGACAGACCACAAGAAAGGACCTGGTTTCACTAAAGCTCTTGGCCATGGGGTAAGATCACAGCTCTGTAACTTGAACACAGCACTTAGCTCTTAGGAGCTGCTAAGCAGCTAGAACGACACAAACAGCATGCACAAACACTAGGGCGTATGCCATGCAGCACTCTGCAACAAATTGTCGGCCTTACCCCTTCTGTAACTTCCTTAGGCAAAACTCTGGCAACTCAATAGCATTTCTTCTTGGGTCAGAACTACTTGTGCAGAGCACATAGTTCTCTTTAAAAGCTCTGTACAGTGACAGCTATGATTTTTTTTTCCCACAAATCTGCTTTTGCCTAAGTGTGTTAGATCTAGTGAGTATCAAGAACTACTCCATTCGACTCTTTTCATCAGTTGCAGAGATACTGTACAGTATCTCGTCATGTGCTGCTAATTGAAGAGACTTAATTAAAAAGAACTTCAAAAGCAAATTTGGATTTTAAGATCTTTATCTACAAAATGAACAGCCTTTGGATAAAGAATTTTTCAATATGAATGTTGTGTGTATGTCTAAAACAGAAAGCTGTAAAATGTTTGTATATATAAAGAGCTGTCTGCATAATAAAAAGCTGCTGACACTCTAAACAGAGTCCTCTTAAATTGCCAGTCCGATTTAAAAACTTATGCAAAGATTGCTCCAGTTGCCAGGAAATAATTTGGCTTCATCTTAAATATCAGTGTGTGATACTTATAAGGTAACAATATTATAATTAAAAGGTAAACATCTAAGGGATGAACTCCTATTGGCATCCACAGAAGTAGGACCTATCCTAAAATAGCAAAAAATGTAGCTTGCCTTCATGTTCCAAATACTTTTATTGTACAGGTTGACTTGAACCATATTTATGGAGAGACTCTGGAGAGACAACTTAAACTGAGACTTCTCAAGGATGGAAAGCTAAAATACCAGGTATGTCTTGTCTTAATTCCTGCCTTTTTATTAGATGACATATTTCTTAAAATTAGCGCTCAGTGTAGTTTGCCTGAAGTCAGCGCTAACAGAGTCAACACAGTGTAACTCATAAGCATCGTAGCTTATGACTCTCTCGTTCTTTCTCCCTTCCTCCTGTGCACCCTCCCTGGCAGATGATCGATGGGGAAATGTATCCGCCGACAGTGAAGGACACTCAGGCAGAGATGATCTACCCTCCTCACGTTCCTGAACACTTGCAGTTTTCTGTCGGGCAGGAGGTGTTTGGTTTGGTCCCAGGTTTAATGATGTATGCTACAATATGGCTGAGAGAACACAATCGGGTCTGTGACATCTTGAAACAGGAGCATCCAGAGTGGGATGATGAGCAGTTATTCCAAACTACTAGGCTCATATTGATAGGTGAGTGTCACTTCTTCTATATGCATCTCAAACATTCTGTTGAGCTTGACACTTTTACCCATTATGTGCTGCAGCTGCAGTAGATCTAGGAAGAGGAAAAACTGTTAATTGGTGTATGAGGGCATAAATCGGAGCCTTCGTGACCTGTCACTGGAAGTGTGTTAAAATACAGCTTCCTCCCGCCTGTGTTAATTATTCAAACTGAGGAAAATTGAGTCAAGTCATATTTAATTTCCTTATCTAAAAGAGAAACAGAACTGAAAGCATTGAAAAGGCAGGAAGCTAAGGTTAGTTTTTCAGAGAGAAGGCCTGTGAGGCTAGATGGATCTCAGTTGCTCCCAAACTGTCAGAATTTTTTCTTTTTTCTCTCCCGAGGTTGGGTCAGTTCAGGTATGCTTTAAGATAGGCTGTGATTAAGTCTAAAGTTCAGGAAGCTACGTCAAATGTTATTCCACATACTTCCCCTGTCTAATTGTCTGTTAAGTGGTATTTCATCTTGTTAATGTCGCATACAAAGTTTGGAAAGACCATACCCAAATTGTGGATGAAACAGTAAACCAAGAAAAGATAATTGTATTAAGCAGCTCAGAAGCTGAGAGGTTGCTTTCAGATATCAGCTTTCTTTGTTATCCCCTACCTCTACCCTAGATAGTATGATATAACCAAACACCACATAGATACTAATACATGCTTTTCTGCAAATTCTGTGAAAAATAAATGGAAGTGTAGCTTGGGAGAGGAGCAGGGAGGAGCACGCTATTGGGGGAAAAAAGCTTGTCTGCCACAGCCAAAAACTTGGGCTCTTAAGTCACATAAAATATATGAATCTTCCTCTATAAATATTACAGAATGCTGAGGATTGTTTGCTATCCTGATCTCTATAGTATTTTTTCCAGAAGAGTTTAGAAATGGCATGTCCTCTCAGAGCAGGGTAACCACCTAGTGTTTCTCGGGGAACCAGTACCAATGTCGTGTCCTATTTCATTCTCCAACAGGAGAGACAATCAAGATTGTTATTGAAGATTACGTGCAACACTTGAGCGGCTACCACTTCAAACTCAAGTTCGATCCTGAGCTTCTGTTCAACCAACGATTTCAATACCAGAACAGAATTGCAGCTGAATTCAATACTCTGTACCACTGGCACCCGCTTCTGCCTGACACTTTTCAGATACATGACCAGGAGTACACTTTCCAGCAGTTCCTCTACAACAACTCTATAATGCTGGAACATGGCCTTTCCCATATGGTGAAATCTTTCTCCAAGCAAAGTGCTGGCAGGGTAGGTATTTTCTCAAGTTACTAGTGATCCAACAGAGACATCAACTTGGGGATTGGACCAGGGGTGCAATAAATCTATCCAAAACTATGTAAAGGCACAACTTCCTCATTACTTTTATCTGGAGATCTTACTACTTTCATCTTTACTGAATAGGTTGCCGGTGGGAAGAATGTTCCTGCTGCAGTACAGAAAGTAGCAAAGGCTTCGATTGACCAGAGCAGACAAATGAGATACCAGTCTTTGAATGAGTACAGGAAACGCTTCATGTTGAAACCATTCAAATCATTTGAAGAACTTACAGGTAACAGTTTTTAATCCTTTACTTCATAAACAAGTGCCCTCTTCTTTAAAATGGCTAACAGAAGCCTGCAATGCTATTTCTGAACTTCAGCAGGATAGTGTTGCCATGAAAATAGAATTTTCCGCTTACTGTTTTTATTCATCAATAATTGCAGGAGAAAAAGAAATGGCTGCTGAACTGGAAGAGCTTTATGGAGACATAGATGCTATGGAGCTGTATCCAGGCCTCCTTGTAGAAAAGCCACGACCAGGTGCCATCTTTGGCGAAACAATGGTAGAAATCGGCGCACCGTTCTCTCTGAAAGGACTGATGGGAAATGCTATCTGCTCCCCTGAGTACTGGAAGCCCAGCACCTTTGGTGGAAAAGTGGGGTTTGAAATAATCAATACTGCCTCCTTACAGAAGCTCATCTGCAACAACGTGAAAGGCTGTCCTTTCACTGCTTTCCACGTCTTAAATCCTGAACCCACGGAGGCAACTATTAATGTTAGTACCTCAAACACAGCAAGGGAAGATATCAACCCCACACTACTACTGAAAGAGCGATCTGCTGAGTTGTAAAATATTTATCTATTTATTTATTTATATAAATTATTCTATTTATAGTTTAATGTTTAAAAAAAAAAAACTTAAAAAAAAAAAAACTTTTGCATCTTCACTTTGGGGGTTGCCCTAGATTCCTTACTCAGGTAAGGCTTCCATTTACAAAAGGGATTTTCTGTGTTTCAGCTCTACAGTAGTGAATCCCTTGTTTAAAGTCTTCTGTAACAGAACTATGTATTCCAAAGTGGATGAAGGTTCCAACTTTTATCTTTTATATTTGTTTTAATACTTGACAATGGGTGTTGGGGTTTTTGTCTTGTGTGGGTCACATAACACTACAAAAGCAAGTTATTGCTTAAACTTGAAAACAGGTCATCAACCTAAAAATACAAGAAAATTTGACTTAATGAAAACTGCCAGAAAAGATTCTGAATTCCATCTGAGCACTCCAAGATTAACAAATACACATTTACGAGACTTGCTGATTTATGTAAAGTCAGAAAATGCATTGCATTTATCAATGATACTACCTCTCCTTCATTGCAAGTAAGGCACTTTGTACAGTAACATTTTTTTTTTATATAAATCTGGCCTTACTTAGGGCATTATGCTTTTTTTATTTAATTTAATTATTTAAAGAAAATAGAACTTTTCTGAGATGCTACTTGTTTTTGAAGTGTAAGTCACACAAGTATTACATGTGTAAGAAGATGATAGTGGTACTGAGCTTAGAAATGACTGTCAGGCTGGAATACAAGGCTGCTTGTATTTTAATACACATTTTATTTTGCAAGTTTGGGGAGTTCTTAAACTCAGTCTAAAGTATTAGTATATTTTTCATAGCTGTAGTTCTCTGGTCTACTTGATAATACAGAATTTTAATCTGTCACTTTAAAGACAAATGGACAGTATAGTTTTAGTTAAGGACATGACTATAGTGTAGGTTTGTGTACCCAAATTGAGATTACTGGGGAATCGTAAAAGCTGGGAAGCTGTGTAAACATATGCAGCACTGATTGAGCAAAACTTCAAGGCACCAAGACTTTGTTAGCTTAGGTCTATATACACAATCCATAGTCATGAATTAGAGCTCTATTTATTTGATTGGGGGGGTGCTAATGTTTTATTTATAAATTATAAACAGAGGCATTTTAAATGAGTGGCTTAAGCTTAACAAAAACTGGCTAGTTAGCACAAAATCTCCTAGACACGTGTCCTGATCCAGCACTAAAATATCTAGTCTCATCCGGGCACTTAAAAAGTTATGCAGGATCTTGTACCAGCACTTCAAACTTTGCATATAAGGGTATCTTTTTTTAATTTCTAGAGAGGAAATGTAGAAGATCATCTTCCCATAAAAACAGCTGGGGAACTATAGGTAAAAAGAATGTCACTTCAGACTGGCGTAGAGCAGCAACCTGGTATTCTGTGCCCCCACCCAAAATTCCTTGACTACTTGTGGAAAAGGACTTGAGTTTTATATTACATCTGAATCTCTTGAACATTTGTAGAGGCTTGTGTTGTAATGAGTATGGTAGTAGAATAGTTGTGACTGTGACTTTTGTGTTTCTATGGATTTGTTTAAAAACGGTGATTACCTTATGCAGTGTAAGTTTGTACCTGTAAGTGCAAATAGCTGACTCCAGATCTCCTATAGCAGTCAATACCAGTGACTGATTTGAGATGGTCTTTGGTATAAATGCTTTGAGAGAAGGAAGGGCATTTTATTTTGTTTCTCTATTTGAGGCACAAAGAAGGGAGAAACTTCAATAATTTTGTACAAAAACATGATCAGGACTGTATATTCTAATAAGTGAAAACTATTTGGTCATTGGCTAAACATGCAGTTGTCATTCAGATTATGTTTGGAACACATCAGAGCACCTTTCTACCATTAACAAGGAAAACTGCTTGGCTTAAAGTCAAAGAGGGACAAGTCTGGACAGATCTAGTTATTTTGGGGTAGGTAAAAAAGAATTCATGAGAATAAGTCCACATCAGCTGACGTGTTATAAGCTGCTCTGGAAAGGAATCGTGTTCACTGTGCATTTTGTACTCTGAAGCCACATTTCACTTATCTGTGACCCAGCCTGCTGGGTTTGGCTGGGTTCAAGTTGTGCATGATAAATGTGTATGTTTGAGATTATTTATTTAAAATTCTATGAATTGTTTTAACTTTATTTTTGTAGGATAAGAATGTTTTCCAAATGGAATTGTTTATATAAATAAATTGAAAACATTACTTCTATGGGCTCTTTTGATTGCAACTTTCTTCAGCAATACTTAGTATAAAACAATTCTTTCATTTTATTTTCCACTCATGATTAAATAGGTGATTTTAAGGACTTACTAACAATGGGCCAAGATAGCTTTTAAATTCTAAAGCCTGAATTATCTCTCATATCCCAAAAGCAAAGTGCCTCTAACTCAAATCATCCAAATATAGTCATTTTTCTCTTCTGCCACCAATGAATAGGGCCTTCATTATGAAATCCCTGGAGAACTCACCATGCTGCATGCCAGCAATGTTCTCTTGAGTACCCGAGTGTTTTGGAGGGAAGGTACATTGCCGGAGTCACATAACACCGTGTTGGTGTAACCAGTAACCTTTGCTGCTATTGTGTACTAAGACTTTCTGAAGCAAGAACAGTTTATATGCATTTCTCTTTAAGCTTAGCAGACTCCAAAAGGGAAAACTGCTTTGGGATACAAGCAGCAACTAGACATGGTCTTTGCAGTTGCGCATATTTTCATCTGTGGTAGTTTGCCACTGTTGTCAGACAGCAGCCTCTGTCTGAAACAGATGAGGCTAAATCAGCTGTGACAGCCACTTTGTGGACACCATTGACCATTTGTCTTCCCTCTCTATGAGGGTCCAGCTTTGTTGTTTTGTTTGTTTGTTTTAGCAAAGTTATCATTGACTAACTTTGCAAACAATGATGCAAGGTGGAAAGGTGGGTGGTGGGACTAGGACAAAAGGAGTGGTACTGTTAATAAAAACCCAGAGGCAGGCTTCACAGGAGTTGGTGCAATGTGTTCCTCCCCTTCAAAGAACACCTCGATGCCACCCAGTCTTTCCCCTACATTTTCATCTCCAATAAGGAAGGGGGGGAGCTATGAAAGAGATAACTGAGGAGATCGAGCACCTTGTACTGCCTCAGTTAACTCCACCCAGCCACTGACCAAATGCTACCTCCAGCACCCAGTCATCCCACTGTTGACCATCTCCATTAATCTCCCATCCCAGTAGTGGCAGTGTACTCTCACAGCCCTTTCCTAGTGATCAAATGTCCTTCACCCAGTCACCTTCCCTCCAACCACTCAAAATCTCTTTGGTCCAAGGCTCATCCCAGTGACCCACAGGTCCATATGACTGTCCTCCTGCTTTTACTCTGTAGCTTTCCATCTCCACCAATGTTCAGTTTCCTTATATTCCTACTGTACCCAGGCACCTAAAAACCTCCAGCAACTCTCCTCAACTTAAAACCCAGTCTCAATCATTTCAACCCCAAAACCACGAGGTCTTGAGGGCCCCTCCAAGGGTATCGCTCCGGTCTCTCTCCTGGCCACACATGGAGGCTGTGTGAATGGAGCCACATGCAGACCTTGTATGAGCAATGTGGTTTATTTTTCTGTAATAGCCAGTTAACTCTATGATTTAATTCATTTCTGGCACATTTCTTAAGGCTTTCTGATGTGAGGGGAGAAAATAATTTACCCTCCTGCCCATGGAGGATGTGGCTGGTGCCCTCAGGGGGAGGCCGGCTCTGACTGCTCCTACCAGTAACCCACAGCCCCTCTCATGCATGTGTTTGCTCTGGCCCCATAAACGCTGAAGCGTTTCGGCACAGCTGGCGAGAGTGAGCACACCCTGTCCCAGAAGGGCCCGCGGCCATGTCTCGCGGGCAGGCTCCTGGAAGACGGCTGCTCTGACTCAGCGCGAGGGAGGGTTTCAAGCCAGTCCCGTGGCTTCGGTCGAGCACTCCAAGAAACAAAGCGTGTGGTGGAAGGGAAGAAAGGCAAAACTGTTGGCATGGTGTACTCTCACCTTGGGTAAAAAATACAGAAATGCCACTCATTTGGGGGCCAAAAATTGCATTTAGTCGATCCCAACCATTTCTGGGGGTTTCTTCCAATTGTTTTGGTGGGGAAAAAAATTTAAATTGTTGCATGTCTCCCCAAGCAAAATACTCAAAAAAGTGATTCCTGAGACCCAGAGGGGAGAAAACTGCCCACCACCCCTGCTAACGCTGGCGCCCACAATGCAACAAGCATGCACTGAAGGGAGCAGTGTGACATGGCCCTCATGAGGCCAAGCAATCATGGACAAGGCCCGGCCCTTCAGAGGGCAACGACAGGCTCGACTCTTCCATCACTGCCTCCCAGGTGGCGGGACGGTGAGAGCACACCAACGAGGTGTTCCACAGATAAGGTGTTTCGTGTGACTGCTGTCCTAATTAGGGAAGGGCCTGTCCAGATGGATTCGGTGTATGATGGATGAGACAGATAGCTCAATCATGGAGGAGCTCCTCCTTCCCTCTGAGCAGAGGCACGTCCCGATGATACAAGAGACAAGAATGTTCCCCAGAGGAAACCTGCCCTTAGAAATACTTGCTCTCCGGACTGGGTTGAGGTAACTGTTTCACCCAAGGCAACACAGAATAGGGGAGAGGAAGGGGGAGGTTCAACACCTGAGCCATACCCTTGGAGTCAAGTCTCCCAAGGAGCACAAGAGCAGAATGCTTTTGTGAGCAGGTCACCATACGCGATCGCCTTCACTGAGGGCTTTGGCCTTCTGTCATTTGCTCTCTTGCCAGCTGCGTAAGAGCTCTTTATGGGCGCTGAGTCGGAGCCCCTTGGGCATCTGACCGGGTTTATTACTTCTAATACACTCACTGGAGGTGCACTGACCTTTATGCTGGAGCATGAATTCACCCAAGGCAGCCGCTTTACACCCTGCCACACATTACCCGCATTTCAAGAGACAGTTGTATCACAAGCAGCTTCTGCTTTCCTGGAAAATACCCCTTCGGTTTCAGCACAATCCATAAAAAAAAACAACAGGTAGTTTGACCAATCTGTAGGAAGGATGTGAACAAGAGAGGGGACCCAGGCAGAGGAGACAGTTCTGAAAGGGGGGCTGACATCCTGTCTTGTTCCTTGCCTGATCACAGCTACTGGCATTGGTGAACAGCACTAGACAAGTATTTTGCAAAGACGTGCTGTTTCCTTTGGAAAACAAGAAAGGAAAAACCTGCAAGATGTAAGGATATATATTGGTCAGAAAGGCCATAGCTATGTACTCTAAATATGGAAAAGGAGATGGGTAGGAAAATCCTAACTTTTTTTGCTGAAAGACATGCAAAGAGCCTGAAAGCATACAAGGCAGAAATGCAGTAGCAGCACAAGAAACATCATACTGAGAAAACCTCTCCTTGGCCAGAGCCGAGTGCTCATCTTCCTTTAATCTGGAGCTTCAGTTTGGAAATAACATTATACTTTGATGTAACATGATTGGTCCAGACATTTAAATTAATATTGACAACAAGAGACTTATCACAACCAAAAAAAAAGTTACTACATTCCTCATCTGTTCAGGAGTGGGACAAACAAGAAAGTAGATGTCAAGAAAGAGAGAAGGGAAGGGGTAGCACAAGAAATTCACAAATTCACATTTCTGGGATTTTTTTTTTTTCTGTCTGAAAAACCTGAGACTACCCTGAAATTCTCTGCATTCCTTTATAGCCACGGTAAGGCTCTTTACCCATCTTGAGAAACCAAACAGTTGGAGGTGGCCTGGGCAAGTCGAGAGCTGACCACCATCAGTGCAGAGACAACATTACAGCTTGTGAGATCTCACTGGTTTACCATCGGGAGAGGGCTTGCCCCGTGCTCATTCCTCAGTGCCAGACAAGCCAAGGCACTTTATCCAGCAGGTATTAGCCATCAGACAAAAAGCAAAGCAGAAGACTCCTAATCTGTGGGAAAAAGGCAAATAATGTTCAAAACATCTACTTTCAAACCAATCCATTGCATACCACTTGAGTATCTGGTCCATAGCAGGGTACAGAAATTCTACAGAAACTCCCGCTGACTTTCATACCTAATTTTTCAGGCCACCTCCCTCTGCAGCCATTGTCTGTATGCTGTTCAAGCTTGGGTAACTTTTTTATCTAAGGACAACTTCACTGATCTAATCAGAATTGCACTAGGGCGGCTGTAGATTTTTTTGCCATCTATCAAAACTGGGGATGATTAAATGTGTTCACTTCAAAAAAATAGGAAATAGAGATCTCAGAAAGATTAAAATATAAAGAAAGTATCTGATTTCCTTTACTTCTTAGTTTTGGTTACAAAAAATAGAGAGAGAGTTTGAAAGATTTTTAAAGAAAAAAAAAAAACAAACACAACTTGTTTATGAAAAATAGGGCGTCTTAATAAATTTTCCAAATTTGGAAATATATCACATCTTCTAACCAACTGTAATCCTAATATCCTTTTTTTTTTTTCTGTTAATTAATAGCTGTTTTAAGAAAAACACTGGGAAAATGTGTCACATAACTATGAGCATCCTGCTTTCAAGAGCCTCAGTTCTTTACTTAACACAGCAGCAAAGTATTAGTTCACGCTTCTGTCTAAGGATAACAACAATACAGTCGAAAAGTAAAGGAGGATCCTGTGGAAAATGCATTCTTGCTTTGCACTCTATTTTTTCGTGGTAACCAGGTGTAGCTCATTACTTTGGGCTTACACAGTAGTGGATATAGGTGTGTGCAAGCATCCTTGTTCAAACCTGCCCTGCTGACAAGTAATTTTAACACCCATTCATTTTCCGCAAAATGACTGCATTTGTGGTAGCGTTTTCTATGACAGCACATGAAATTTTTTACCCTTTTCTTCCCCCCTAAAAGTGGGCAAAAGGCAGGAACCGAGTGAAAGCAGCGCCCATCACGCTGAGCATCATGGAGCAGACGGGTGGCAGTGGGAGAAGGCATCTTCCCCAAGCGGCACGTCACCTCGTCTTGCTTTCCACTATAGCATGAAGGTCTACCCAAAGAAAATATTTTCACAAGCACTCATCAAGGAACCATTGTACACGTCTTGCCAGCTTTAGCGTAACACCGTAATGCGTGACTACTAATCAGGATATTTCGGAATTTATGCTGGCAGGTCTTCAGAGCTAGGCGAGACCAAGACCCCAGGAAGCAACACAGCTTTGTGTAAAAACCCAGGCAAACATCGATTGTTCTGAATGATTTTAAGCCCTGAAAAGCTTCAGTGAACTGTGACAGAGCAACAAAACACGGCTAGAAGCAGCAACACCGATTCCAGATACGTTCTTGAACAGCGTCAAAACCTTACCCTGAGAATTGACACAACTTGATATCCTCTCAGTTGTGGCTATAAAGCCTGTTGCCTAGACAATATTAATTAATCCTGCTTAACAAATAATGGCAGAGTTGCTGGCAGCCACAGGTAATAATTAAAATAAAAATGCGTTGAGCTTGTTCAGCTGTGAAATACTAGTTCTTACATAAGATTGTGATGTAACATTGATGATCTGATCATATCTTAGAGGAGCTGTTAGAAAGGTATCATTTCCTCTGCAGCAGGGAAGTAGAGTCCATTCCATGTAAACCAGGGCTCAGATTTTATAATGTACAGAATTTTGGTGAAAGCAAAAAAAATGCATTTCCAAATTGGATATGGACTGAATTTTCTCAGCATCCAATAAATGGATAGATTTCAGACAAATATTTAGTAGAATTTCAGGCAAATTCAGGCCATATTTTTGGCCACAGAACAGTAAAACCAGCTTCTTTTCACTGTTTTCGAGGTGAAACATTTCAGTGTTTGTCATCATAACTGACCCATTGTAAATGGTAAACAACAGATTTCCTAACGTGACAATGAATTAGTAGGTTCTTTTACGGATCAAACAAAAGATATAAAATAATCCAAAATGCAACCTGACATTACTGTATAGTAAATAATCTTGGATATTCTCAATAATCTTCAGTCTATATCGAATATTAATTTTCCATTAAACTATAAAAGGTCTCCTACAGTCAGTAGGAGAATTCTGGGCTTCTACAGACCTGCGGGGAAACCAAAGAGTCATTGCACTGGGCCACCTCAGCCCTCGCAAGCGTGACACAACCCTGCCACGCTGAATCAGAGACTGAGGGCAACCGGCTCCGTCGGACAACCCGGGAGATGCCAGCACTGAAACTGAGGGCAGGAACCTGCAAAGGAACAGCAGTAGCTATTTTTGGAAAGCAGGCCCACAGGTCAGCTGCTTAAGTATGGATTTATAAGAGTTTGCTCAAATTATTTATTTGAGCATTTTTTTTCTCTAGCTGAAAAATAAATCTGAATTAAATACTATTTATACATTATCCCATAACCAGTGGTTATTTAGTGTGAATTTTTGACTTTATTTCCATCACAGCTGTGGGGTTGTCTTGGGAGGATTTCGAAATGCAGATAATTTCAGTCCTTATGTAATTCAGAAGCGGAAGCGCTATCTGAGTTTGCTTTCAAAATCAGGAACCAGAGCATAAAGATTTTTTTCCTAATATCTGCTGTTCACACTGTTTAACCTCTAACAAACAAAAGGAAACCCCTCTACACCCCGGCTTTGTACTAAATGCCTCTACACACAACGGTCATCCTTTTCCATACATTATACCTACAGTCACTTCAGTTCCACACCTTTTCAGATTGTCACTGTATTGGAGATTGAGAAGATTCGCAACAAAAAAAAAAAAAAAAGAGAGAGTTCGTAGGCCATCTCTCCTTCAATACAGTTATTTTTGGATTTGCAGAGTAATCAGGTGTCGGGACTTCCGCAACGCCTGTTAACGAGGTTGCTACATAGTATGGCAGATCTCACCATTATGCCTTTTTGAAGGCTTTGGGGAGAGTATTCAGTGCTCTTTTTTTTTTTTTTTGGCGTTGAAGTTGCATTCTTGTAACAGCTGTCCGGATTCTGATAGCACTTAGGCAACTTGGAAGGACTTTGCTCCTCGAGCATTGGTCCTCGGGAACGGGGACAGGAACCACCAATGCCCTTCTAAGCCCAGCCTGGCTCAACTGCCCAAACAGCGCACCACTTCGAGGTGAGCTGCTGCTTACTTACTTTCCATATTCCTTTCTGGATAGAAGTTCATAAACCCCTTTCCCTTTGGAGCACACCCCAGGACTGCAGCTTTCCGCAGGAATTTGCCCCCCGTATCGCCAAGCCTGCACTCCTTCCCAAAGCAGCTGGTTGGGACACGCAGCGTTGCACTCTGACACACTACTTTTTTTTTTTTTTTTTTTTAAATAGTGATTATTTTGAAACACATTAAAGCACTCCAATTACCATTCCTTTTCAATATTCCCTTGCCATGCCCTACCCTCCGTCTGGGCTGACTAATCGGCTGCCTCCCCGGGGGGCGGTTTTTTGTTTTCTCCTGGGGGATGGGGCAGGCGTGGAGGAAGGAAACATCTATTTCCAGCATCTACTTTTAGAAGACACTGTTGACTGATGCTCTGAGCCTTTTAGCACAAAAAGATGTTATCCTGGAAACCACCAGAGACAAAAGAGAAAACAAAACCTATTTGCTTACGATAGGTTCTTCATGGGCAGAAGCATGAGAGGTGTGCAGAAATGCCATAGTGATTACAAGATCTCTCAAGACTTCTCTAGGCTCATCTCATTGGAAAGAAATGCTGGAAACCCACTAATTGAATTTGCAATCAGCAGCCTTAGGAAGTGAGAGTCTGTGAGGCTGCATTTATCAATGGCCATCTGGTTTATATAGTGCTATCGGTAGAGGAGAACACAGGTCTTTTTCCACACCAGTACTGCGATCATTTATACCACTGAAGAACCTACGCCTACCTAGCCCTAGTTAAATACCATGCAAAAATCAATTTCCCACAGCAAAACTCTTTCCCCCAGAAGTAACCTCCAGAACAGGCTTGGCAAGCCCTGGCAATAAGCACATCTGCAATGACTCCAGTAAAAACACGGAAGATTAGCGGCAACCTCATTTTTATACCTATTTGTTATTTAATCTGCATTTCCTCCTTCAGCCATACATAGCTGTTCTTATCCTTCGCTCCTTTCCGGGAGCTGCAGGGGAAGCACCAGCTTCATCCCCAGTTAGCTGGGGACCAGAAGCTTTCCTGCTGGCCTGGGCTCCAGCTCATGTCCTCAGGCTAGGAAGGTTCAGGACGTTGAACATCATCCCTGTGCCAGGCACAAGCGCTCCGTTTATTTTTCACACAGATGCAAGACAAAAGAGGGAATGGATAAAATACTGTACTGAAGTTTCAACTAGTTCTTCCACAATCTGAAGAAAGAAAAAGGATTTTTTCCTTGTTTTGAGGAAAATCTATGGAGCGTATGAACACCCCCCATGAGCGCCAAGTTAATGTCTTCCATAACTACAAAACTAATGTCAAAACGTTTAACTAAAGATGGGACTTCAAAAAGCAACTCTGCCTTAGCAGAGCCAGGGGTTTCTGTTTCTGCAACATTTGGCACTTCTGAAAGCATCTTGAGATATTTGGATAGTGAAGTCGACAGCAATCATTCAGGCCTCCCCCAGAGAACCAGCAAGGGCTCTGTATCACAAAGTAGGTACCAAACATGTAAGGCTTTTCAGATCAAAATATCACTTCAAACAAGATACAGAAAAAAATAAGAGCAGACAATGGCTCACCAATAAGCCAAGATCAGTGATGTTTCAGACTAATTTTTAAAAGCAACAGCAAAACAAAAACAATTAAACCTTCCATTTCTCAAAAGAAGGATTTGTGAATAGAGAATTAAAATTCCCCAGATTCCTCTTTTTGGGGGAAGATGATTTCCTCTGGAAAGTCACTTCCTCAGTCATACTCAGTCGCAAATATTTCTCAGAACTCTCTTTAAACCTTTTATGCAAACAGCAAGCATTTACCATGATCCTCTTAAAAACTTGCTTATTCAACAGTCAGGTCCACAATATCAGCTATTGCATCGGATTTGACATTGGTGACGTTTGCACGTGCTTTGCATAACATTGTTCTGCTGCAAACATCATCTGCAAAGTTTATGTCCTTTCCTAGGAACAAGGCTCAGCTATTCCAGCAGTACTTCCATCTCCATCTTCAGTATGGTGCAATGGAAAGACACGTACAAAGCTGTTGTTATACTTAATTTGTTAGGCAACAGAAAAATCGACAAGCATTATTAAATGTAAAACAGCACCTTGGGACTCTCAGTACGATGAAACAAATTGAAAATCTCTTCCGTAACTCAGTATCAGGTTTAGAAATGAATTTTGAAAAACAGAAGAGCTTATCTGCTTCTACTGACTTTGCAAAAATGGACAGGGAAGCTTCCTAGAAAAGGTTCCCATGACGCTTCTGTCGTTTCTGCTTTCAGTCATGGTAAGATACTACAAGAGCTGCCTGTAATCCAGATTTTTTACTCCTCTCCCCCTTACAGACCAGGCACTGGAGCATAGAATGAGGAAGTATTTGCTTCAGCACTTTCATAATGCTTGGTTTGAGAAAAGATTAGATTTTGAGAGAAAGGATATACTATCCCCCAGCACACAGAAACTGTTTGCTCATTCTCAATAACTACAAAATTTACTGGGAGAAATGGAAGCCAGAAAAAGATGTAAATTTTCTTAAGTGTCTAATAAAATTTTTTATTTATTTGCCTCTAGCTCCATTTTCACAGGAAGTCCCTTCCTTCAGAAAATAAGTTACATTACTTATGATTCAGTGCATGAATGGGTAGGCAGCACGGGAGATTATGAATAAGATTCCATATTATTAAATGGTCATAAATGCACCCACTTGAATAAAGCTTTGAAAGAGCAATCCGTCATCAGATTTTAGACTAGTCTAGATTTGCATGACTTGCATAAAGCCAGCCCCACCTTCAAGTTCACAGCCACACTCGATTCTTCTCAAATCAGGTCAGCTTCTCCTTACTCCACTGTTGTTGGCAAATCAAAAAGAATTTAATGATTAAATGCAAGTTTTTGGTTCCTTCACAAAATCCCCTCTTCATTTCCCTACTGCAATCCCGGTATCTCGTAAGCCTTAGGGCACAGATTCTAAGGTGATAAGAAATACTAAAGTGCATCTACTTGAAAAATGAGTTGCATAAGTCATCTCTTCTGAACATTTTGCGTTCTAGCTTATTTTATTCAGCCAGTTTTTAACAGTCTAAATCTAGCTAAACCCCTGCAGTTTCTGCTTTTCCCTGCAGTCCATAACTGTCCCAGCTTTTGTTCTCCTCTACAGCAAGGAGACAATCCATAGAAATTTAACAACCAGGTGAGGACTGAAGCCCAAGCTGAACGTAGTTTTTCATTCAGCACTGTCCTGCTGGTAACACAGTCCTTGATGTAAGCAATGTGGAAATTTGTAGTTTTTCCACTTTTTTTCCAGAGGAAGCTGGTATGATCTAGATTGGTCTAACCATGGCCAAGTCACGTTTGTTATCACAAGGTGAAGATGACCACCTGGAGTCTTCTACAGGGATTCAGGGTTTGGACTTCAAGTTTAAACACAGATTACAGACAGAAATGACTTCTGTGAAATCTGCCCATTGAAGCAGAGCTCCTCAGCAGGCATTATCCAAGCTCACGTGTATATGTGCACGCGTGTGTCCATACCTGCATGGTAAAGACGTTATCCCACAAGCAGGAGTGTGCGTTCATGTATGGGGAATGCAGCAGCACACAAATGACTTGGGGGTGGCACACATGGAAGAAAACTGATGTCTAATTTTTAAGCTATATTTAGTGCTATTTACTGCCCTGGCAAAACAATATCAGTTGCAAAACCAGTTTAACTGTTTTCTACTTATTGCATTGTGAGGTAAAAACTGGTGTGCATCACGGAATCTAACTGTAAAAGTTATAATAAACATCTTCAAGTTTTAGTCTTCATAATTTAAAATACTCCAAAACAGCATAAGATTTCTTCTAAGCTTCTTGTTTAGTTTTTAGACAAGAATATAATATATATATATAAAAAGAATTTGGAATAGAGTATGACTTAGGAATGTTGTAATGAATAAAGTAAAGTTAATGTTTAAAAGAAATATAAACCTGTTAAGATAAAGGAATGCATATTATGGCAATATATGGCAGCTTTGACTCTACTCCACAATGATATCAGAAGTCAAAACAGGAAAAATGAAATTGATTTTTAAAACATATATTAATGCTAACAGAGATCCATAATGGGAAAAAGTCCATGAAAGGGCAGAGCTAAGGTTCCCTTGGTTGATCTTAACACTTACATAAGCAACGTGGTATTTAACACTCAATTATTTTTTTAAACATATTTCCAATCTACTTATAAAATACTTATATCACTAGCCAAGTTTTAACCCCCGCCCTGCCATTAACACAGTCCTTGAATAAAAAAGAACTATTTGCAGATAAAATAATCAAGCCGTTCTTTTCAGACACGGCAGGCCACAGCCAGTGCTACAGAAATGCACTTGTTTTTCAAACTTTTCTTGGCCTTTTCCTGATCTATCTCATACAAAACCGTCTTTAACTGGAAGTTTATTTTGCTCAATAATATTAAGCGTGTTGAGTGGACTCATGATGAGTAAGAAGTGGACGTGTGGAGCCACATTTATTCAGAACTGGGAGACACTCCCCCCCTTCCCTAGAAAATATGAGGTTGTTTTCACCTCTTCATACTCTGGGAAGACAGGAAATGTTTCTGGATGGAAATTTTTGGACAAATCTGTCTTCTGTCAGAATGTTATATTTTTATGGAATCAAGCCAATTTCAACTAAACAGTCCTTGGGAAATATGTCTCAGGTCTAGCACGGAACTTCTGGTCAAAACACAGCTGAGACCTTCCCCCTTCTCTCCATCTGACAGATGATGTAGAGGTTTCCTCTCTTATGGATGCTCTTGGACAAGTGCTCAGGATAAGTTTTTGTAATGCCTTCAGCATTAACTACCAATATGTTCACTGTTACAGGATCACTCTTTCCCCACTGATTCCTTCCTTGGTTTTTCATTATAAAAAAAAAAAAAAAAAACAAAAAAAAAAAACACCCTTTAAGTTTCCATTTTTCCATTTCCATTCCACCATCAAATGGGAGAATTTTTGTAGGATGACAAACCCTTTCCTGCCTAGCACTAGTCCATGCAAATATTTTCTCACTTCATAATGGGCCTAGCACTTAACAAAAAGAAATTTGTCTACAAAAGCAGCTTTCCTGGAAAAGCAAACTATGGAGTAACCTACTTAAGCATGAATGCTGATTTGGGGATTGTAAAGTTAATGAAACATTGAAATTACAAAAAGAATGCAATTATCGATCAGCTGTCCCTTGCTGAAACGCTCCAGGCAGCTGCTGGTTGTTGATGAACCTCTCACAATCTCTCCCTCCCCAAAATAGAACACATTTAGTTGCTAACTGGGCCAAGAAGATAGCAGGCAAGTAGTCAAACATTGCTTTTATTCTTCTGGTGACCAGACTTGCCTTTCTCATGCTGCTATTTAACATCAGTAAATACTAAGAGCACCTGGAACCTTTCTTTCTGAGAGAGAACCACCCCATTTTGGAGGTCTTCAAGACCCACCTGGTTTATCTCAGCTTTCCCCTCCCTTTCCTGCCCTTTGTGACCAGCTACGAATGGCTCTAGAGGGTGGAAGGGAGCAGGGAAACGCGGCGGGCTGCCAAACCAGGCTCACCCACCTCCCGAGGGGAGACGCGCTCCAAGCACAAGAGCCGAGGAACTGAGTCCAGAGCTAAGCGGTGCTCATGCCAATTTTGTAAGAGGTTGGGGAAAATTTTGGCAAAAAAAGAGGCTATGAACGTCATGCAAGGAAAGCCTGTAATAGCGTTATCAGGGCCAGTTGGCTGAGGCAGCATCATGTGGACAGGACAGCGCACTCCCAGGCCCATTATGCTCTAAAAAGAAGTGCCCTGGCCAAAATCAGATTGCACCACTTGAATGATGTTTTTAAAATTATCATAGAAAAAGATGTATAAAACAGTACGTGCAAGTCATCAGGGGGATGGAAGCCTAAGGAAAGGTTGGAGATATTTTATCCTGCCTTCAAGTGAGTTGGTATACAGGAAAAGCTCTTAAGATTCACGATACATGCATAATAGAGTCATTGCCAAGCACAAAAAGCTATGCTGAAAGCACAGCAAAAGCGCCTCTGGGAAGGAAAACAACTATATTTAAATTGACTAGATTAAAAAAAAAGAAGTATTTGTTTGTTCTAGATTATTATGGTAGCCTTTCTTACGTAGACTTGTGAAAGATACAGTAAGTGACCAGTCAGCTGTTTATACCAAGCCCACTTTAGCCATATGCAGCATATCTGACGCAGTTTAGGGCACGTGAGAGCAGGACGCAAGGAGCACAAGCTTACGCTTGTCATCCCATCTCCCTGCCTCCCCCTCGTCCCCAGGGGCCTGGTGGAAAAGAAAGCACTGAGGTGCCGGGAGGTCAGACCTGTCCTGAACCGACATCGATCAGCACGGAGCAACGTTAGCCCGCAGAGCGGCCGCCACGAAGGAGACCTGATAACGTGTGTTCGACACAAAATGGAGGCTGCCTGTGCGGCTGGAAATGATCTCAGAGTTATGAGAAACTTGGGAATATAAACCAAAAAAAAAAAAACCTTCTACACAACACCGTGGTCCCTGGGGCTGCCATCACGGAGTGACAGCGATGCCACAGTGGCAGCAGCACCACAGCGTGCGTGGGATCGCCCCAGTAAACCCAAAGCGCGAGGAAACCCGTGCCACCTTCAACATGCATCTTGTAGGACACCCGGTGCAGGGCACCGAGTTGAGCACACCGCCCAAGGGTCAGGCAACAGGCACGCGTGGGCCAGGGGAGATGGCAAGAAGCAGAAATAAGACCTGCTGCTGCCTCAGAGCAGTGGGGCTGATCTCAGGTGCCACTGCAGCAGCACAGCGCACCGGACAGCCTGACCATAGCTTTAAATTAAATTTCAATTACATACATTGGTTTTTGACAGCTACTGCAGGTGCCTGGAGAAGGCAGGCGGCTCCCAGACGCGGGCGGAAGTGCCGCCATTCCCTGCTCCTGCCTCCTGTTCCCCTGCTTCTCCTCACTCCCCGCTCCTCCACCAGAGCTCTCTGCAGGCACAGAAACCTCAAAAAGTTTCCTAGAAATGCTGTGTGGAGCAGATACCTGTCCTCACAACCAGCTTTTGCTCCGCAGCTCTCCGTCTTTTGAAGAGTGCCACAACCACTCTTGAGAGTGGCATCGATGCACACACCACTGCAGATGTCAGAGGAAACCCAGAAATACCTCTTTACGGGTGGGGACATCTGGAAGGAAGTTACAGGAAAGGGTATTCCACTGTGAGCTTGCTCGTCATGTACAGCCAACAGATATATGATAGGCATTGCTGTATGGAAAAGCAATTTCAAGTCTGTATGGCATTTACTGGCCAACGGCAGTCCGGCAGACCTCGCGAGGACCTGGCCAACGTGTTTACTTCCATCCATGGCTATTGCTCATTAAACTCACTTATGCACGGATTTCTTCCATATTTAAATACCCATAGCTGTGTCCCTTGCTTGCATGTTAATGGGTAACTCCTGGAAGTTAAGAGTAGTCTGAAGCGGTAAGTGCTTCCGCAATTGCAGGAGAAATATCTCGGCAGCCTTTTGTTAATGGCTGTATACATTCCCAAATGGCAGCCCCATGCCGTCAGCTCTCCCACCTCTTCCGTATGTGCAGTGCTTCATTAATTATTGCTATTTATATTGTCATGGTGCCCAGAGGCCTCTGCGGGGAGCAAGTTTTGTGGTCCAGAAGCTAAGAAAAACACAGAGCTTCATGTGAAGGGTTTCCTTTCAGATAAGAGATAAAACACAGAAGAGAAGCAAAGCATCAGTGACATGGTGGATTATTTTCTTTGCGTAGAGGGAAAAAAAAAGGAGGTAGGGTCGAGGATGGAGCAAAGGGAGAAATGGGAGGAAAAGGGGTAAGGGAGTCATGAAGTAAGCAGGCAGCATAGGAAAAGGAGAAAAAAAAAAAAGAAAACTGAGAGTAAAGAAAGGATGGCAACAGAAAGATGGTCCAGGAAGGGCAGAAAACAGAGAAGGCGTAACACAAGTTTGGGCAAACAAGCCCTGAGCGCGAGCAGCCGTGACTGGGCGGCAGCATCCAGGCTCCCAGCTGCGCGAGGAGCCTGACATCACGCTCGGCCGGGGGCTGAGGGGCGGCCGGGGGCAGGAAGGGCAGCAGATGGGATGTGGGCCTCCGGATGCATCCGAGGACGGGTCCCAGGGGCAGGTGCACTGGCCCAGCACGTCTGCAGGGACGCTGCGGGGCTCCGCTTCCCACCCACCCTCCCCTTCTCCGCTTTCCAGCCCTTTCACTACTTTTCATTTTCTTTCTGTTTTACTACCGTTGCCTATTTCCTTCCAGTCCCGTTCCTATCCCCCTACTTCTCTTGTCTTTTATTTTTCAGCTTTTTTTCCCTTCCCTTCCTTTGCCCCTCTCCCTGGCAGCAGAAGAGCCCAACCGTGTTTTGATCACTTCATCCAAGATGCCAGCTCAGTTCTGACCGGGAAAGTTGGACCACAAAGACCTCAAGGAGACAATTTAGAAGTGTCTCTCCCAGCAGCAGGGAAAAAACAGATTCTGTGTTTTAAATTGTGGGTGACTTCTCTTCCCCTGGGGGTACCTGTGGTGCCCCACTGTTCAGTGCCTGGTTCCTGCCAGTGCTGAGCTTACAGGACGCACTCTGCTCCACGCTCATGACCAAGGTTGCCGAAGGGTTTGAAGGAAAAGGCCAATTTAGCTTTCTACAGATGCCTTTCTGTCACAGATTAACCAAATGTGTTTCTGACGAAAACCACATGAGGGGCCCCCAGCACTGTAGACAGTTTCCTACGAGGAGAACAGATGTTCCAGCTGCTGGGAACAGCTGGAAGAGCCCAGCCCTTCGCCCCACTCTGGGCTGGGAGCTCCCCAGCTCCCAGGAGCTTCCAGGGTCTTCAGGAGCATTGCGTCGACAGGTGACATCTGTAAGTGAGCCCCATGCATTTGTCGTGTCCTATGTTACTGAAGCAAGTGGGCAGCAAAACCACCGGAATCCCAAAGTCTGAGCTCTTCTCAGCTCACTTGTCAAGCGGCTGAATGAGACTTGCTAAAGCGTGCTGTAGGAAAACCCAGGTTTTTGCAGTCACTGTGCTCTAGCACAGGGCATAAGGGGACCCTGAGGATTAGAAAGAGGTTTGTGGCAAGTGTGGTGCGTTGTTAGGAGATGTCTGTCACTCTCTGGGATCTAGAAGAAGATGGAAGAATTAGATGGGGGCTGCATAAGTACTTGGAGAAAATCATTATGTGTTACTGGTGGGAAACCACATCAGGCTGGGGGGCAATGGTGTCTTCTCTAGGCAGCCCAGCGGGAGATGGGTACGGGGTGGGGAGGACCCTTGGTCTGAAACAGCATGGGCAGCCTGGAGTTACACGGAGTGCTACAAGGGCACGACTACGATCACTGCAGACCACTTTTCCTAAGGGGCTGTTGCGAGCCCTCTTCAGGGCCGCTGGCTGCTGAGCTCCCACAGCACATCAGGGCCAGGAGGGCTCACTTTGACAAAGCCCAGAAGTTTTCCTCCCGAGGGAAAGAAGCAAGCCCATGGTCTACCTCCTGTCTGATCCTCCTCCTACTGCTTCAGGAATCCAGCTTAGCTGTGACTCAGAAGACCCAAAAAGGAACCTTTTTTCCCCAACATAGTCAGTGGACAGAGCTGTGCACCTACAAAGGATGATTCAGAGCATCTCAGATGTCTAAAGCGCCTTGATTTTTGGAAAATCTTCCCAAATTGTCTGAAATCATAAAGCTTGCTATAGCTGCCTGAACTGTCTGACTTATACTAAAGGACAGGGGGGAGAAATAAGGACTGTGTCACTTGGTAGTGATGGAATAAGATGAAAATTTCAGGATTACTCCGTAAATAACCTAAAATAGCAACTTCTCTGGCTTTTAGAGGGTTTTGAATGCACAGAATAACCAAAAATTTGGTTAACCAAAAATTTGGTTAACCAATTTGTAAAAGCAGAAATTATTTCTGTCCTCTCAGATATCAATGCTGTCATTCAAGCAGGAAGAAACTGTCCAGAGTAAGGACAAATTACAAGGACTGTAATCACATCATCACAGGCCAGAATTGTGAGAACTCTAATAACATAAAATGCCTTTGGTTTGCAGCCAAAAAGCTGCAAAGGGGAGACTAGGAAAACTTTGTGAAAGGTGTGCAAGCTTAGACAGCAAGCAGCTGTATTATGATGCTTGAAAAGCTTTTCATAAGCACGTCCTTGTTCATCTAGCTCTTGAATAGTCGCTTAATACCACACTTGTTTCAGCACTGTTGGAACAGCAACAATAATCTCTTTTTTTTTTTTTTTAATTCCTGGACTCTGACATTGTCTGGCAATTGCTAGGAAAAAAAATGACGACTTCCAGAAAAATGCAGCTGTACAGACTAATTGTTTTTCCACTTGCTTCTCTTCTTGTTGAGACGCAACGCTAGCACAATAGCACCTAGACGTGGCTGAGACTGCAAGCACTTGCATAGGACAAACCAGTTTTCTTCCCTTCAAGTCCATTAAAACAAAATCCTTTTGCAACCTGCAGTAATTCTAGCTGTGTGGCTTCCTGTTATTTGACTATCATGAATTTTCACATTACCATCCCCTGCCTTTCATAAATGAGGAGTACCATATCACAGCATATATCGTAAAGAGTACATATGCATTATAAACCAAAATCCAAATAAGCACCAAAGGGCTTCTAATGATGACACATAAAATCTTTCTGAAGACTGTAGCATAGTGGATTACATATGTAATATAATTCGCTGTTCCTGACTCACTTCATTTCTATGCACTGCATATATTAATAGTCTGAATTTAAAGAAACTTTAACTTTCACAGCTGATTCATCTGTCTTCTGTGAATCGTCAATCCTGAATTTCTTTCTTTTACCAGAAATAGGCATTGGGTCTGTCCAACAGACAGCTTAGGTGTACACAAGTGAGTTTAGCAGCACAGGCCATGTCTGAATCTAAAGGCTGAAACCCATTCATCAAATATTCCTGGTCTCATTCCTGCTGGGAAACCCTATTTCTTTGGTATTTATGCAGTCATTCCACATGACAAAAAAATAGAGTAATCCATAATTGCTTTTTCATAAACTGAAATCCCTAAATGAAATACCAAAGACTGACTAAATTTTTAAATTTATGATACAGTAAAAAGAAATCGTTTGCTAGCTCACTGGTTCAAAAGCAGGAGAAGTTATTAGAGACCTAAAGTAATTTAATTCCATTATATGGTGTCTTGGTGCAGTTCTCCAGGCTAGCTGTCTATGAGAAGAGTGTCTATGAGAACCAGTGCTATCAGGACAGGACTATTCCTTAGAGCAAAGTTTGGGCAGTTGAATTTCTTTTCATAAGCACAGTTTTGCATTGCACTCGACTCATATATGACAGCAAAACCAGCACACCACCTAAATCAATCTGATTTCAGCGTTGCCTACTAGTCAGTTTGCAGCAGAAGGCAAAAGATCTGCACGGAAGACACATTCCTTGGAGAAAGTAATACAAGCAATGGAGACCCTTGGACTTCTACCATTTCCCCATCCATCATAAAAAGGATACAAAGAAAAGAGAAAAAGTAAAGGCAAAAAGATGAGGATGACAAAAACACCGAACAATTTCTACAGAAGAAGGGATACGATACAATGTAAGAGTAGTCAATTTGGAAGAGACTGGGCTGGTGGGACAAACAGGCTTGTAAGAAAACTTGGGCTAGAGGGGACCTCAGAAGGTCCCTTCCCAAGCTCCAGTGAAAAGCAGGTCAGCTCTGGGGTCAGACCAGGTGGCAAAGGGCTTGATCCAGTCCCATATGACGCAGGTATGACCAGATGGAATTTGGAAGGTGACTAGTTCTGGAGTAGTCACTGTTTCTCACAACACAGCTTGAGAGCTATTCAAATTACCTGATGCAATTTTAAAGCAAAAGGATGACTTTTTCATAGAACTTATAAAATACAGAACAATTTGCAACAATATACTGGGGAAGCCTGAGGTATAAGCAGATTTAATAATTTGTCACATTAATGGAAGAAAGGTCATTCACCGATTACCAACCATAAATAGGTGCAAGTCAATATGGTCATCATTATATTACCAAATCTGTTAGTGTATCTCTTAATGGGCCAGCAAAACCAGCCCCACAAGTGACAGTAAAACATCAACCCTGGGATGTGAACAAAAGAAAAATCCTGATAATAAGAATTGCTGGCATAAAGAACCAACAAATTCAAATGTCTGCAACATCATCTGTTCTGACCCGGAAGCCATTTTCAAGGCAGAGATGCAATAGCTAACACCATCACCATACTTGCATTGTGCAGGGGTTTCATTTTTCAAGGATGCTTCTCTACTTGTTTGCAGACAACCCCTCCCTGGATGAGAACAGTCCCCAGTCCATACTTGAGGGAAAGTCCATTTTATCTCACCAAGTTATTACAGAATTTGCATTAGCTCACACATTAGCTCACACAAAGCTTTAACAAACACATGTTTTTAAGGGCTTAACGTGTTCACAAGAGTATTGTTTACGATGTCTGCCTATAAAACTGTGCAATAACCTGCCAAGGGAAATTTCACAAATATTCTCATCTGAGTCATCTCCATCGAGGTCATGAAATGGAGAAAGCCTTTGAAATGAATTACCAGTTTCTGGGACGGCGGAAGTGGCCAACACCCGCCACACACACACACACACACACACACTCACCCCAGCAGCCGAATAAAGTTTTTCCCATCACTTGCTATTGTTTTTCTGTCGTTGTCACAGAACCACATTGAGTATTGACTCAGGCTGGTTGTATTGCCGAGAGAAAAGACTGCTACATACAGCATGTCAAAACCCGGCATTTCCAATTTCCAGAGAATTTCAACACTTTCAATTTGCATTCAACTTGGTTTTGTTGCGATTCAAAGAAAAATAGGCTTTCAAGATTTCCCACAACTCTGTTGAAAAAGATTCAGAAATACCAACATCAGTAATAAAAAATAATAGTGACTGGGATCAGCAGCTGTTGAAAGATTGGTTTCATCATTTTGCTGCTATGGCCATCCAGTAATGATGCAACTCTCCACTCTCTCATAATAAGGCATGCTACAGAAAAAAATTTACTTTCCTGTTCACGTTCATGTGTCCATCTAGAACTCATAAGGGCAAAGTGAGATCTAGGATGCTGTTGTAATATTGATCAAGAAATTGTGTGGTTTTACATACAATTCAATGTTACACAGTATCTGTACATCACAGCTTTTGTGATTAAAATATATTTCATGCCCTCCTTTACAAAGATACTGAACCACCTTCTAAGGACATCCCCCCAGTCTTAACAGACATAAATGTGTTAACAAAATTATCCAGTTTCCAGTAGTTGCGTTGTTAACTGTGCACACGGAAATTAATTCCATTGTCTGTGAAGCTAACAGAAATAAGCACCTAGGAGTATTTGAAAACCTGAATTAACTTTCCGAGCACCACATATTCATAAAACTCTAGGAACTAAATAAAATGTTCATAGGAACTCATTCCCCCAACATGTGGACAGTAACAAGAGCAGGGAAAATCCTTTAATCCTTTAATCTGTTCAATGCTTGAGCACATCCTTCTTGAATACACCTACTTTAAATACAATGGAAACAAAATTATCACACACCAGTAGCAACACGGGACTGTTTACCTTGAAAAAGAACTTTGCAAAGTCGTGAACTATTATCTTCTGTTCTCCTCAGAGTTTTGGCACTTACCTGGTGACTCACTGATTATACATGTAAACACGGATTAATCCATTATACCAGAGTGTATGCAAATAGTGTTTCTTTTTCTCTAAGTTGCCATTAAACACAGCATGTAAAGGTCACTATGGCCCTAGAAAAAACATCCAGAGATCTGCCCAGGCCTGCAGAATTTCAAGAGCATCATGTAATCATATCAGAGTTAAACTCTGCCTTCTAGAATAAACACTTTTAAAAACTTTTTTCATGTGTAAGCAAAGTTTCCTATGTTTCTTCATTTCTATAAACATTAATGGCAGCTATAAATACTCTCTCCTGGCAACTCATGATTCAGAAGCACCACTCATCCAAATATTATCTTGAATATTTGACCAGGGTTAACAATCAGGTAAGAACCTGAAGACACTGTGCTTCTCCAGTACAACAAGAAAATAGAAATTAAAGAGTCGGGATTTGCTCTGAGATCTAAACACAGAAGGAAATATCTGCCTTTGCACTTTGTTTCTTCTTAAACTGAAAGTAAATGCTCGAAAAAAAAAAAAAA
>VXAA01001573.1:71115-152046 GCA_013399115.1 Anseranas semipalmata | reverse complement strand
AAAAAAAAAAAAAAAGGAAGCACCATCTGGGGATGTACGGCAGCCTCAGCTATACTGAGCTCCAAACCAAAAGGGAGCTGGGAGCAGGGACAGGCTACAAGGGGAGGACTTGGCAACATGGCCCCCGCGTGCAGGGATGGTGTCATGAAGGCCACAGCTCACCTCAGGCTGATACTTGTAAGGCAAGTCAAGGGCCACGAGAAGAGTTTCTACATCTACGTGAGCAGTAAAAGGCTGAACAAGGAAAATGTGAGCCCATTGCTAAGCGGGGTAGTTGGTGTAGGTGGGAATGAGGTACTCAATGTTTTGTCTCACATCTCACCAGGAAGCTCTCACAGGCCCCTGAGCTTAGACACAGAGTTCAAGGAGGAGATCTACCAGTGGTGCAAGAGGATCAAGTCAGGGTTTCTTGAGAAATGTTGGTCCAAACAAATCCATGGGACACGATAGGTTGCATCCACTGGTGCTGAGAGCACTGGCTGGTGCCCTTGCAAGGCCACTCTATCATCTCTGAACGGTCATGGAGATCAGAGGAGGACCCAGACAACTGAAAAGGCAAATGTTACTCCCAGTAAATGGTACATCCATCTGCAAAAAGGGATGGAGGAGAATGGGGAAAGTACAGGTCAGTCATCCTCACGTCAGTCCCTGGAAAGCCATGGAGTGAGCCCTCTTGGAGCACATTTCTGAACACTTGAGGGAAACCAAGGTGACTGGGAACAGCACGCCCCAACGAACCTGGTTGCCTCCTATGGCAAAATGCTTACATTTGTGAATGCAGGGAGGGCAGTGGATGTTCTGTCTTAAAGGATCCATTCCTGTCTCAAAGGTTTCTGTGGTGGGGTACCACAGGGGTCTGTCTTGGTCTTTAATATCTGTATCAATGACCTGGAAGAGGAGACAAAGTTCTTAGCTCACTGAGTCCATGAGTGAGAAGATGGAACCCGGCCCTTCTCAGTGGTGCACGGCAGGAGAAAGAAAGACAATCAGCATAAATTGAAACAAGAGATATTCAGACCGTATTTAAGGAGAAATTTTTTGACCATGAGATCAGTCAAGCAGGGGAGCAAGTTGCACAGACTGGTTGCTTCATCTTCACGCTTGGAGGTTTTGAAGACCCAGCTAGACAAATCCCCATGAAACCTGGTCTGAATTTAATGTTGACCCTGCTGTGAGCCAGAGAGACCTCCCAAGCCCCTTACACCTAGAGCAGTTCTATGAGTTACTGGGCATTTAACATAATTCATGACCAAGGCAGGCAAAAGTAATGGATTTTACCTGCAAGATTTTCCAGTGCTTGAACTATTATTATGGCAGAAATACTACTGGTGACCACCAAAGAAGAAATTCTAGACTTTATTTTCATAGAGAAACTATTCAACTCTTAAAAAGTCGGTTTTAATTCTGGTTCCATACAGTTATAGTTAAATATACTTCAGAAAATTGTTTTTTGTTTGTTTGTTTGTTTTTCATAAATTTCCAGCTGCAGAAGAAAAAAAAAAAAAAACATTTTTTTTTATCAGTTCAAAGTAAAGGGTGTGAATGCATTCATGCATTCACATAGAAGAGAAACATCCCTAGGCCTTGGAAAGTTAGCAAAAGGAAATATGTTGGACATAGCAATTTAATCAGTTTTATTAGTGAAAGCTTGATTTCAAAACAGTGCAGAAGGGTTGGCTGTTCTGCCAACTGGCACTAAAAAATGAAGAGGAATAAAAGGAGGAAAAGAAAAAATGCAAAATTTTACACGGTGTGCAGCAGCCGTCTTGGCCCTGGCCAAAGCTCTGGCAGTACAAAGCTGCAGAAATGTGTACAGTTTAGTACACTGCAAAAAAACATCTTAGGTCTGTGGATCTGCCCTACCAGGCCTTAGACCAGCAGAAATCCCACTTGTTCAACAGATCTGTTGTTTGCTTATACATGCTCTGATTGGGCACAAAAGATTTAGTAAGTCATTGCCAGTATTTCCATCTTTCCAACAGTCTTATGGCACCCCCAGAAATCTTTGCAGAAGAACCATTTGCTAGAGGGCCATTAAAAAAGCTTAAAATGGCATCGATGCATCATTGACAACTTGGCTTGAAAGCAATTTGTTTATTATGGTGTTTTTGTAAAAGTGTTCTACTTCAGCTGAGTTGCAGTCTGGGAATGAAATTATTTGGGGTGAATGAATGGTACCACCTAAGACCTTCTTTACTTGAGTTTATCTCAAAAAGTTTACAACCAAGGAGTAAGCCTGGCTACCTAGGATATCTAAAACCATCTGACATATAATCTGACCCTTGAATGCTGGAAAAAATTCACCTGGGGCACTGACAACTTGATCTGCCCAGGTTGATCCTGGGAATACCTGTCCTCAAGAGGCAGCAGAAGGCAGAAATTAAGATTAAACCCATAAATCCCTGACTCCCAGCTCTTCTCCTACTACAAAACAAATCAACTGATTTGCACCAGCCACGGATCCATCCATGAACAACATGGTTGCTTGTGACTCCAGAGGAGGCTCAGACTGCAGTTCCAAGGTGAACTATTAAAACTGGCTGATGTGTAAGTTGTTGCAGTCTAATTTCAGAATTTGTGTCAAATTGTTTCAGCTAAAAAACAACATTAAATGTTTTACCCTCCATTCAGTACTCAGCACGCGCTGGATTTCATTTGAAGTGTGTCACTGTGAAGCACTCTCCTGTTTGAAGTGCAAAAAAAGTCCTAGCAAGGAAGTGAGGAAGTCCTACCATTTCAAGTGTTTCAACCAAACTCAGTCATGCTGACATTTGAAAAATGCTTTCCAGATTGACCCAAAACTTCTGCCAACTTGTAAGAAATTGATTATTCTTTCAGCTACAGCAATAAACACGCTTCCAGTGGCAACATCTTGTGGACTCAGTTTGAAACACCTACATTAGCAAAGCTGTCCAGCGATCCTTTCTTAAGTGTTGTGCCAATCCAACCTAGACTTTAGATTAGACTAGCTAATTGAAAGAAAATACAATCTCATTCCTGGCTGTGCAATTTAAAAGACACAGTTCAAAGTAAATTAGCCAATTTTTTTTTTTTTTACAAATGGCTTAAAACAGTAGCAGAAAGTTCAACTCTTTCACAATTTTTGAGCAATATGTCAGCATCACAGAAAAGCTGCAATCAAAGAATGATTCTGACTTGAATTTCATCTCCTTGAGCAATATGTTGTAATGGTTCATTCTGTAACACTTCCTGTTAGAGTAGCTAGGATAAATCACATTCGTTTTGTTTATACTGTGTACAATCAACATTTTTCATACAAAATAATTCTACAAATGGGATTGAAGACAGGTGGATTTCAGTTTATTCCTTGAACTAAAGGCAATAAAACTGACTCATAAAAAAGACAAAATAAGAATACTTTGATCATCTCCACGGTCTTAGGAAATAATTTTCTTTTACATCATGCCTAGGCCAAGGGAAAAAACTATTTAATTCAAGAGGTTTTCCCCAATGACTTTAGCAGGGACAATAGGCATAACTAAGTCCAGTCGTGGCCTCTAAATCTGCAGCCTCCTTAAAATAAGATCTGTACAGAGAAGAAGCATTTTCTAAAGATGCTGTGACCAGGACTTCTTAATTTTTTTTCTTTTTTAAAGATGAGAAAAGCCGTCTAAATCCACTTGAGCACCATACCTTGCTGTTCTCACCAGCTTCATATGGGGACAGTTTTCACCTGAATCCTGAGGCAGCACCAGGCAGCTCGCTGGCACTCTGGGAGCTGCTCTTCACTACAGCCATTCTCAGCAGGGAGGGCTGGCTTTGCAAGTAAGGAGAAATCCCTGCCACGGACAGCTTGCCATGTATGCACACGAGGCAAAGCCTGGGCAGGAAACGGATGTTCTTGCGTCTATTCTGTGAGGCAAGAACATCAAGGCAAGAGTTCTGACACGCATGTCCAAGAAAACCTTGGAACATGAGAAAGCATGAAGCAGAAACAGTATATTCATTTTTTTTTTTTTTTTCCATAGACTGCAGGACTTGATCTTGAAAAGCAGCTCTGGAAAATAAATAAAAAAAAAAAAAGTATTGTCTTAAGAAGGAGTTCAGCCTGTACATCCTATTTCCTGACACAGAGGAACGTCCGTACCCACAAAGCAGATTCCTGCCACCTCTCCTCCTACCAACCATCTCCGCACTCACCAGGACTTGGCTGTGGGCTTATCTCATTGTTTTTTCTTTTATTTTTTTCTTAATCTTCCTGTACAAAACACATCACAGAACATTTTCGTACATAATTTTCATTCCCTAAGAATCTACTTAACCTACTTAAGAGGCTAGCAGAACAATGACAATGGATTTGAGGCCCAAATATGTCATAGCCCCAATCTGAGAGACCATTATCAGTGAAGTGATTGATTTTAGAAACAGATATTACAATGGCAATTTGGATAGGAGTAACCGAGCCCCCCTGTTCATTCGGGGTGTGAGGAAGGTACAACATGCCAGACGTGCTCACGTTGCCCAGGGGCTGTGCCATCTCCATTCCTGGAGGTTTTCAAGACCCCACTGGATGAAGCCCTCAGCAACTGCTTTGAGCAGAAGGTTGGACCAGAAACCTCCTGAAGTCCCCTCCAACCTGAGATGTTCTGTGATCCTGTGTTGTAGAAATGGTACTCTGCACACATCAGTAAGCAAGCAGAGTATGTCATTGATCTGTGACGCAATTTAAAGACTTATTGCATTTATGCAAAGATATTTCACTGCAGGAGATACGATCCATGAAATCTATTAGTATCATCACACTGACCACATGAACGGTTTCCTCACACTTACACAACTGGTGATTGGCAAAGATTTACGCACCCTAAATTCATCTTCGTGAATGAAATATCAGTATTCCTGTATTTTTCCCATGACAAAAGAGTCGATGTTTAAATTTGTTAACCTATGCTGTAATACTAAGGGCATTACTGTTGGTCATGCAGCCATTAGTATTGTGTTAGTTGTGTGTCCATTCTCATTGCAACTGAGAAAAACAAATAGTCGTATGAAGGTCGAATCCTGTTTTGCAGCAGGCAACAGCTGTGATCCAAGCAGAGACGCTTGTTTCCATTGTTATAACTAACTTGGTATAGAAACGTGATCAGGGGAAGCCTTTAAAGAGCACAGAGAAAAAGAAATCCTGAAATTGCAACCCAAAGAATTCTTCTGGTCTCTGAGAGCAGAAAGAGCAGCTCTGTGTTGACCATGGCAAAACAGAACTTGTCCACCTGTCTTGACAGGGACACCACCATGCTGTGAGCAACCCTGCTGTGACTCCTGTGCAAGATCCTTCACCCACTGCAGTCCAGCATGGTGAGCACTTGGCCCTAAACCAGAAATGCTCAGAGGTTTGGTGCAAAGAGGAAGATGGCACGCAAGATGGTGCACAGCTATTCCGAGGGGAGCATGAGCAGAGATAAGCATTTGCTCTCACGGATTTCCGTCGCCAGCTGCAGCTGCATTTTGAAAGGGAGGTGCCCACACTGCACCCAAAGCATTTCCATCACTGATTCATCCCATCACTCTGAGGCCAACTAATACTTGCATCCCTTTTCTTTGCTATGAAAAGATCCCCTAGTTCTAGGTTATAGGCTTAAAACAGACAGACCGGTTCTGCAGAACTTGACGAAACTTGATTCCAGCCCCACCGAGGCTCCCCATCACCCACCAGCCGTCGTATCGAGCCCCCACGGGGTTGTTATCGAGCCAAAGTTACTCAAGAGATCGAGCTATTTAACTATTCTGGTTTGCATCATATCTCTCACTCTGCCCTTCCTCTCAGATTGCTTTTAATAAAATACTAGAAGCATTGCTGTTGGACACACTGTTCTAAACACTGCAGTTGCACTTTGCTTTTAGAGTTTCTGATAAGATACAGAAGTGTTTCATAAAACTCAAATCTTTCAGTAAGTCCTTCATGTTATTTGGTACAGTTAGTGGATAAGTTTGTTCCTGAAGGCAAGACACAAGACATTAAAGGCTCGCCTTCCATAATATCTGTATTTCCATCAAATAGTTCATATCATTAAATGTCAAACATGCACAGCAAGTCCTGCACATTAGTAGAAGTGCAGTAAACTATTTCCTGTATCTCTGTCTTTAAGCAGAGAAGACAGGATAAAGCATTGCAAGTGATTTGGACCTTTTTTGTACCCATGTGTTTGCTTGTGCTCGACAATCAAATACATTAATGCATGACCAAGGCTCTGTCACTTCTATTTTCCTAATACTGTATATAGAAAGAATCACAAGAGGCTGATTTTACTACAAAAAGCTTCACTGTCTCTTAAAACTAGTTAGGATCAACTATTAAATATACTCCATTGTGAATCTGGATATAAAAGAGCCAACCAGTACTCTAAATGGAAACCACTGAATAGCTTACCTGGGTATGAACACCCCCCAGCCCTCTCCATACATTACACGTTGTGGCTTGCCACTATATAGCATGCATTTATTCCCTCCATTAGCAGGGTATGGGAAATAAAGGCAAATACCTGTTTTCACTGTCTGGGACTGCTGGACTGTGACCAACAGAGAGGTAAAAGCTTGCTGAAATCCACTGGCTAATGCAGATTTCAGGTGAGGTGAATCTCTACTCGTTATCTCCACTTTCATCAAGCAGGAGTTAGAGGTAACATCTTACAGTCTCAAGGAAATGTAAATAGCCCTCGGCCCTTCTGAGAGCGTCTGCACAGTGACTAGAAAAAGGGGAACCCCTGGATTTCTCTGACCTACATGCGGAAAGGGATTTTTAGCCAGTTGAGGGGCTGATGCAAGACGCCTGAATCATACGCACATTGCCAGTGCACTATTACTCTGCTATGCAAAGCCCTGCTACATGCCCACGCCTCCATGGGGGCATTTCTAGAGGCGTTTTTGTAAACCTTCCCTATTCCCGGCAAAGACAGGAAATAGCTACTTTCATTCACCCTTTAACCTGCTCCTGTCTAGGGATGTGGGGCAGCAGTGGGTGAAGCAAGCGGCGACTGTTGGGCTTTGCAGGGCTGACCTAAGGTGGAAAGCACCATCATGAGATGGTGAGCAAGGTCAGGACATCAGGACCAGCACAGGCATGGACACTGGCTGCTTACTGCTGCTATCACACACAAGTATCCTTGCGTAAATGACAAAATGGCCTCTAAAAAGGCATAATGTGGATTGATCTTGGCTAAAAAACACCCTCAGACTAACTTCATGCATTGGGAAGCCCAAGTGGAGAGGCCATTTTGGACACAGCCCCTCAGAGCTAGTGCCTCTTACAGGACACAAAGCTGAAATCACTGCATATTTCCATGAAAAGTGAATCCTGAGCCATGTTACAAAGGTTATTTAGTGCATGATCCTTTCCCAAAAGGCACTAGTAGATACCTTTTGTTGAAGGCTTGTTTGAGAGGCCACCAAGATAAGGCATGGCTGGGAACCAGGAGGGGGAAGAGCCCGCCACAAGTCGGACACCTCCAGCACTACTGAGTTTTTCTCCAAGTCAGGCAACAGAAAGGCCTCCAGCTGCAACCAGAAGCTGCTGTGCTGGGGCCCCACGTGCACTCTGCAGAAATTTTCCATGCTGGAGAGTTTTGTCCTGAAGGCAGATGGTGCTAAAGTGGTGTTTTTTGTTAGTCAATCAACATGAAGCCTTTTGCATCAATTTAGGAGAAAAGCCATCAGAAGGGATGTGCCGAGCCCCCTTCTCTCCCACGGGGAATGGGAGAGTCCAAACAGCGTCTGCTCACCTCCTTGTGCAGGCACCACGGGAACAGTCCTCATCGAGGGCAAGAAGTGTCACTGTTTTTTTGTTCCATTTTTCATACAAGAAAAATTTTACAACGTGACTGTCAGCACAAAACTTTGTATAAGATAGTAATGTCATAATTCCACGCTTTACCTCAAGCGTAACCCAAAGCTCCTGGAAGTTTACTGTAAATACAGTGTTGAGGGAAGCAGATACACCTTAACCAACGTACTGCCAAGAACGGGAAAACCACTGTTAGCAACCAGAGGCTAATTGTCAGGAACCCCTGACATTCATGCAAATGTTTCCAATAGAGAAAACGCCCCTTTGAAAGAAAAGTCTGATAATACATCCATTGAGACCTAATTCTGAAGTAGAAGTTATTCCTCATGGTCCCAGCAGAAAACATCCGATGCCTAATCTCCAAGCAGGACACCCCGCGGATCCTGCACCCCCATCAGCCTTCCTTCCTGGAGCTCTCTTCGCTGACATAAAGTTGTTTTTCTTAAGCAAAAAGCAAGTCATCCCACTGCCATCTTTAAGTAAAAATAAGGTGCGTAAAGATAACGATTAATAAACATTAAAATACACAGAGCTGACTATTTATCCAGGCTGCTGGCTTTCTGGTAAAGAGAGGGGTGGGTCAAAAATCAGATCAAAAGCTAGTTACTTTAGAAAAATTCTCAAACTATTAAAAGAAAGTAAAGATGTGTTGAACCAATGTATGTTTTCATTGTAGAGAAGAGGCTTGCTCACTGTGTTTTCCAATTAGTAGCATTTCTGGCTTGAATCTGAGTTTAGACCACACACACAAATACACACACATATCAACAAATGACAACACATTAAGCACATTAGGAAAGAGTTTGACTCAAAAGTTTACAGCCAAATGTGGATTTCAACCAACAACAGCTCCCCGTTGCTGATGACAACTACAACAGCTAGGGAAGGAAGTTATTAAAATAAAAAAAGCATTTAGGATTTCCTTACCAGTTTGCCTCCAAGCTCCTTATTGATATTGTTTCAAAGTTACGGATTCTGAACAAACCAAATCAAAAGAGTTTATGTTTTATTTTATATGTATATGGAGCACTGTACATTAAGAAATGTGCTACTACATAACATCAAGACTGTTGAATAAGACCATTGCATTGCCAATCACCCATGACAACTGCTGCACAGGGTTTCACCCCTCCTGGACTAGATCAGAGGAAAAAACTGGCCATCACAATAACTCCATTTATATTCATACTGTCTTCCTCTTCCACAATTAGAAGCAGGAGAGGAAGAAAAAACACTTTTTAATGACTTTTACCTTCCAATACCACCAGCAATCTGGATTGTCTTCATCTAACAACATACACCTGAGATGGCCTCAGATCCTCATGCAGATGCTCCAACAGGTCAAAACTATTTCTACCCATTTTTGCCCTCTCAGAGAAGACAGAAAGCTTCCTTACATCAGTGCTGCTACATGTACCAGCTGCAAACGTTACCCCTCACTGCAAGCATCTGTGGGGCTGCAGGTCTAGTCGATTATTTCCCATTTTGCTTTGTGTTTTGTCTGTAATTTTTCAGTCTTTCATCCTAAATCTCAGATTTGGGAGGCATGGAGATATGTGGTGACTCTGAAGCCACAGGAAAAAAAATATATATATATGTATATAAAAAAATTTTTGCAGACCAAAACTGATCAGGGTAGAATTTATGGTCAGTGTGTTTTTGGAACAAGACTGACGGTCTGAACTCTAGTGTTGGTTTGGGGATAAAATGCTCAGACATAGTGGTAGCACACATACACACACCCCCAGCCCTTGATTTATCCTGCAGCCTCTGTCCTTGTATCAGCTGGCCTTCCTGCAGATACCAACAGCTTCTAGCCATGCTAACATAAATATCATGACCCAATTTCCTAACAGCTGGCATAGCCAAGTGGCCAGAGTAATGAAAACCCAAAGACCTCTTTAATTATGTGATTTGATTCATATACTACATGTGCAGTGTGTGCAGAGGGAAAAACTTCAGCACTTCTGAGACATCGATCCATCATCTACCTCTTAATCCAAACAGGATTGTCAAGCTATACCTACTGTGCTTCCCTGGTCCCAAATTGCTCAACTTGTGCCAGATTTAAACAGTGACTCAGGATATGGACATCGGCCTCTTAGATGCTGAAAACCTGCAAATGGGGAGAGAGGTCAGACAATCCTACACCTGCGTGCTCTTATCAGGCTGTGGGCTAGAGATTACAGTAGGCTGGCTTAAGCTGGCAGTCTCAAACCAGGAGGGTAGATTGGGCAGGCAGAGCATGGAAAAGGCTCATGGAAACAAACCACCCATCAGCTTGTCACGAGCCTTCACTGTCCAAACTGACCCAAAGCTCGCAGCAACCTTTACAGGGGCTCCAAACTCCCAGGTCCTGGGGAGCTGGAATTTCACCAGAAGTGCCATGGACTTCCTTTACAAGAAGACTCAGTCATTTTCAACCACCAACATTAGCTCTTCCGAGAATTGGAAACCCTAACTGGTCAGACTGGAAAGCAGAATGGTTCCCAGCCTCCTAGTCATCTCCATGACAGCTTTCCCAAAACCACAGGCTCTGGTCTCTGGGATTCCCAGTAACTCTCAGCCCAAGGGCAGGTAACCAGGCAGGTTTATACAGAAACCCTGGCTGCTTTGGCCATGAGTCCCTCAGAAATGACATCTTTCCCTGAATTATTTTCGATGTCAAGAGCTTAGCATCACACCTCCTTTCTCCACTAGGGATTTCTTGGGATGCAATGTGGATGCCTTCCTTTTTTCTTCAACAGAAGTCTTCAAAGTTTTTTCCTCCAAAAATTCCCCTGAAAATTGACATGCTATTTCCAAAGATATCCCCATATACCAAGTAAAAATGATTGTTTCCACAACTGGCTCATGCAGAATGAGAACCAAAATCAGAGAGGAGGAAGTGGCACATCCTGTGATGGAAAAACTGCATTGAATAGCTTTGTGAAGTCTGAAAAGCAGCTTGTAACATCCCAGCTCGTATTTCTGACTGACAAGACACAAGGTAAAACTGGGCAGGATGTGGTTTCTTTCTCCACCTCCTTCAGAAGGTATAAACTCTGTAACACAAAACCCAGAACTCTTACGCTAAGGAAAACATCCCCAAACCTCCCTAAATCTAAGGGAAACCCCAAGGAAACAAGAGAAAGAATTTTTTCTTAATGAGATATTTGATTAGCAAGTTGCATGCAACACTCCCACTATATCTGTCCCTGACTACGTCTGACTCAGAGGCACTTAGCTTTCTCAGGATTGAGATGTGCCTGTCCTCAGAAAGTGAAACAGAGAATTCTACTTCAGTGTTCATGACTGATTAAAATCATAGCAATAGTGAAATAACCCTGCAGATGCTAAAATCCTCTTTGACTAGCTTTAGCTCAAATTTCCCATGGGAAAGGAGCAAACCAGTATGAACCAGGATCTCATTTACTACCTGTTACCTCTTCTTATTCAGTTCGGTGCAGAATTAAGCACCTCATCTGTATATACTTAATATACAGCATGAGTATAAACATGACTAATAATCTGATTTAACCAAGGTAAAAAAAAAAAAATGTAGTGATGGATGATTTTACATTTTACATCTACAAGCAAGACTTCAATCCAGTAGAACCAAACCATGCATCATGACAAGAAGGCAACTTCAAACCCAAAATGTACAGCATGGTCAATGCTGTATCTGGATGGAGGAGTCCTTATTCTCCTCTTGGGATTCTGGAGTGTTCTGGAAAAAGATAATTACAAACTTAGGTGCAAACAATTTCAGGTGTCTCATTTCAGAGTGCTAATAAAAATGCAATGGGGAGGAGAATTACATGTTATACTAATTTTACTTTCAGGTCATCTAGGAATAGCACTGTTGATCAGAAAGACAAACAAAAGGTCAAAACCTTCTAGAAAGCTTCTGTAACACTTATTGGTTTTAGGATTAGACAGTTACTAAAAGGAAAGGTGCCTTGAAAGGATTCTTTTATTTATTTTAAATGAAATCACCTTTTTCTACCCTATTTCTGATGTTTTCTGCTTCCTGAAATTGATTTTGCCAATTAAACTAAGGAATAAAACGATACAGGAAAGAGGAGGAAGAGACACTAAAAGGCTTAAGGAACACGAAGTTTTCAATTATTTTACATACTTGGAAAAGTACTTCTTTTTTTAAAAATCATCTGCTGCCACAGTTCGACCTTAAAAAAGTCCAGTTTGTCTGATAATAACTTCAAATAAATAACTCAATTTCCTCTCCTATAAAAATCTGAAGTCAAGCTATCATTTGCCACTTTACTGTATCCTGACAACATTAACCTTACATATAAGAGTTCAAGGAGAAAAAGAGGAAGTTCATCAAACTATCCAGCATACAGGAGGAGGAAACTGTTTTTGAATGCTCATCAAATCAAGTATTAGTCTTAAAATACACAGGAGGAGGAAATCTGGGAGCTGAAATTGCACTTTATTTCAAGCTGATATACTTCAAGTTTCAGGGAAGGAAGAGTACAGGGGGATTTTTCCCCCTCCGAAAAAAAAGTAAAAGTAGAAGTTAGGAAGTTTGCTTTGTTTGTGGGTTTAGGTTTCTTCTAAAGCAAATATTTAAATATAATCATGGAGCAAAACATCTTGTCTCAAATCAAACTGATTTTGGTAGATCCAGAAGTAGATAAATTTTGTGTAGCTACTAGTACACTGAAATACAATCCAACCAACCCTACTTCACTAAAACCACAAACAGCAGAGCTTCAACAAGCCGCTCTAAAGTAACCTAGATTGGGGCTGTAGAAACAAGCAGTTTTGCTTTGACGGATACAGAAGCACAGTGAAGATCCTACACATCTAGATGAGCTTGCAAGGTCTATACTGCTTGAGAGCCCATCCAAACCCAGTAGACATCCAGGCACTACACAGATACAGCTGAGAACCTCACAACGCTCAGATTTAACTAAAAGCACTAACTAGATCACTATTTCTTAACTAGCCGGGGAACACGCGACTTGCAGACTCAGACGAGCCGGACCATGCATTACTGTCAGGCTACAGGTGGACCTTCCCCTACACCCACAGCCCCACTAAGACACAGCTCAGATTTCTTTTTCCCCCCTGCCACAACCCATTGCATTTCCTCCTGCTCTACCTACGGCACAAGCCAGGGCGAGGTGCACCCAGCAGAGGACATGCTGGAGGTGCTGAGCCACGCTGGAGGTGCTGCTGAACGCAGCACCATGGGATGGGATGCAGCTGGATGCACAAGGCTGCATCTGGGGCTTCCCGAGCTCCCTGTGGAGCCCCACGGGGGTATCACCCAAATTGGTGAAGGACTGCTCTCCTCTTGGCTGCATGGGAAGGTTTTGGCTTTGGGGCAGGGGGAGGAAGGTGGCTGATCAAGAACCATTTGTCTTAGTTCTATTAAGATTTAATTAAGCTATATTCACTGCCTTATTACATTCAGATGCTTATGGTAGATCACATTTAATATATATGGTACAAAAGCAAGCTTTTTAAAGGTTGGAGGCATCTCTGATATTTTATCTGCACCAGAAACTATAACACACACAGTAACTTCAGTTTCCTCTGTGCCTCAAACACTTTTTCTGAGAGAGAAAGAAAGTTAATTAAAAAGCAATTTAAGTGGTGGGGAATGGGGACAGTTAGTTTAACTCACCACAAAATCAGCTTTCAACCCACAAAAGAGGAAGAGCCCAGACAGTGAGAGGTTAAGCTTTACCATGCCTGAACCCAGCATTTCAGCCCACATCTAAAATGGTGAGAAAAGCTCACGTCCCCATTTCCCAGCAGCAGGGCCAGCATTGCCCCAGATGACAGATATTCAGTGTGCACTGTTGCTGTCGTCTCTCTCCTCTCTTCCCCCATTTGCCACATGGTTTCAAACAGCCATCTCAAGCCTTCTGCTTTCCTAAAAGTCTTCTTGCCAGAGAGGAGAGAAGCACAAGGCGTCTCACCAGCCTTGGTCTAAAGGCACTGAGCTTCTTGCCAGAAGGAGCGGGGACAGCAAGATGGATCTGTACACAAAGATGTGCAGTTCAGGCCCTGACATTTTTGTTCCAGTAAGCCAAGTTTAGTTATGACAGGCTGACCTAAATTGTAAGAAAAGTGCAGTTCTGTAACCACTGTTTTAAGAGGGTGACTTTGCAAAGAGCTGAAAGCAGATCTCTGGTAAGCAGAAGTGGCTGCAGAGTTTGGTGTGTACTGGAAAATACCCAAACGATTGGAAGAAATGCATTGTTAGTAAACACTCTGGGTGGGATTCAGCTCACTTCACTTTATCAGTGTAAAAGTTGAGCAATTTGGTCATCCGGGTTCCATCTATGGTCAACAGATAAGAGGGGAAGCTGTTCAGAGGATGAGTCATCCCACTCAAAGTCAGATGCTCAAGTTGTGTGGTATGAACCTCGTTTAGACAAGACTTTCTTAAAGATGGCTAAATTTAGACTAAATTAATTCTAAACCAACTATTATCTCACCCCAAACCTGTGAAGTCTTGCCCTTCTTACATTAATATTGCAGGAGATTTGCTCATATTCAGATGTTAGCATTTCATCATCACTGAGTAATCTGTTCAAAATTCACTGTTGTATCACGTCTTAATTCCAGTCATGCCACAAAGCGTTAACCTTCTGTGAACTAGTTCTAAAAATTTATGAGGAAATTACCAAATTCCCCCTTTTCTATACCAACACACACCAACTGAACCATCTTAATGGCTCTAGATTAAGATCTTTAGAAAGCATATAATTTGTTCAATTCTGCAATAAGGACACATGCTACTAACCACCAGCTGAATCACCCAGGACCCACCATCACTTCCCTTCTGATAAAAAGAAATTCCTGGAGGAACAGGCCATTTTCAAGACTAAGGCTGCGTGAACGTTTTCATCTAGATTTCTGGCCCAGTCAGTGACATGGGTACGCCATTCTCCTCACTATCTCAGTTAAGAAAAAAACTAGCATAAATGGGTTTTCTGAAAAAGCCTTTTTTTTTTTTAATAATATCATTTTATTGATCTCAACCATTTCATGAAAATGGCTAATTTTAGCGAACTGCTCCCAAAACACAAGCTCTGCAAAGGGATCCTCAGAGCTCTGAAGCTCCATGACCCAGCACAGACCTTACCCTCTTCAAAGAGAAAAGGGGAGGAACAACCTTGTGGGGGAAGTTATGCCATTTTCTAGTATGTCATTGATTCAGAATAACGTTTTTCAAAGGGCCTGAGGTTTCCATGGAACAGAACGGCTGAGTTTTAACCCAATCTCATCAACACTTTGGTGTGCAAGTGGAAGAGGTGCTCCAGCCTAGCCAGGTACTTCTCCTGCAGCAAGTTGTTTGAGAGGACGTGAGGTTTCAACTTTGCTTCATTATAAAATTATGTTGCTTTAGTGAAATTGCCTTAATATAACACTAAGAAATTTAAGTATTTATTTTAGCCACTGACTACTTTTATAGGATGCCTCCCATGAGATGAAAGCAAATCTTCAGTGAAGAAGCAACAGATCATCTCTTGCTTCCCGTTCCTTCAGGAGCCTCCACCGAGCTGCACGGTAAGAAATGAAGCGGGGAGGAACAGAGGCTCAGCACACTGATACAGAGGAGCTCCCCCATTAAAAGACGATTCCCAGTGGTGTGGGGAAGCACTGCAGTGTCACATCCTGTGCCGTACGCAGCAAGCCAGAATTAAAGCAGCCTTCTCTGCTCTTCCTGAGGTTGCTTAAGCCCACCCCTTCCCCCCAAGACCCCCACGCTGCCTGGCACTATTTTTGGAGCTGTGGGCACCTGTGCCACTAGCAAGAAGGCTTTCCCCCTCAAGCTGAAAGCCAAGTACAGGTCACGATGTCGAATATGCCAAGAACCAGAGCCATGCATTGAATCCGCGATGGATACTGCTGCAAGGCAAACAGCACGGGGCTGCTCACACCCATCGCTGGGCCATGGCTGGAACAAACGCACAATATCACACAAAGATCAAATCCTTTTTGATAGGTTATCGCGTCTATTTAGCACACCGACGCTTGAAGGGCCTGCTGACTCAGACACCCAGTATGCGTAAATCAAACCCTGGCCAGTGGCGATGACCGTCATCTCCAACGTGGGCATGTACAAGTGTCTGGCTGGTAACTGGGAAACTGCTTCAGCTAACAGACACCACGACCTTATTCTGATTTTGTTCAGAGAAATTAAGGAATTTGATTACTTGTATAAGATTAATTACCAGAGCTTGAATCGTTAAAATCCACATTGGGAACACCAGCCACGAGATATGTTGTATTTCACGTCCTTTCACTGCTTCCCTCTCAGCCTTCTAGGGAATAAAATACAAAGAATTAAATATGATACTAACGGCCAAAGAAAGAAAATACCTACTGCCAAAAAAACTTGTTTGTGGAACTGTTTTGGAGGGAAATAATCTGAGGAAAACTTATCAGGGGCTAACTTTGGCAATAAGAACAAACAATAAAATGAAAGCGCTGCACTGCTGAACTGCAAAGTTACTCTTACTTTCCCAGCTTTGTTGTTTGGTCAAATTACAACCCTTTCAAAACCAAAGCACATTCATGTCAGTTTTTGCATATGTTTTCCTTCAAAGTATTTTTCTTTCTCCCTTTCTGACCATCTTTCTACAGCCTCAAGCTCCAGGGGACAATCTGTTTATTTCAGTTTTTTTTTATTTCAGCATTTGCTCCCCTTCCTTTTTACTTTTCCGCCTTAAAAGAACATAGGCAGCCTGAGAAATCAACTTTCCCAGGTAAGTTTTATGGAGCTCAGCCTCCCTGCCAGGGACTGGATGCTGCCAGCTCCAGAGGACTTTGCTCAGTTTCCCACCAGCCGGACCGCAAGTAACTCAATGACCTAAACACCCACGGCCGAAAGAGTCAAGGGGAGAACCCCTATTTTATCATCTCCCTCGTTAAAACAAACAAACACATGCATCACTGAGCTGTAGAATAAAACAGACCAGACCCAGCTTGTTTCCCCCACAAGACCAGCGCTGTTGCAGTCATCAGGTTTCTGCACAGACAGCAGCGCACGTATGTTATGCCTGCCTGCTCTGCCTTCCCGCAACACATCATCCTCTCTCCCTGGGCGTGCAGGCTCTCACATGGCCAGTGTGAGCAACGAATTAAGGAAACTCCAAGTTTCTCCTGCAGCACACGTTTCTGCGCACTGAGGACTGTTTTTTCTGGAGCGCCCTCCCCAGTGCTACAATCAAACAAACATATCCCCTCCCTGAGCCCACACACCACACTGGAGCTTCTCAAGGGTCTCCAGGCATCTCATGTTTTAATTCATAAAAATTTACACTCTGGTTACCACAGCAAGAAAAGACAAGGAAAAAAGGGCAGAGGGATGACAAGTTTCTCTTACGTAAATGTCCCCTCAAGGAAGCAGTTTTCTGCTAAGACAAAGGCTGTCAGGTCTGTAAAGCTCACACAAGCATCCAAATATTTGCTTATTCCCCACACAGATGCTCAACCCAGGCTGGAGGCTCTGGGTTCACTGTGCCTTTTGTTCTCAGAAAGACTCGTTACAGCAGACCTAAGGGGCAGGGAAGGTAGGTTGCCCATGTCAAAACACTACACTGTTTTATTACCTTAAACTGAATTTATTTATATTCCGTGTTTTGTGGCAAGGCCAGGCTTCTTGAAGAAGCATTGAACTGAGCAGGTTCCCACCCTCATGGGTGACCACCACACACAGTAAGAGTATTCATCCTATTCTCTTACAGTGAATAGGAAAGCAAGCACCCATTTTTCAGCAGTTAACATAGAAATACAACCAACAGGAGAGGCAGTTCATTCCACTGTGAACAAAAAACACACTATGCATCACTAAAAGCCTAGTTTTGAGGTCCCAAGTGAGCAGTCACAGCACAATTTGTCTGACCAAGTGGAGACTGAAAGATCTGAGAAGCCTATGTCATGTTCTGTGAGAAATTTAGGTAGAAATAGCGAATGGCAGGCCATATACTACTTCTTCTGGATGCATCCCCCAGGCTACCACAAGTACCTGGATTTAGCATCACCATTCTCAAGTACAAATCTCTCGCGTCATTTCTGTAACAGTATCCATGCCTGCAGTTGGTTATGGTCCACCGACTGGCCGTAACTGCACACTGCAGCCTCTTACAGGCTTCAAACACAGATGGACTAAGAAGGCTCCTGGCAGAGATGTGTATCCCCTCCTTCTGTTGTTTTACAACCATAATCACGGGGAAATTTCATATCATAGGATCCCATGGTTGCTAATAAACCTATTTATGATGAGGGGCAAACCAGATGAAATACAGCATGAAACCCAAAACAGATCGACTTTGCCAAAGTTTTGCGCGTGGAGGAGAGCAAGGATCTGGCAGGAGCTGCCCCTGTTGGAAGTGAGGAACCAGATGCAGAAGGAAAGGGAATGGTGCTCACGCCTCAAGCGAAGCGAAGCTCCAAGAAGGCTAGACACGGTCCCTCCCGCTGCCCCAAGCCATGATCAATTTGACCCAAATAATTTGACAGATGCTGGTCCAACCTATTCTTAAAAACCCCAGCAGTGGGGATACCACACCCTTAGACCAGTGCTTTGCCTTCATCAGAGAAATGAAGTGGAGTTTCCTACTGAGAATTAAACCCACAGCTTCTTGCTCTATTGCCTGTGGCCAGGAAGAAACAGCTCATTGCCTCAATCCCTGCAAGAGCCTTTTTCAGACCAGAGGACGTCCTTCTTTCCGACAGACTCCAGAAGCCTGTCTACCATAAAACACAACTGAAAACTAAATCTACAGAACAAAGCCCGTGAAATATAGCTTAGAAAAGCAGGACTCCAGCTACAGGATTCTGGATCCTCCATATACACTGAAAATCTTCTTCATTCAAAATAAATAAATAAAATAAGGGTTTAAACTAACCTAGACGCTCCAATTTTCTTTGGTGATCAACACTCTCCAGACATTGCTCATTCTTGCCAACATCCTCTCTGCTTTAACTGAGCCAGACCTCCTTAGGATCACTCAGCGGAAATATTCCAAGCACCCCAAGCACAAAGTGCCCTGTCCACGAGCCAACCCCTAAGGCAGCATGAGGAGTCGGCCAAGAAGCCACTTTGGGCCACAGTTCAGGAAGTCTGCCACCAGTGCCAGGGACAGGGTCTGACAGCACCGTCAGAGCGAAGGACTTATCCCTCCACAACAGGGCTTCACCTTCCTTTTTTCTTCCCCATTCCTTACCCCAAAACACAGGAATTTTCAGATCTCCACTAATGGGCACACCTAGCTCAAACCAGGACAGAGGCCCCAGGGCCATGGGCAGGGCCGGGAAGGCCCCAGGTAGGCCTCAACACGTGTCACTTGTGAACACTTCTATTATTAGCTGTTAAGTTGGGCTGCTACAGGTATTTCCATCCTTCTCAGTGTCTGGGTTTTATTAACTTGAATATCCCAGCTGTATTACTTGTTATAGCACCCTATAAAATCTTTCTTTTCCTTCAAGCATTTGTAGCACCCACAAACATACTTCAAATTTTATTTGGCCTGTCTATTAACATTCATCAGTGTTAATATTTAAATTATAAAATAACAGTCACAGATGAAGAGCTGCACTTAAGTTGAAGTGAAGCTTTCAGGGAACAAAGTGCTTCCATTTAAGAAATGTTCAAAAAAAAGAGCACCAGGAACAGAAAACTTAATAATATGCTTTGCTGCATTATTATTTACTGTGATTTAGTCTCACAGGCAGTTTTACTGCCCAACTTGTTTTCAAAGTCAGAGCTAGTCTGAACTCACCCTGTGTTTCTAATGGGCTCATAAAACTTCAAGCCAGCAGGTTCATATTCTATAAAAATCAAAGTGCCTTTGAAGCATGGTAGGAGCATGTCTTACTCTTTATCCTTCACCTGCTTGTGTCCCAAGCTGGCAGCATCCATCCTGATCATCCTGTTTGAACGGGTACTTAAAAACTCCTTGTGATAAATGGAGATCTGCAGCTTTAGCGAGAACCACAATAAATCACATGCAGGCAGTGGCTTTCCTTGCAGGAAATAATCCAAAGCAGTGACCACGGTCATTCTCCACAAGTATTTGGGCATGTAGTGCATAGAACTGACACGGGGGGAAACATCAAGGCTTGTGGTCTGGGGGAGACCCTTAATGAGAGGGAGACCCTGGTGGGCCCCAGTGGGACATTTTTGAACACAATCATCAGTTAGATCAGGTTGCTTAGAGCCTTCCCTGTCGAGCTTTTAATTTCTCCATGGATGGAGATTGCACAGCCTCCCTGGGCACCTATTCCAGTGCTAAGCTATTTTCTCTATGAAACACTTTTCCCTTCTGTCCAGCTTTCCCTCAGTGCAATGTGCAGCCATCGCCTTTTGTCATCGTGCTGAACAACCCTGCAGGACAGCGTGGAGTTTCTCCATGAGTCCCCTTGAACACAGCCCATTGCAAGTGGTGCAGATGCCATGGCTGGCGCACGTACCTGAGATGCTTTCTGCCTCCTCTTGGCCGAGGGCTCCAGCCACAGCGAACATCTGGGAACAAAATGAATGGGACAAGGAATGTGCTGAGCTGCACTGGAAGAGACACCAGCAGCTGTTACGATGCCAAGACAAGGAAGCAGCAGTTTCCAAAATTTTTCTCTGTGTGTCGTCTTTCTCTCCCAGACAGCAATGGCATTTTCCTAGTCTTCTGCACCGTCTACTAGCTTGGTGTCTCTGGTTACACTCTACCACATGGCTTACTCTGGCTACATCCTCCTCAGCTCTTTACATGTTTTTTTTTCAGCTTTCCTAGCCTTTCTCTGGCCTTCACCCAGGAAATCTCCCTGAAGCATCGAGAAGCTTGCTAAAAAGCGCAGGTCCACTAGTGTGGCTTTGCTGTAAGACACAACCACACAAGGAAGGCTCCCGACTTCTTCAAGAGGTCTGCCTCCCTTCTGAATCCAGGTTTGGGCTTATATTGCTGACAGTACATTTCTAACATACCTTATTGTATGTACTCTGCAGAGTGAACAGCTCTGGGGAGACTGAATTGGTAACAAAAGAGAGAGCAGCCCAATTACCTACATTGACTGGACTCCAGCAGCAGGAATAGCATGGGTGCAGAGTCCAGACATAGTCTTAGACGTTATATGCCCCTGTGGTTTCATTACAAATTACTTGGTGTTTTAAAGGCACGTTTAAAGCCTGCTTTAAAAGGAGTTTTACTGAAATATGCAATGAAGTTATCCTTAGCAAAACAAGAGTGGCCGCATGTACATCTGGAAACAAGCCATGGATCAGCTAATGCTTCCCATGGGTATCAGGGCTCCCCTGGTACACCACAATCCTCTTGCATCTGTTTTTAGCTCTTGACTTTGTCCATCTAATGTGTATGTCTTTTTCAGAGCTGTGTATATGAGGCAGACTGAATCATTTGTTTAATGCTGCATTTATAGAGGCAGCCTCACACAAGCTAAACAGTGCCACACATACAAGGGATTTTCTGGAAACTGGTGATTCAGCTGGAGTTCACACACATGCATGGAAACGCAACTTGGAGTCAATTTTTCATCTTCTACTAACGAAGCTCAAATGGGCACAAAATAAAATGGCAATTCCAAAGACTCTGCTAACAAATACATTATTCAGGGCAATGCCAGACAGACAGTGCTTGGGCTTGAGCCCACCAAACAGCTATATCGGGCTTCTTCAAGATCATGAAGGTGACAACAGCAGAAAAATCAAATCTCTTTCGCTCTTTTAAGCACATAAAGCAAAGAAATAAATTTTTCACTTATCCTTTCATTATTTCAGCAGCTTTTTTCCCTCTACTTTTAAAACCAAATGCAATAAACCCCTTGAAACTCAGCATTTGGTTAGCTTGATTAAACAGTTAATGAAACTAATTCATTATTAAAGCTGCAAGGCAGGGATGGGCAGAATATTCATCTTTAAATATTTAAATATTTTGTCATATAAACACTTGAATTACTTCAAAAAGGGATTAAACTTATGCTTCACAAGGAGAACCCAGAGGGGGCAAGCTGGCATATCAAATAATTCTTTAGGAATTTATTGAATGTTTTACTTATTCACTAAATGTTTTACTTATTCTTTACTTGAGTGTGAGATTCACCTGAATTTGAGACAAACACCACGATGACCCTGAAGATCAGTCAGGAAAATAAACAAGATGCTACTGAAATAAGGGTAGCTAGTTGTGTGCAGAAGACACTGGCCAAGAAAAGGTCTTTTCAAGCCAGCATGATTCTACATTTGGACTAGGTAGTCTTCAGAAAATAAAGGGAAAATATTACCTACAATGAAATCTACATATAAATTAGTTGATGTCAGTCATAAATCTAATACAGCACTCTATGCTGAAAGGCATGCAAAGAAAGCAGGCTCAGAGACCAGGCAGAGAGTCTGAATAGCCCCCAGTGAAATAGCTGCTAGATTGGAAGCAAAGCTGGCTAAAAAAACGGGATCTTTTTTCATGAAAATAATGCGAGGTCTGGACGTTCTACACAACCGTGCCTACACGTGTCGGGGCGCATGTCTTGCTCGGGGCTGCAGCTCTCCCTGCGGGGCCGACAGCAGGCACCAGGCGCTCTGGCTGAGATGCTCCCTGGGAGGTTGCTCTTCCTTTCCGTCGGACCTTAAAGGAGAGACACAAACCACAATCTCTTCTCCCTTAGGTGCCCAGGCTATCAGTTGCACCTACCAGTTGCTAGCAATTGCATTTTTTGAAAAACAGTTTTGTTCTGAGCTGACCTGAAGTATTATTTTTAAAAACTTGCACTGATTCAAGAATTTTCAAAGATACTTCTCTTGAAAATGCTTTCTTTAATTAAAGCCAAAGTATTGCACGTCAGACTCCAAGATTGTAAGCCTAGGGGGCTTTTGCAAAATCTCTGCCAATTAAAATAAATCTTGTATGGGAAAGCATTACATTTCATTGATGTGTTCAAAATAAACCACCCCATGTTCAATTTTTTTTTTTTTTTCTATTTCTCCATGACCTTGCCTTACCCTCCAGCCTGGAGGGCTTTCCAGGAAACCCATGCCTGTGCACACGTTTCCTCTTGAAGGAAGGCTTTTCTGTTCCCCCCAGGCTGCTCACAGAGAAACATCATGTGCGCTCCCACAGATCCCAGCCCACCACCATGCACGTCTGTGGAGCAAGGCTGAAGTGCACCTGCCCGCAGGGAGCAGACAGAGTTATGGTCTCCCTACGGCATAACTACAGACTTCATCCCCTTTTGACAAACTTCCTGAGGAGGCTACAAAGAGCACATTTACAGGAACTGAGCATCACTGAAAAATCCCCAAATCTTTTCTGCAGAAGTGACCTGCTGCCTGAGTAGCTCCACTCCATAAACATTTGGTTGTCAACATGTGGACAGAAAATGCTCAGGAGAAAGAGACAAAGTGGAATTTTTCCAGCTTGCTTAAGTTTAGCACAGTGATTATTATGAAAAACATGAACTTCTTGAATAATGAAAAAGCCTCCTGTTCCCAAGTCCTGAAAAGTGGTTATGAAGAAAACCTTTCTGAGAAAGATTTTCCATAGCGGTATTGCATTCTGGAGAAACTAGGGTGGAGTTCAGGGGTACGTGAAGGTGTTGGGGTGCTACAAAAACTTCCTTAACCTCTTAACCTCTTCCTATTCTCTTTAGTGACCAGCGATAGGACCTGAGGGAATGGTGCTAAGCTGCGACAGGGGTGGTTCAGGCTGGATATCAGGAAGAGGTTCTTCACTGAGAGGGCTGTCGCACAGTGGAACAGGCTCCCCAGGGACGTAGTCACAGCACCAAACCTATCGGAGTTTGAGAAACGTTTGGACTGTGCTCTTAGTCATATGGTCTGAAGTTTTGGGCAGACCTGTGTAGTGCCAGGAGTTGGACTCGATGATCCTTATGGGTCCCTTCCAACTTGGGATATTCTATGATTCAAGCCTGCTTTTCATTAACATTGGTCCACCTATGAAGCAGAGTTCACTGTCTTCAGCTATATGCTTGAGCTCCACTTCAGATTCAAGTCCATTAATTACACTGCTAATGCATGGGAAATCATCTGCCTTGGCTCCCAAAGTACAACTCCTCAATGAGACTTCTCACTCCCAATCGAGTTTCTAAAGAGATGTCCTTAATCTACCTTTTTCAGAAATATAGCACAGTTTACTGGGTAAAGCACTGGACTGACACAAAGGAGAGAATCCACAGGGCTTGCCTTCCTGGCCATAGTGCTGCTCTGCAGTGTTAACCCCCCAAAAATCACTCCCTCTTCATTCCTCAGCTTCCAAATTATAACACAGATGGACACCAGACTTCCTTTTAAGCACATGGGGACCTATGCACTGGTGGTACCCCAGTACCACCACACCAAGCTGGATGAAGACGCCTATTACATTCGTTCTCCAAAGCAGCAATTCTTTGTAGGCCGTGATGACTTGGAAGAATTTGGAAGGCTTTTGGTGGGTGATAAAACTCAACAAATCAGCGTTCCACCCAAAACCTCCTTCAGAGTTGTTTATCTGGTACTGCAGAACATTCAAAATGCCATGGGCAGACACGTTAACTGAAGGAGAACCCAACGCAAACTCCAAAATCAGAGCTGTTTGGGAAGGTAATTCATTTTTTATGTTATTCCCTCAAAATCTTCCATCTGCACAGCAGCTGATCTGCACTAGCTGCTGATCTTCACCAGCTGTATTATTTGTCAACCTCTTCTCCCAGAGGGACAGAGCAGGATAATGCTGACTAAATCCATGATTAACACATAGCATTAGACACTGAGGGTTATAACTAAAAGTTGCACTTTCAGCCTCCTAGCTAGTTAACAGATTTAGTTAACTTAATTCTGTTTTTAACCAAAGCTCTACCTGATTTTAGCTAACCTAGCAAGTCACTGTGAAAACAGAGGTTTGCATCCAGATACCCTCTTGATCTGAGAACTGCAGTAACAATGGTCCAGAGGCCAAAGGCTGGTGTATAATTTATATAGCACAAAGAATACAAATTTGGCAACCCTCTTCTAGCCCTCGCTGCTGGCAGACAGCAGGACCAGCACTGGGGAAAGATGAATTATCAGAGCTCCAAGTTGTTGCCTGCAGCGCTGCCCACACTCTCCATCAACCTGCAGGGCTACAACTTGCACCATTCACGTCATCCACAGGAACACACCTTATACACAAAGCCAAGGATTTTTTTCTACTTAATGGCAGAATTATTGCTCATCCCGTTACAATGATGCTGACACTTACAGCATCTCTCATCCTGCACCGGCTGGGTCATGGTTAGCTCATTCTGCACTGAACAACCCTTTGTCATTGCCATCTATTGGCCAAGAAATACGTCTGTGTGACACCACAGCTGAACAAAGCAGAGAGCAGCTACCTGGTCAGTGGAAAACTGCTTTTGTAACCAAACGAGCTCCAAGAAAGCTCCATGTGGGCCCAGGTGAGGTTGACAGGTCCATCGGTGCTGGTGGCTTTGCACAAAGCCACTCATGAGTGGTGGCAACCACATGTTTACTGGGCTACCAGAGCTCTAGGGAGCAGAAAGGCTCTTGCAGGGAACTCCCAATTAAGAATTCCCTCCCAGACTCATCATTACCCAATGCTGTATTTAAGGGCCCAAGGGAAAAAAAGGAGTTTATCAAAAACATCTTGACAGCTGGCCCAATTATTTTGTTCATTTTATTGCATGCTTGGCGATACCCATGGATGAAATGTTAATTCGCATTAGTGCTAATTAAATGCATTATTGTTTATAATTTTTTCTCCTTCATAATACTGTAACTTTATTTTTTATTATTAGTCCCATGGCTAATACTTACAGGAAGGCCGCCCTCAGGAGTCACCGACCTGCCGCAGAAGCTGACTGTCTCAGTGGCTGGTGGCTGTGCTCACCTTGGAGAGGACCAGCTCTCAGCTACTCCCAAACACCTCGCTGTGTGCTAAAGTGCACAAAAATGAACATTTACGACACAGTAGCCTGTGAAAGTCTTTTCCAAGAAAGACAGGTATGAATCCTGGAAGAAGGTCACTGCTTTAGCAATTCAAACCTCTGCTTTTTGCTTTATTAGGTCCCACCGTGCAGGCAGGCCGATGGCCCTGCAACACATGCCCATTATCATCTCTTTTGCAAACAGAGAACTTTCTCATCAAGATTAAATACACCAAGAGTGCAGCAGGTGATTTGGACTTGCACGGCCCCACACTGGCCTCCCAGCGGACGCTGGGGAGGTTAAAGCCCCCCAGGGACCAGGGTGACGTTCAAGGAAGGCTCCTTCCATTTCCTCACCCGCATCACGCGGTGCCAGCGCAGCGGCCTCCTCGCCTGCTCCCCAGCCGTCCTCCACCAGGCCCCGCTCACCCCAGCGTGGCCGCAGGCGCTCGGGCTCCGACAGACGGCATCTGCAATAAATGAAGCTCCTAAACGTTCCTCTCTCGGGGAAACACATCTGGATGCTTTCCTTTCCAATTCAGAATAACAAAGAGATGGAGCAAATACAGACATCATGCTGCTCGTTGCGTTTTAGTGTTTTATTATTTGTATCTTGGTGCTGCATCCAGAGTAGTATGTGAGGCACCAGATCAGCCAAAGATACAAACAGAAACTCTTCTCAGAGTGGAGCTGTTCCAGTCTGTACGGTTGACTGCCTTCATCTGTAAAGCCTGATTAGATGAAAAGGGAAAGTGTTTGGATTAAGACACATGATCATAATAATGACAAAAAAAATTTCACTGCTGCCACAAACACATTATAAAAAAAAAATTAACAAATAAAACTGAACTCCACATTTTTTGTCTTACATGTTAGTAATCTAAAAAAATCTTTTTTTTTCCCCCAAGTATTTTCCACAGAAGACAAATGCAAAANAAAAAAAAAAAAGGATAAATGATTTGTTAAAAGCTGTCTTGATTAAATTGGTGCAGTAATAAACTTCTTCGCTAGGCTCCAAGCTGGATTTTCAGCCTGGGACCATCCCAATCTCAGCCATCCCCCTCCACCAACCACGTCCCTGCCTGTGATGGAAGCGCTGCCAGAAAGCTGCGGGAGGGAGATTAGCATCAGCGGCTATAATTAAACTTCAGAGCCCCATGACACCGCTTTCCAAGCATGTGCAAGAGGAACGCCACCACGGGCCCTGCAATTCGGAGCGGCTGAAGTCATTTTTTTTACGAGGCCGGGTATTTCCGACGGAGCCTCTGAGCGGGACGAGGTCGCGCGGTGCCTCCCGCCCATGGCGCGCGGGGAGCCCCGCTGACGCGCGCGGCCTCCGGCAAGCCCCTGTGATTACGCGCGGGGCTGGGAAGTCCGGGGCAGCAATGCCACGGTGGGATTACTTCATTTATTTATTTTTTAAACTTATTTTTAAATGGAGAGCGCGAGTTTTGAGAGGAATACAGGCTACGGTTTGCAAGCATGGAGGAATGGAGTATGGGCAAACCAATTTACCTCAGGACAGGCCTCAAGACAGTTCGTAGAGATGTGCGAGGCCACTTGTACTTGTAATTACTTTTCTTGTATTTACATTTGCATTCCCCATGGCTCTTTGGCTTTCTTTTTTTTTTTTTTTTAAACATCTAAGATGGCTTTGTGGCAGGCCCCCCGTGGGCAGGTGGGTGCAGCTCGCTGCATGCCCAGCACAAGGAAAATGCCAAACTTTGGGGGATGTAAAGAGATGTCAAAGCTGGGTTTTGGCATTTCTGATACTTGCCAGAAAGACTAAGAGAGGGGAAAAAAGGGCATTTTTCATGACATTTCACTCCTACATGGCTCTTTTCTAGAGAGGGATGACAGAGGAGGGAAACAGGTTCATGAAAACAAGCACACATGTATCAGTTACTCCACTTTCTTCCACGTATTACACAACTCTGCACTGCTCTATTTTAACTCATTTCCACTGCTTCTCCAAGCCTATGCAGTTCTTCCTGGACTAACAGTCAACCAGGAAGTCTTGTCAAAAAATACCCATTGCCTGAAAGGTCTCAGAATTTCCCATTTTATGCTGGACAAACATCAGCCTGCCCCAGTGCTTCTCACGCCATCTCTCTTCCTAGTCCAAGCAGTAGGAAGCCTGTGAAAATGCAAATTGCTGTGTTTAAGAAAAACAAAAGCGAGGCCATATGAACATCAGGAAAGATATTTTGTTTGCAGATCATGTTTTGCGTGAAGCTTATGGTTAAATCTGTCCAATTTATTCTTTTTGAAGGTGTTAGCCTGCTGAAATGTGGAAATCTATAATGTACAATCATTTGTAAGGAAGATGAAATCACATGCAAAGGATGTGTTTTCAGTAAGATAAAGTACTAATTTGCATATTGCAATATGAAAATATTGTAATATTACAATAATTTGCCATCTGAACATGGTCCTGGACAACCTGCTCTAGGTGTCCCTGCTTTTGGGGGGGATGGTATTGGACCAGATGGCCTCCAGAGGTCCCTTCCAACCTCAACCATTCTGTGATTCTGTGATTAAATGAAATGGAGACAGGAAAGTGCATCAAGAAGATATGCACAAGAAAAAAACAAACAATCATCCATATCAGTAGTTATTTTCTAGATTGAGACAAAGTAGCAGGCTAAGTACATGGTAGCCTCAGAGGGTAAAGGCAACTGGACAACTCAACACAACGACTTTTAAAGACTCGGCTGCAAATGCTATGCCTCTCTGCACCATGTGGTCTGTGACAACTTTTACGCACACCATGCATGCAGCACATCACCACCTCACCATTTAGGTACTTTCCCCTCTATCCCTGTGGCCATACCACACTATTTGGAAAGAAAGGCACTGGTGCGACAGCCAGACACACGGTGGTGTCTCTGCTCTCCCTGGCTGGGCTTCTCCGCATGGGGCAGCGGCTCTTCCCTCAAACCACAGTCTCGAGTCCAAAGGGACGATTGTGAAAATGTTTTGTCATCTCCAGCTTTGCCCGAGGCTGGGAATAGCCTGCATTACAGAATTCAAAGCGGGTGCTGAAAAAAGTCATCAATAACATTTTTTCATTGTTAGCGCTGGGGCTGTGTTTTCAAGACAGCCTACTGCCCCTAGCAATCGGGGCTCAGAGCGAATAACACCCATGATGGTTTGTCTCATCCCACCCACCAGGCTGCCTGCAGGACACAGCCATCCTGGGGGACCAAGGCAAGTGCACAAACAAGCAGCAGCCATGCAGTTCAGAGACCTGAAAAGGCCAGTAAGGAATTGAGAATTTTTCTAGATTTTTTGTTTGACTTGTCTGGAGGATCATTCACACTCTACCAAGTAGCACAAACTGGTCAGAGAAGACAGAAACTTCAGGATGCCAAAAAGCCTGGTTCCTAGAAATCAAGTTAAGGAGCAGCTCCCTTTTTCTACAGTGGCATCACCTGTGCCACAGAAAGTAAGTCATCCGGTCAGTGGTCTAGGGAAAGAAATGTCTCTGAATATGCAAGGCTCATGAATTTTAGGATAGAAACCATGCTACAGAGGAACCAACACACTCCTCAGGAAGGTGGACTTTTTCCCCAGACACCAGCATTTCTGGCTCGCATGTCTCATTCTGATCTTCTTCTCCTTTTTCTTTCATTCTTCAGCAACCATCGCCTTCACCTCATCCTCCTTCCTCCTCTCACTTGGAACACATCAGCTCTTGAACCACCTCATCTCCTGATACCTCGCCCCAGGGCAGCCTGCGAATGCACCCGTTAATTCAAGAGAATCAGTCCTGGAGCAGACTAGGAGGTTTCAGACATCCCTACTTCTAGATGATTAGTCAAGAATCTATCGTAAAAGAGTGAACTTGCTGCTATGGTGACCTAATTCTGCATTTGCTCCTCCTATGCGTAGGGCACGAACAGATTTCTGGGACCAGCTCCAGGAAGATGCTAGAGGTCCACCTGGGCAAGGACTGCAGCTGAAAGAAGACCTGTGTGTCTCATAGGTGTATGCAGAAGGCATACATGCCTCAGCCTACAGCTCACTCTTCCCTACACCGATGTTCACGTTCCCAAACAGGAAGGCACAGATGAATGCCATCTATTTGGAGACACAGTAAGTTATCCGCGTTGTTTCTCCGCTTTCACTCCTTGCGCAAAAATGTCTCTTGGCTTCTTGCCCACCTTTCTTCCCTGTTTCCTTATGCTTTGTACACTGAGGAGGGTAAGGAGTTTCTTGATTTCACCATTTCTGAACAACTAAGAATATTTATGCTCCCAATATGAACATGAACTTGTAAAATCACATGCATTCGACTATTACAGTTGCAGAAATCTGGTATCCTTTCCTAGGCAGGCAGGAAGCCTTTTTTGTAAAGCCTTCCAACATTTTAACTCCTAAAAACAAGAATGCCACTCCTGAATCATGCTGGAGTTGAGGCAAAATAAACAATCTCTTACATAAAGTAAGAAAGTCCAGAGGGAAAGCTAGCATAAGTAGAAAGTAAACTTCCTTGTTATGCAACTCATCTTGCCTAACGTTTTAAAGAAAACCTCAAGAATTAGAGCTAAAATGACAGATGCAGAATGAGCTTATTTCCTGCTGAACATTCTCTCTCTCCAGCTCCACAAGTGGCGGATGCAGCTGATCGCTAACACAGACCACTTTGACTTGCAAAGCAGCTCTCAGGAATGACAGTGGTTGGTTCGCGGCACGAAAGGAGGCACTTGATGCACGCACAGTCCTCGATCACATACGGCCGTGTCAACATCGATTTAGATGTGTCACCATCTTAACACCCTTCTCTTCTTCCCTCCTGAATAATTTTTTTTTTTTTTTTTTGAATAAGTGGGATATATCACTTCCACACATCTCAGTAAGCCATTTGAGCAAATGCACTCACAAAGATAGTATCACTGCATCAGGCATGAGGAACGAAACTCTCATTTAAAGCTGCTCAGCCCACGTCCACGCACTGGGTTTTTCACACGCCTGCAGGCACCGCTCACCAAGCACTGCAGCAGAGCCAGCACCCCCAGTGCAGACCCCCCAAAATAGACCACAAGCACATTGAGTACCATGTGGCAGCGCTAGGTTAAATGCGGGAGCGGTGCAGTTTTCCTCCCTATATGGGAACTGTGAGAAGCAGGGCTGGGGAGCGAGGTGCTACCCGGGAAGTGCCTGGAAGTATCTTACCTGCCTGGGATGGAGCATCTCCCTGCCTCGGCTGAGCTTCCAGCAGCATGCTTAGCCTCTAATTTGAGAAAGGAAAAACACAGTCTGGCACACCACCCTTGAAACACAGCCCACCCGTCTATTATGCCAAGGCTAGTATTTATAGTTTCCATCAAAAAAAGGTCACCGGCTACTCTGCAGCACTGTAATACATGCTACACAGCGTGGGCCTGCGTATTCAAATGGGATGTGAGAAAAGTCGCTAAAAAAGAAACTTAGTTCTATGCAGAAAGCACAGAAAAAGTGCTCAGCTTTTTTGCTTCTTGCAAAGGCCAAAAAAAAAAAATTGATTTCTGTAACGCACACAACCTTCCCTAAAGCTATGAATTTCCTTCTTCTCACATTAAACAATCACAGGAGAAATCCTCTAGATCTTCCTCTACAACGCAACCACTTACTGAAGCCCACAGCTCATAACAGAGTCAAATAAAGCCCTTGCAATGAATTCACTAGCAAATAGCAATCAATAGCAAAATTTCTAGAAAGACTGAAGAGGAAAACAGCCTTCCTTGGTACTTTAAGGCCTACACCACCACAGCTACAAACGCACGGACTGCAGGCTGCGTGCACGGCCTCACAAGCTGGTTGAAAATGTTTGACATTTGACATTTCAAAATTTAAAACCTTGAATTTAAAGGGCTGAAACTGCCAACAGTAATTTTCTAGAACAGTTCAAAGGTGCAATTCAGAAAGTCTAATTTACCTTTCACCATGACCAAAAAAATTATTTGGATATGCTTCTCCACAATGCTTTCAGTGCTGCACAACATGTTCATCATCATATTAATGTTTCTCCAAAGACTGTAGCAAGCTAAGACAAGGAGTCCCCCAGGCCAGCTAACTCATTAAAATCTTTGGTCCAAGCCATTAAAATGCATGGAAGTGAAGATCTACCTCAGATCACATTTTACTGTCCATAGATTGAATGAAAACCAGCCTTGGAAGGTAGTGGAAGTGGCAGTAAGACCCCATCACACTTCCAATAAAATTTGTGGTTTCTTGGGATGGTGAACCCTCCCGTTCCCGAGCTTTTCTGGGGGCAGAAGTGGTATCGTCTGTCTAAGCAAGTTTCCCAAATACCTCCTAACTCCTGCAGCCCTTTGCCCACCGACGCCCCCTGCGCCGGGCCTTGCAACCACCCCTGGAAGAATGGCAGTCTCCCATCGCTTCTTGTTTAGAGAGCCTCTTTTCAACTCAGTACAGTGCTCTTCCAGCCCCTGGCAGTTTCACTTGAACAACAAGGTCAGGAGAGGAGAAGGGCTCCCAGCTCACCATTTCTAACCAAGTCAGCTGCTTTGTTGGTTCTTCAATTCCTCTGGAAAATCACTTTAATTACGTGTTAAGAGTTTGATGAGAGAAGGTTTCCTTATGCAGGAGGCAGGGATCTTCACCAGACTCTCGCTTTTTGACAATGAACCAAAGTCACAACATAAAAAGCTTTGGAAATTTCCAAAGTTTCTATTTCCTTTAAAGGCAAGAAAAAGAGCTTTTTAGGAAAAAAAAAAAAAAAAAAAACAACCAACTTTAGACTCCAGACTTTCAAAATGCAGCTGAGCAGATGTGGAGTCATTTTTACCAGTTCCCCTCCAGCACGCAACCTGTGTCAACAAAATTTTCAGGGCAGAAAATAGCCCAGGAGATTAAATAGCTATTAAACAGATATTAATTGAGATTAAATAGGTATTAGCTGTTACAACACGGGAAACCCAACCTTAACTCACTGACTCTTTGCTGGCTGACTTATCATGCTGTAGACAATTATGTTAGATAAAGTGGCTGGGGGAGCAGTTGCTTTCTCGTTTGTTTTGGTGGTTATTTTAAAATGTTCTCAGTCCAGAGGCATTTCCAGAGCATTTTCCCTGCAGCAGGGAATGGGCTCCCAATATTCAGAAGGACCTGGCAGAGCAGCACGAGGACCCGGGCTGTAGCCACTTTCTCAACAACAAGACGACTTGTGAAATTTTTGAACAGCTCTTCGAAACACATCCCTCTCCTCCAGTTTCTCTTCTGCCTTTGGAAGTTCCTTCCCTTGGTCTGAAAGTTCAAGTTCACACCAAGTTCACTTTGTATTTTGATATTGACCTCAAACCAGGAAGTGTGGCAGGGAGGCTGGCTGGTGGTATAGCATCCCACCACCTCCTCACTCAGAAATAAATACCTATTTTTACTTCAACCCTGGCAACTCATTCACACTTGGCTGTGCTTAGCCTGGCTGAAGCACCCAGTAAACCTCTCTGTTAACCATCTATTAGTTAAGAGAATTCATTCCACATATTCTTCCACAAAAATTTGTTTTTCATTACTATAATTTTTTCTCTCTTTGAGCATCTTGCCACTACAACTTGCTGACAACCCACTGACTAGGCATTAATTTCCATTTCAGAATCACCAAATAACGATTGGTTTTGCTCTCTTCTTCTCCCTGTTTAGTCTATAATTTGTCTGCCTGTACCACAACATTTTAAGCTTTTCCAGATTTGGTGCAAAAGCTGAAAGAAGAGAAGACTGATTACAGCCTCTGACACTCTTGCTATCATACACAACCTCATCTTCAACCATAAGCTGTTGTAGGACAAAAGGTCCTACAAAAATTGATAAATGTGAACACACAAGTAATTAGAACAAGTTAAAAATTTCCCAGCAGCTCCAACAGAAAAGCAACTTATCAAAAGCAATCTTTTCACCAAAATGTGCCTATCTTCAGAAAAAATAAAATAAATCAGTTCTAAGTTAGCATTTATGGCAAAAATAGCTTCCCTTGCCAGGGTTATTGCTCCTAGTGGTAACCAGCTTTTAGGTACTCTGCCATCAGCCTACCCTAAGCTTTCTATTGGAGCTGTTCCAAAATGTTTAAATAATTAAGCATTCTGTGAAGCAAGAAAGTATACCTTTAATACCCTAAATTTATAGATTCTGTATTCCAGGTAAGGACCATAACCGGCACACTGTGCATTCAGCTTTTTTCTAATCCAACCGTTTCACAGTAATCAGAGCCATACTAGAAGTAGGAACGACCCAAAAGTTAGAGCTCATGTTTAGGATATGGACATTTCTTAACAGCTCAAACATAACGCAGTAAAACCCTCAAAAGTTTTGTTGCATCCCTATATGGAAGATGAAATTTTTCAAGTTCACTAATTTTCAAGAAATGGGAAAATAGCTACCTGCCCATTGACTCTTTATAACCAGACAGACAACAACATAGATACAGTCATATCCTCCATCTGAAAAGCAACACGCGGAAACAGGACAAACCTGAGAGAACAAAAGCGTGGTGTCTCCACCCTCGGATCATCGCTCACTTTGCTAAGAAAACATATGCTTGGACCCAGGGACTCACTCCCACACTGTAGCCTTTCCCATATGATTCATTATCATACATGATCAATAGCTTTTTTATGGTCTTTCTTTTACCATGAACTTTTACCTTTAATCATGTATTGGCACAGAGCATATTGAAATATAGATCAGGCTGTATTTAATACACATGTAAATATTTGTTTTGGTGAAACGCAATGAGCTGCCAGCCCCACCTATTGGTGTAAGAGAGAATATTTAAACAAAATTTAAGAGCCATCATAAATGCCAAGAATAGAAGAACTCATAGTCAAAAATACGCGACCATCTCCATGACTGTCTCTGCGATTCTTCAAATTGATCCAAACTTTTACTGTCATACAAAATCATGAGAACCATGGGTTGGTCTGGGTGAGAAGACAGAGGAAAGGACGGCTTTTCGTTGAGTATTTAAGGCCAACGACGACACTTCCAAGCAAACATTTGTCTGAAGTTTCTGGTGAATTTGTCTGTTCTCAACAAGTAAATATTCATGCATCTCTGGAATTTATACGCGAAGGGATCACAGAAGTACACGAGTGGAACCAAAGACATTCAGTGTAGAAAAAGGAAAAGGTAGGCACCGTGCTGAGCAGAAGTGGCCCCCAAAAGAAATGAGGGGGAAAATATAGCCTTTCTTTCTGGTTCTTCTTCATAGAGTGACATCAGGTTTATTTGAAGTATTTTGAAGAAGCTACACAGAACACTAAGTTAGCTTCAAGTTGTGTTTGTTAACTTGGAGGTTTTTTTTCCCCTAAATGAAACAAATTTTAATGAATCTATAAAAAAAAAATCTGGAAAGGTGTCCCAACATTTCTGACAACTGAAAATTCCAAAAGTCTTTCCTCAGCCAATATTTTACCTCTATTTTTTTCTCTAAGGTTGGAAACAGAGGCACAAAAGGTATTTCAAGATTTGCCCACCCCAAAGTGACAAAACAGAAGAGCCAAGACAACAAGGTAGAAACTGTGAAGTCCAGTGCCACTATACTAAGCTATTTGATAATCTGAGCACTTCAGCACACCACGCTACTCATATTACATCACTACATCATCATATCACATACTACATCAACCTACTCATATTAAGCTTTGGAAAACTTCAGAGAAATAAATATCTTTACCCCAAGACATTTTTCAGAATGGAAAAGCTTACCACAAAGATGTTAAGTGGTTCACCCAAGGATGGAGCAGGAGGTGTGAACAAATGATAGCTTCACAGAACAACCAGCGGTAATTTCCCTGTCCTTTCTAGGAAAACAGCAGGATTGGTCTTAGATGAAAAATGAACATACAAACTGATGCGGTCACAGACTAATTATCACAGGCTGTTTTAAAAGAAAAAAAATCACTAAGATTTATTATTTATTAGTACAGAAGAAGGATCAAACAAAGTCAGGGCATCTTTCAGTTGCATCTCAGTTATGATATCTAGTACCCAGCAATGATGTTGACGACATTAATTTTCAGTATGATTTTGAGTTCCAATAATAAAATCAGCTACCTTATAAAATGATAGTCTAGATACTGTTTAGCTGTTATACCAGATAAACTAAACCACTTGAAGAAAAAAGGAAGCTCTGCCTGGAGATGGGTAAGAGCACTTGGAAATGAAAATTACATCCAGGCTTCATACAGCATTTCTTAATCTTTTTCTATAATAGCCATTTCTATACATGATGCTTGTATCTTGCCCTTTGTATCAGGTGTACGGGAGAGCATCAGGCTCTTGGCATATGTTATCCTGGAGGACAGCAGAAGCCATGCTATGGAGAGAATGTCATCAGCTGATGTATACGTATGTCCTGACAATTTTGTAGTATTTCTAGTTCCTTCTCCTTGCAGTGACTTTACGAGTACTAGCTACTATTGCCCTTCAAATCAATTTGGCCTTTGAGATGTCTTGCATTGTATTTATTATTCAAATATCCTCCTGGAAGCAGCCCTAGGGAGACCATGTTTTATGTGGCTATGAGATTAGCTCCTTGGACATATGCTTTTAAGTTTTGATTTCCAGCTAAATTCAGCAAAAAACATTTCATGATCTTAGTCACAGAATGGTTGAGGTTGGAAGCGACCTCTGGAGATCATCTGGTCCAACCCCGCCTATCAAATAGGGTCACCTAGAGCACATTGCACAGGATCGCATCCAGGTGGTTTTGAATATCTGCAGAGAAAGAGACTCCACAACCTCTCTGGGCAGCCTGTTCCAGTGCTCTGTCACCCTCACAGTAAAGAAGTGCTTTCTCATATTCAGCCAGAACTTTGTGTTTCAGTTTATGCCTGTTGCCTCTTGTCCTGTCGCTGGGCACCACTGAAAAGAGTCCGGCCCCATCCTCTTGACACCCTCCCTTCAGATATTTGTACACATTGATAAGATAGATCCCCTCTCAGCCTTCTCTTCTCCAAGTTAAACAGGCCCAGCTCTCTCAGCCTCTCCTCATATGAGAGATGCTCCAGTCCCCTCATCATCTTCGTAGCCCTCCGCTGGACCCACTCCAGGAGCTCCATGTCCCTCTGGTACTGGGGAGCCCAGAACTGGATGCAATCAATCCTCTGTACTGACCCTTGAGCTCATAGGCCAGAAAGGTGCTAGCAAAGACTAAACTTTTTTTCACTTTTTATGTATATACAGATTTCATTTAAGTGGGAGAACAAGGGCAACGTTGAGCACTCTGACCTTCCTCCCCCGCTATCTGTTTCTGTATTTAAGATAATATTTCTATTACAAAATGGGATTGACTTATTGACTCCATTTCATCATTATAAAACAATTTCTGTTTTGCATTTTTAAAACACAAGTTCATTCTGGTGGAACTTGAAAGTTCTTCAGGGGAAGCTCCCAAAAATAACTTCTCATTTGCAAAACGACCCGCCCAAGATTTAATCTTCCTCTATTTCAATTACTTGTGTTTCATGAGAAAAACTCATCAAATTGTTGTAATTGGTGTTAGCTCAAACCACACATAAATTAAGAAACGAAGGAATACTTCTATTTACAGTGGTTTTGTAAGGCAGCGTCTATCCCCTGAAACAAGCTGCAAGCAACTAAAAATAGCTAAATGAAACACTGCTATACCTTTGGGGCAAGTATTGCCTCTGAAGTATAAACAGCTTAGGATTTTCATTCAGAACACAAAAGTTCCAAATCCCTTCTCTTTATAGTCAAGGAGCCAATAGAAAATACATTTGTAATTACAATCCTTGGAATTCATGTAGTCAAGCTATTTATTAATATCATTTTTTGACGCTGAGTTAGCACAGAGATACCGCTATTCAAGTTTTATCACCATGTCTTTTAATTCTTCTATTTAGCTCTTCCTACCATTTCCAAAATTATACGCTAATGAGGATTGTTTCATGAGTGGAGAATTAAGGTGCCCACACAAACATTTTGTCTTAAAGAATCTAATTTTTTCATACTTCTGAAGAGTTTCTTTTTCTCCTAATCCATTTATTTTATGTGGCAATTATACAATTGCTTTTTCAGTTGATTACCCTTTATTTTTCTTGGAAGTCTTCTAAAAATTAAAGCCTTTTCCCATGAAGACATGATTTTTCTTTTCCTTTTATTAAGGAAATATTTCACCATTACCAACCTTCCAATATATCACCATATCGTTATCAAAGAAAAATCTATTTCCAGCTGCAGTTACTAGTTAGAAATGCATTCCAGAAATGGAACTACACAAGTGAAATGAGGAAGTCATAAATATAAAACTTTACCTCAGATGAAAAAAATAGGTTAAAATGGAGTTAAGGTTGATATTATAAAACGATAACTTTGTCTGAAAGATGCTACAGAGTTACCCCCAAACTAAGCATAATAAAATAGAGAAATTTAAAGTCCATTCTCACACAAAATTCAAACATGGTAAAGTATAGAAATAGAATACATGTATTCAACAACTATAATTACATCTGTGTATGAGGCACAAACACTATAGTCCCAAATCTAATAGACACACAGTTTTTTCCACTTTTTCCCCTCTCACAGTATCCTTCCCATACATGTTTAAGGTTCTTTTGGTGGACAGACTTCCCTCTTCCTGGAAACAAGACATGAAGAAGAATATTTCTTTGAGAATTTTATAGATCACAGAAAGGAGTTTTTGGTTTATGAAGAATTATAGCTAAAAAAAAATCTAAAAAATGATTTTAAACTTAGATTAGGCAAAGGATTGCCATAATTTGAACAGAAAATTTGAACAGTATCTTATTACTCCACCAAAAAAAAAAATTGGCCTGATACCGGGAAATTAATTTCATGAAGGACCTTATTTTTAATAAATTTGAACAAAGAAATAATAGGCTTTACTATAAATATGTAGAAAATTAAATTAATTCTGAAAGTGGCAATCTGAAGTGTTGACCATAATACACTATTTCACTTGCAGAAAACAGAACCAGAACAGAATCAGCATGACCACAGCACAATGCTCCAGCAGCACGTGGTCAGCATTAACCATCTGATGAACAAGGTCAGAGTAAATCCATCCAAAATACTTAAGCAATCAAAGAGGAAAAGAAAGTCAAGAGACAATGTTCATTTTTGCTGACTGCTGTGTATGAGTTCACATACTCAGTCCAGTGGGACCCCTACTATGAATAACTTACCAGAAGTTTCATTTAAGAGAAAAGATTTTTTAACTTCAGGGAGTTAAAAACCAAAATATTGCTCTTTTCTGCTATCACATAAAACAATGAAACAGAGGACTTTTACAGGAGACGGTCTGGAAACACCATGTGGAATCACGTCAATAGACAATTTTAATATGATTATTGGTAAGGGAAGTTCATTCTTAATTTCTTCTATTAATGACCCCAAATCTCAGTCTAATAGTGAAGTCACCAACAACTATCCAGCATTCACCTAAGTACTTCCAAGAAATTTCCATCAGCTTCAATGAAGCAGACAAGAAATGTGCAGCTAAAGAAGAAAATTTGAAAATTTTACTTGCTGTATGCTCATGAAAATATTATTGATATATTACATAGATGTCACATATAACAATGGCAAAAAGATGAGAGGTAAAAAATTATACTGTTAAAAATGATTTCTAATTTAAGACAACTACAAATAGACTAGCAGCAGGTGAATCAAATTTTGCTCCCAATTCCCTGTGCTTTACAAATGTGAATGATATTTGGCATGAAAGAATTCACACTGAAATCAAAGGAAGACTAAGGACAGGTGTAGTGAAACTGCTGCTCTGTAACACCCAGGGACAGCCCTGGATCGGAGTTTTGAGAAGTAAGTCATCTCGTTTCTCTAGGCTTCCTTCAAAATCAATTTCTGCACATCTACAAAGACCATGTTAATAACGTCCCTCTGAAATTTTATCAGAAAATTATCAAAACTAACAGGAATACTTTTCTTCCAAAGCATGCTTGAAATCCTGCATGTTTAGAACTAGATCAATCAATGGATTAAGGCATTCAGAAAACATTGCCACCAGACAACATGGTGAGAAACTTCAAACAACCAACATAGTCACACGAGCAGAGGATACTCTTGTACTTTGTTAAACAATTAAGTATTTAAACATGACTTTCAGTGTTCCGTATAGTACAGAAGAATACATACTGCCTCGAGGGTAATACAAGCCATATGGTTTTATTGCCTTATTTGCAGAAGATGGTTTGGAACTCCAAAGCTCGTGGAGGGAGTGTGTGGACATGCATGCACGCACTCAAGTGCATGTAAGGGGGTGCAAGGAAGCTCAGCAAGTGATGAGGTGGAGGAGATACTTTTCAGCATGTTGTTTCTCAACAGTGTTTCTAGACAAAGTAAAGATGCTCAAGCTGGTTCCAGTAGCAGCTGCTTCTGGGCTGTGAATTCTTTCCCACATTTATGTGGTAGATATATGGTGGATATACACACACGAAAGAATCACAGCCCAGAAGCATGTGTATTCACACACGTGTGTGTGTGTGCGCACACACACCTAGGCCATAAGGAAGGAAAAGAGTCATGGAGCAATGGCTAATGAAATGCAGAGCAACGAGGTTCTCTATAAACTACATTCCCAGCAAACTATGAGACGAGATTAAGTACATACAAGTTATGATGGTAGAAGGTTTCTGCACAGACAAGCTATCGACAGGTCACCAAACCTTTGAAGGACACAGCAGATGGTTCTACATGGGGAACCCACCAGGTACAGGTATCCCTCACAGAGGACAAACACCTACAGGCAGCGGCCCTCGCATACAGCAGCAGCAATAACAAAGTTCATTGCAGAAAACAACTCTCTTTAAGACTTAAAGGGGAAAAAAACATTTTGTGAATAAGGTGTTAAATATCTGTAGCAAGACAGTTTTAAAATAAATATTAGGGGGAACAGGTTTACAACCAGAGTTGTGTTAAATACACTTTGCAACTTTTCCTCGCTGAAAAATATCATTGGAGTCATTCAGCCTTACTAAAATGGGATTTGCTATATTTCAGGAAAGGGATTAGAGTATAAATCCTTCTACCTTAGGCAGGGAAATGAATATTGAATTTTATTCATGTCTTCTCCCACAGTCCCTCTCTTTCTAGTTCTTCTAATTTGAGTTTCAGACCCAAATAGCTGCAATTATGGAACAATTCAATCCCAGGGCAAGGAAAACTATTAAAACCCACCAGAGCGTGGTTTGGCAAAGCATGTTCTGCCTTTAAACAAGGATTAAAATGAGAAGGATTGCTCAAAATCAAATAAACTCATGCAAGGAATTAGTGCAAATTCCTATAATAATGGATTATTTTTCAGTTACTATTGAACTGAAGAAGGCTAGTCAGAACAGGAATTTTCCTTTTTAAGGGACTAAGTTCAAGTTTAAGTTCAGGACTTCTGTACAGACACCTAGGAAACTCCATTGCCACTGTTACAAATGCTGCGTTAGGATTTTAAGAAAAAGTTAATTTGTAAAACTGACTGAATTTTAGACTGAGAACCAATCTTAAGGCCACCAAGAAGGCCATTTTACCAGCTCTCTTGTGAGAAGTTCAGTAGAGATCAGAAGAATTTCAAGAAATGAAACCTGATACAGACTGAAATTATTAGGAGAAACACATTTATCTTAATCCTATTTTCATAATAGCAAACAGCCCTCTGGCTGACATTTCAGAAAATTCAGCCAGGCGCTCCTAAGGAAATTTGAGACATTCCTGGGGAGACAAAGAGCCAGTTTTCCTGTGTGAGTAGGACCCGTTTGATCAGGGCCGTGGCTCAAGGATTTCCAAGCACAGGCCGCTCAGCTCAGAAATACTGCCCAGCCAGCTTGCTTACCTTGGGTAAAACATGAGGGGACCAAAATGATCTGGAGAGTTGATGCTGAGCCTTTTAAACATAAAAGACCCCTGAAGATACCATCTTTTTATCTATTTCCCTTATTATGCTTGCACGCTGGAAGAGGCAGCAATACCCCCACAAGACATTTGCACATCACCCATGTACTAATACCTGCTTATATTGCACTTCGTTCTGGCAGCTAGGACCTAAAGTGAGGAAGCCTTTGAGGTGTGGCAGTGACCATAAGCAACACAAGAGCCCATCTAAAGGGAACACAGAACTGCAAAGTCCTTGTCTAGCACTAGTAAATAAAGGGGGAAAAAAAAATAAGCATATTTCACTGCAGCCAGAAATGGTCTTCTACGACCTCGGTGCTACCTTGCCTCCTATAACCTTTGCTGCAAGTGTGATGCTTATAATGCATTAAAATAACTTAATACAGAACAGGTAGTAGGTAACAAAAGGGAATCCAGCAATATGAGCTTAAGATCTTGTTTGCTGAAGGTTTTACTTTAAGGTAAAAGGTATTGAGGTTAGGAATACAGTGTCAGAAAAGAAGAACAGAAGCAAACACATTATTTCTGTAATCTTCTTGGTAACAGTTGTGGTTATTGATGGATCTTGCTCAGCCTGCCTTGATTAAAAACACACCCTGACCCCCCAAGAAAAAAAGAAACAAAACACAAGCGGTCCAAAATCAAAGGAGTAAATAACTTAAATTCAGCTGTATTAAGGAATAGCTCACCTAGTTATGTTTAAAGCTAAGACAGAAGTTAGAGCTGGAAGACCCAAGGGCCCGTTATTAGCCATTAAGGCTTGTGTTGCAGAAGTCAGAGAGGGATTATGCCACAGGACAGCCAACTGATATAAACACAATAAACACAACTGATCGCATTAACTCAATCTATTTTCTTAATTACTACTACAGTAAAGTCCATATGCTTGTTATGTCCTCTTCTGTCTCTGGATATACTGTTCCTCTGACATTCATAAGTTCAAAGCTATTCTCTCTAAAACCTGTTAACGCTTACCACCTGGCTGGCTCACACTAGACCCTTTTGGAAATTTAGAGATACTTTACATATCACCCCACTAATTCCTCTCTCTGAAAATGAGTCATCGGTATTTGGTCTACCCTCATTGTTTCCAGTCAAAACATTTGACAGAGGAAATTACAGCAGCCAAGATAATCAAGCATTGAGTTCTTGGTGTGGACATTTTGACACCTTAAATTTTGCCATGGAAATTTGTTCTGCTTGAATGAATCAGTAAGCTGGAAAAAAACAAAATGAGTAAAAAAAACTACAATAGGTTGTGATTCATGTTTTCACCGTTAAGTGGCTACGTGCATTCACATCACGCTAAAGGACACACTGTGAAGAAGAACACTGTAGGTAGAAAGAAGAAACCCAGGCTAGCATATGCATCAGCAAATGAGTGTGACACATCCACTGGGTTTCAGAGCTCCATCACTGAAGAGGTTCTTTGACACCATAACGATGAGTCTGAGAGGAAAATAAGTGGACAAAGTAAGAAAGAATAGCTGAAGAAGTCATCTTCTGGCCGCAGGAATCTTTTCCTAGACATTAGGCAACATGTTTTATTCCTCAGGATGATGTTAAACAGTGAATAACATGGTCTAGAGATTTTTCAAGCCCCATTTGGCGTCCAAAGTGGTAAACCCATTCATTTCAAGCCTGGAACAGAGTACAGGTACACATTGACTTATCACCATGTAGAAACTTTGTGTTGGCCAGCAAGATGCAGGGAAGTGAAGAAGCATACTGTAGGTAGGGATGCTAGCTAACTAATGGCAGCTAAGTCTGAAGTGAAAGGATTTACCATTTTCCCCATTAATACCAATGATCTTGTGGTAGGGAAGGAGAGTTTAGAGAATCACTTTTGCTGGAAAAAAGCAGGCACTCTGAATGTGCTTTGCTTATACCATTTTGAACCTACATATTTCAAATTGCCTACAATCAGCCCAAGCTGATTGTTTAGAATAACGAAATGAAAATATGGATCACACCTTTACTACATGAAGTAATAAAACAACAGTCGGCAGCCAGCTCTTGCAAACATCCATCTTGCCAAAACATCCAAGGTAATTGCATCAATCACTGGCTCCATGTAAACAAGTTGAGGATTGGTGGTAGTGTAGTCTGACGACCAGAATGAATTACTTTACTTATGAGACAGTGTCTCTCAGTCTATGGACTACAGTCACATCTTCTATAAATCAGCATAATTTCACTGATCTCATCAAAATTCCATGTATTTTGGGCTGAGTTTGGCCTGTAACTCAGGTTCATGCAGTGCAGGGAGATGCTGCACTTGTAGTTTAAGCACCACACCAGAGGCTGCCTTCTGGATACACACCACATACCTACGTGCATCCCTCCTGCTTTCCAGCACCTCTCAGAGAAGGTCAGACCTCAAATGTCAGACCTAATTGAAAGAAAGTCAATACAGAACAGGGTTGGGCCAAAAAAAAAAAAAAGTTAATAGACTGTATACAAAGTAACATGACTTCCACCCTCCTCAGCTCCCCCCAAGAAACAAAATATAAAATAATTTTGGGGTGAGGGGAAGATTAAAAAAATGCCCAGAAATTTGGTTTTGGTTGCCAGGGATTTTCACTTAGTGGGGGAAAGAACTAAGAAAGTTCAAAAGAATTTGGACATTTGTGACTGAAAAGTTTCACTTCAAACATATTGAAATCTTTAAGAAAAAATTTAAAAGTAGCTAAAACGAAAACATTATCCAAAGACACCAGTGATTTCAAAATTAAATATGACATCTTAGTGTTGCACTAAGCTAAGCCAAAAGAACTTTATGTATTCAGTTCAACAAAAAGCACTGAAGGTGTTATTTTGACACCAAAAAGCTTTTTTCCACAGATCAATTACCTTGCTGAACCATGTCTCTCTTCTACCCAACTCTACAGAAAAAGGTCATGGGAAGTCCACACAGCATATAGATGAGAGCAACTAACGGTGCAAACATAGATTGGATCAGGTGTTTTACAGCAAATAAAATCAGTGTTGTTTCAATTTCAGAAGTTCAAACTTAGCCTACTAGAACAGGAAGAGAAAAGAGAATTAATTTCCTTATTTAAAAAAATAATACGTTCATAGGCTTCCTTCAGGTATCAGTCTGGCATGTAAGACTGGATTCATAACTAAGATGGATTGCATTTCATTTTCTGAAGATATTCAATTTTACATGCACTCAGCGACCTATGAGATTAAAGTTACATTCTTGGCAAAAACAAAAATGCAAAGGATGTTTTCAGATCATGAGTGCTTCTTTTATTTCAGAGAATGAAGTCATAGCAGGTCAGTAAGTCGACAAAATGAAAACAGAAATCACTATTTTTTCTTGCGCTGGATTCCTAAACCACTACGATGATGCTTCACAAGCGAGCAAAGCAGAAAGTTGTGTTATTGGCTATAAGCATAAAGCTGTATCAAAGCCTTTTATTAATAATTGGCAATAACTGGCCCAATGTTCACGTACAAGAATTATAGGACTGTTTCTAATTTTCTCATCTGAAGAGTAATTCTTCCCTGCAGAGTTCGTAATAGTTCACAGAAGAATCAGCCAGAAGAGGAGGAAGACCCTGCAGACGTGGTCTGTCCCTCTGCTCGTCCCCACACTGTCACTGACTGCAGCATGATGCATCGCTGCGAGGCAGATGAGCCACGCAGACGTGACTGGACGGTGATGTGCTCTAGGTACTCACATTTTTCAGCAGCAGCATGCATGCGGTATGGAACGACAAAGAAAAATAGTTCTGGCATTTGACATTTTGAGGAGCAGGGAGGAAGGACTGTGGTTTAGTGGATTTCCTCCCACCCCTTCTCCAGCAGCCCCCCGCGGTCTGACACCAAGCCTGTTTTCCTGCAGTCTGGATATCAGCACAGGAGACGTGAGTGCCAGACTGTTTCACGATTTTGCCTAGCAATTATCTTTTATCTTTCGACAACATGCTGTACCCTACTCCTTCAGAGTCAAGAGCTTTCCTGACACAGGCAAGCTGTGAAGCAGCTCTGGAAACTGCTATCCACTTTTGGATAATCCAGTTTTGGATTTCCTGTCCTTATTTCTTTAATATTTATATTGGAACAAACTATTGAAATATGCAAGTGTATACAGCAAAAACCTTGAAACTGGAGAAGATGGCCAGTTCTGCTGCCTTCATCTACTTGTTTTCTTGCTGCACTAGAGAGAAGCCAAAATACAGGGCTGGAAGGAGTTCAGACTTAAACCACTGGAACATGGTCACGAGTTTTTCCATTACTAGATAGAGTTTTATCTATCAATTTGGAAAAATATTCTCAAACCATACCAGTGAGGTTAGGGGAAGGTCACTAAAAATGAAAGAAAGCCCCCAGCCAACAAATCCCCCGTCTAAACTATTTCATTCTTTCAAATTCTAAAGGTGGAAAGGATAATGATGGCAATCTTCAGTAACAGCTGTGGGACACACTTACCTTGAAGAGAGGTAACCCAGAGGATGCTTTAAGCCATCTTCGTGGTCCCCATGGCCCAGGCCAGATGTGCCCATTTAATCACGTAACATAACACACAACATCCTGCTATAATTTAAGCCAGTTATGTATGACCCCGCGGGCTGCTGGAGATTATTACAAGTAGCAGGTGTTCCCTTGCAGCATCTCTCTCCGTACCTGTTGCCAAGATGGAAAGAGAATGGAGGAGGAAGATGATGTCTTTTTAAAGTATTTAATCTATTCTCAATTGCTTGTAAAACTGTGATTCTTTGTCTTGTTTGGAAAGAGCAAGATATATTCATTTCACCTTAAGCCTTCATTTCTCTTTCATCCTCTTTTATGGTACTTGCAACATCTGCACAGTATTTCCTCATTAGCTGCCTCTCACTTGCTATTTATAAGTCCCATTACTTGTTGGAACTACTTCTCTGCAACATAATTTCATTGATTTTTTTTTTTCTTAAGAAAAAAATATTACTGCCTGAGATGTTCCAATAAACCAGAAGTTTATACATTTTCCTCTCTCAATGTATTTTCTTTAGTAAATCATTTCTAGGCTGTCAACACACTCGATCCAAGTGATGCTGATACCTTTTGTTGGGCCGATATGCTTTTCAGAAGATCATAACTATGAAAGTAGCTGAAATCTGGTTTGACACTTTCCTTTTGCTACTGTGAGATGTGCAATAAAAGAACACTGCAACAAGTAAAACCCCACCTCACTGGGTTTCTCCGTTCAGAGCACCCCAGCATGGCTGTACCATGTTTTACCTATTGAACTCTTTCACACACCAAAATACACATGCATATCCTGGTGAGATTTCTCTGAAGATCCTTACTTTACTTTGGATATCCTGGAAGTCAGTTATACCTCATGAACCATGAATCACTGTTTATCATAATAACAACGATACGAGGGGCTAAGCACATTCCTCTCTCATCTAGGAGCTCATAACAATGAACTTTTAATTCATCCATTCAGTTTGGGACTGGGATTTCTCAAGGGAGACTAATAGAGCTAGGTGGCCAGTTGGTGGATTTAGATGGGTGCTCAGTACCATTATTGTACACACATCCTCTGTTCTTTGATAAGTCCTATCCAGGCTGTCATTTCACAAGCAAATTCCTATCGCATATGTTACAGGCTTCAGGTTCTTCACCTCCTTATGCTCTGCTATCTTGTCTATTTGTGTTTTAAGCTCGTTGAGCAAAAGGCAGCTCCAACGAGAGGTCTGGAGATCTGATTCAACCTGGCAAGACCAAAGCCGCAGAAAGATGAGCAAAAAGCGTTCTTGTGATATATATCCTGCATTTTTCTCTCAGCTTTAAAAGCATTTTATTTTGCTAAAGAACCTCATTAGTGAATCAGGAAACTATTGTGGTAAGCACATATGAAAAGTAAAGCCCTCCAGACTCTTTCCATCCTGTTGGACAACGAGACTGAAACACTCAGGGTTATTAGGCAAGCAATTATTGATAAAATGATAGTGACCACTCCAACATTTCTCAATATTGGAGTGGATGCATTGTACTGCAATTGTTAACAGAAGAAATAGTGCCAAGACTCATTACAGTATGCATTTCTAAAACCTCTTTAGGAAGTCGTGTTAGAAGGACCTCTGACAGATATTGACAGGTCCATTTATATTTATCTATAAAACATTCTTGTTATGTACAACCTGAGATTTTTAGAGAAGTTAGGTAACCAACGATGTGCTCGGAAATTTACTTAGAATCATTTTCTTTCCCTGAATCCAGCATGTAAACACTCATCTAAATTAAATGTCTTGATATCTTCTGCAGCTGAGAACAGACTGCCGCAGTGGCACAGGGGAGGATTTCTCAGCTGAGGAACATGCAACTCCCACTGATTCCACTGTTCAGCAAATAAACCTTTGTGAGAGACATTCATAAATATTAACTCTCACATAGAAAAGCTAACTCCATAGCCAGTGCAAAGAAAGTAGCTGGTTTTACATTATTTTTACATACAAGTTTTTAGAACTGAAATACTGTAAGATATAATTTTGACTAGGCTGCAGTACTGGTACAGAAAAGATCCAAACCAAGCCCCTAGAGGCTTCTGGAAAAGAAAAGAGCCTTCAGCACAGGCACGTTAACATCACACAAAGTAGGCAAGAACCAGAGCCAACACAAGTATGATTTAAGAAATGTATTAGTTAAGACAACAGGGAAAGTAAAAGCCCCAGGACACACAGAAAGCAATCTCTTTTCCCTTAAAATTTGGAATCCGCCAGATTATAATACTGTTGGGCTAACTGCCATTAACACCATGCCAGACTAGACAAGAATCCTCCTCCTCAGGCAATGATTGGCAGCTTTAACAAAGGAACTCTTTCGAAAGTTAAATGAGGTAATATAAATACCCAAAGAAATAAGAAAAGGCCAGGGGACTATTTATAGCCGCTTCATATCTTTTTAACTTTGTGAATCCAACATACCTGTCAGTCAAGTAAGTCAATTAGTTCATTATTTCTGCTGTACCTGAGCAAAGGCAAAGAAAATGTTGAGATTACTTGGATTGATCAAAATCTTAGTGTTACCTCTTGATCAATCACTGTACTTTGTACCAAGAACCAAGCATTTTGACTTCCCAAAGCCAAATCTAATTATGAATATCTCACCTCTTTTTTTAGATTAAAACTAATACATTTACAGAAGATAGCATCCAGCACAGCTGACTGCTGCGCCAAATTCTCATTCGAATGGAAACAACCTCTTGTGCTCCACCGTTTCAAGAATAAATTCTCAAAATTGTCATCTCCTAAAACAAACTTGCCTTATAGTGGATGTTATTACAAAAAAAGTAAATGTTACACATCCATGAAAAGGAGTCAGGAAAAGAAATATTCAAGACCATTGTGATGCTACCCAGAAGACAGTCACTCTGATGAGAAGCAGTTCACCCTGAGAAAGTCCATAAGAACTTTTCACTCGGGAAAAGAGCAGAGCCACAATGCAGTGACTAGAACATGAAAATGATTTTGTCTGCAGTAACAATAACAGCACAAAGTGGAGATGACTGGGTTCAGCTGCCTAGACTAGCAGTAGAGGGCTGACAGGGTGCTGAACCCGGGCAGATATGAAGACCAGACCAAGAACTCAAGAGCTGCTATCATAGCAAGTCCTCAGAAAAGGCTAGGGATGCCTGGCATGTAAAATTCATTCACTCAATCTGCATTAACTTCATAGTCCAAAAGCAGAGAATCTAAGCAAACAGAAAAAGGGCTGGTACTCGACATAACAGATTTAGAATGACATCCAGAAGAGGGGGATGGTTATTTGAACTAAGAGAAAGGAATAGTTTGAATGTGGTGATTCTGAGCGTTGTTCACAGCGAGCCTTGTGAAGCATGCTTGGTTGGAATGCTTTGTGTGCCATTTTTGTTTCTTTTCAGAGAAAGAGAGGTGTACCAGCACCACAATGCTGGGCTCAGATGATGCCTCTCTACGCTCCTGGTTGCCAGAAGTTTGCTCACCCAAGACTGTGTTGCGCCTTCCCAACAGGGACGTTACGCTCACCCAGCCAAAGACGAATCAGCTTTGTTTATTCGATCACAAAAAAAGAAAATTTAAATCTCAAAATACCCCAAGCACAACGTGCACAAAGGACCTAAAAGTTCAAAATTTCTTTGCAAAGTTTTATCTAGGCACACGCATGAAAGAGGCACAGTATGTTCAGCTAATTCACTACACCAGAAGGGCAAATATTGACTGAAAAAGTCATTTCAACTCATTAAACTTTTACTGTAATTTTTCAGTTCCTCCAAAGAAACAGAAGCAACCCAAAAACTCACACTCTGCCATGTCTAAATGTGTGTGGAACAAGAACATATACATGTGACATGTCTATATATGTCTCATATATATGTCTCATATATAGACATATGGGACAACATACAAGACATATCTGAGCCAGACATTCTTTAGAAGACTTTAAGACTTTCTTAAAAAGCTAAGACAGAAAAAGCACAACCCAGCCAGAATTTTTAACACTCAGAGGACACTTTCCAAGACTCCTGTTCAGGGAAAAAAAAAATACAAGTTTACTTATCCACTTAAAATACTTAGGTGGAAATTACTGAGAAGCAGAAACGTGGAACCCAAATTATCCCCCCCTTTTTTTTTTACTGTCATTTTCCAGAGTTTAACAACACCACACTCCTGTGCTTTTGTTTCTAAGACACGGACAGTGCAGCAAACTGCCAAGAAATATCTTTGCTGGACATAATGACTACTTGACATCCATCTGAGGAGGAGTGGCTTAGCATAATTAAACTCTTCCATGACGCAGGGGAACAGACCCGATGACCGATCAAGGGTTCCTTCCAAACATGTTTCTGTGATTATATGCTGATTAAATACCTGTGTGCACAGCCGGCTTATTTCCCCATTTGGCTCAAAATTCATTGGTCAGATTTGGATCTGAACCACTTTACGACATGCAGTATTATATCTGGACCTATGAATAACTGCCCGCCTCCTTTGTATGTCTGCCCCAGACATTCCTGCTTCTCTTTTCATAATAATTTACTCTCTCCACGTTCTAACCTTAGCCCTTGTAGAGAAACCTCCACCCGGCCCCTGCATGCAGAGAGCCAGCACAGGCGGTCTGACTTTCCCACGGTGTATTCTCCAAAGATCTGCCCAAAAGATGCCCTTGATAAACTGAAAAAAAAAAAAAAAACCCACGAGATTATCCCAGGCAATTAGGAACTGACCAGAAAGGATCTGAGCCAGGTTTCACCGCTATCCATGACATTCAACTTTAAATAAACTTTGGAAGAGTAACTAGCCATTAGAGAGAAATCTGAGACGGAGCTTAAAGGGGCGAGCCAGCAGCGCACTTCCCTCTCTGTTAGAAATGGTTTGTTTGGATTTTCTTCAACACAGGCAAAAAGGAGAGAGGCCTGAAATACCTTTTCTGGGGCCTCAGGAACATTGTTCACTGGAGGACTCACCGTACAGCCGCTGTGGCTCTCTACCATAGACCAAGCATACCCTCATTCTTGGGGACACCAGCCAAACCGAGGGGAGCCAGGTAACCTGGCACCAGGACATAGATGTTTCGGGTGCAATCTCTTCAAACCAGGAACTATAACATCTTGTATTCAAACATCCACGTACTACCTGCAGCTAGCTGTCATCTTAACAATTGTCTGTATGTTAAATCAATAGCTACGCTTGCATTGCTTGCACTCTCTTAGGGGATAAAAACAGTTCCTGTTTACTTTTAAAATCTTTAGTAAGCCACGTGTGGGGCATTGGTTAATCCTTGTGAAGGAAAACAAATTCATGCAAGTTGCCTGCACATGGCTGCTGAAAGCGTCTGAATAGCGGGGTGACTTATGGGTGACTTTACTCAATTCGGTTTCGAACCAACCCTCTTCTCCATCAAAATATTTTAAATCTGTTATACACATTGACAACAGACTTCTGTAATTCACCCTTTACACCTAGCTCGTGGCAAATGCAGTGGCATTCTCAAGCTGGTAGCATCCTAGGTGACACCATACTGATTATATTGAGAAGAGGCAATACGCAGGACATACATCACTATTTTGGAAAACCATATATACCAAATCCCCACAAGAATTCCGTAGCAGAACTCCTTCATCTCACTCTGAACTGCCATTCAACTTTAACAAGCAAAGGCTACCCTTATTAATGACAGACAGAGAAAAGTCTCATTACTTGGCAACAAATTAGCACAGAGACTGTAGGTGAGTCACTGAAAATTCCCAGGCTCACCCTTTACCCATTGTTCTGGTGAAAGACTTTGCTGCAGACGTACATCAAACCTGCAGAACCTAATGGCTGAGGGGAGCGTTCCTATGCCTTAGGTAAGAGTGCTCCCTTCTGGCTACAGGTCTGAAAGAAAAAAATCTGAAATGAAGTAATTGCTTTTGCTTATAGGTAAATTCAGAGAATCGTGCATCATCCTAAGCACTTAAAAAAAAAAAAAATAGTATACCCACACCCAGATGCAAATGGGGTATTTCAACATATCAGAACCCCTCACCTCACACCCAAAACATGGGGGAGATCAGGACACTATTTATGGAGGAAAAAAAGAATATCAGCACAGAGCATAAGCACTTTCAGCTGAACATTCCCATCAATATGTTTCCAAAAGCACTAGCTGCACCATACTTTCTGCAAACATTTTATTAATAAGCTACCATTCATATAAATTTCACAATGAATGGAATACTAAATATTATCAAATTAATTCAATTGTTTTGATTTTGTAGAAAAACAGTCACTCTTCAACAAGCAATTGGGCCAATTAAAAGAACACAGAATGATTAATGACAGTGGTTTGTTTTATCAACAGGCTTGAAGCACAGGAATTCAGACTATTTTGCAGCTAGACACACTGCTCAAAATCATTTCCAACCATCACACCTGATGAAGCAAAGGAATGCTTATTTTAGTAAACAGTTTCCATCTCTCGATATGATAAGCTAAGATTTTTATCCAACCAGTAAATTCATTTTGCATTTCTGTTTGAAAAGCATTTAGATGATTAACTACAGTACACACAGTCTAGTGGTAGTTTACAAACATGACTAAGGAAATAACTAAATATGGTGCATCCCACACCATTCTTACTTTACCTTCAACACGAAAGCATACAGAAACTAATTAAAAGTGATAATTTTAACATGCTTAGGTAACATCAGCTATGGTTCATTTCAAGAACATTCGAGAAGACAGTCCTTACACAATACAGCCTCGATTCATTCTTTTCTGACTGCTTTTACACTTTCTTGACCCAGCACCCGCATAACTACTCTACAGACTATTTCCCAAAGCGTCTTCCCTAATCACAGGCAAGTAATTCCTGTTATTGCCCTCATACAGACACAACCGTAAATACCATTGACAAGCTGCAGCATACAGGTCTTAGGATGAAGTGGGAGGGTTTTGTTCTGTGGGCACATCGCTGAAAACGTTCCATGTGTTCAACCAGTAAATGACTGCATAAAATGAATTTAACACAATAACTACAGATATGATAGCTTCTCCCTCTAAACATTCCTCTCAGATAGCTATGCAAATATTTTATGATTTTTTTTTCTTTAAATATGATGTTTCATCTTTTAAAATGTTAGACAGCAAAACTTTAATGATGTACCCAAACACATACTAACGCTTTTCTTCTCAGTCACATCTTCCGAACTTTGAAAGAGATCGGTGCAACGTTATTAACCCAGGGCAATCAGGAGAAGCGAATACAAAAGCAAGCTGCATATTATGTGACAGATATCAGCGCTTCAGGCATACGATTCCCGTCCTTTTCAAAGGCAAATACTGACCTCTATGGGTAAAACACATGCAATGGTGCAAAAGAGATTTCTAAGGAAAGGCCGAGGAAGATGGAGATCCAGCCCTTGCTGCGGGATCGCACGGAGGGTGCACCTCGGGCAACGGGGGCAAAGGAGTGCTGGAGGACGGCCACCTGGGAACATGCCTCCTCCGTGTCCTCCTCAACACAGGTGCCACCGGTGGGTGCCGACCTGGCTCTCCCCGGCACAGGGACGCAGGCAGGAGACCTGGGCTACACGGGGAGAAAAGCCAATACACAAAATACAACACAAAGTGCAAAACTGAGACAACAGCGCGTGGCTGGGCAGCGGGAAGCTGGGGGAAGTCTCACCCCAGCAGTGTGAGGACAGACAGGCCTGGGCTATCCCCGGGGCACCTTCAGTGCTAGCGCCCTGTTGCAGACCATTCCGACAGCTTCTGTGAAAAATGCTTAAATGGGACAAAAATTTAAGGCTTGCTGTGCCTCAGAGCTGCAAAGGATAAGACGCTGAAGCTCTGTGATGAAGCGGACACAAGAAACACATTGCTCTTCTTCCTGCTCTTGATTTTAATCTTCCTTAAGTTAATGACAAGGATGCAAACAAGCAGAGTTTTCCTAATTGGTTTAGTATCGGTTTCCATGCCAAGACTTCATCATTGGCTTAAACAGCCATTTGTTGCAAAAAGGTGGATTAACAACTATAATGTTGTAAATCTCCCTGCAAGTAGCAACTATTCATCATTAGATACAAAACTATCATGAAATAACACTAGTAATCATTTTTTTAAATAGGTATCTTTCTGAAATCAGGGCACGTACCATACATGTTGCTAGCAGAGAAAACTCAAATTTACATTAAACAAATTAAGGGCAACTTTTAACCTAAAACTGTAGAAGCGATATCTCATCAAAAAAAAAAAAAAAGAAAAAAATAAATAGAAAGCCTAAAAATTTAAGAAAAACTTATCATTTATAGAAGACTAAACTGTTTCAAAATGGCCTTTCTAGACCTCACCACACTTTTTGACCACGCTAATTTAAAAGGTTATGTCTGTATGGCATATTGGGAATAGTGGCTTGCAGTAGGGAACAGCTAGAAGGGGATGGAGTTATGACAGGTTGTCATATCCAAGCCTCGTCCTACAATAATGCTGTCTCCCAGATGGAAATGAATGCCCACAGTTTCAAGTTGGAAAAAAAAAATAAAAAAAATCGATGAAACAGATAAAAGTGCAAGTTCAAAATTTTAAAACAATGATATTGATTATCATACTCAAAGGTAAAGCACTCAAATGTAACATGACTCTGTCTTCAAAGTGAAGAACTGGAAGTTGACAAATTTGCATTTAGAAATCCCCTGCTTGCCCTCTTTCCCATACATACATCCTCCTCCATTTGGGCCTTGGAAAAGCCCCAGTCAACTACTTCATTGCTAAAATGAATTTTGTCTATATGGTGCTGTCTGAAAACAGTGATATTATATGTTTTCATAAGGTATGAACTGCTCTTTAAGTAATTGTCTTGCTTTTGCCCTTTTGAATAGAGCTAGTGAACTTTCCAATTTAATGGGATTTTCCATTAAAAATTAACAGCCATCTCATAAAAAAAGACATTTAAATACTGTGTAAGGAAGCGAAGCAATTGAAGCACCTGAAATCTCTGAAAGCCAGGGTGTTATCAAGTAGGAAATAGCTCAGGGCAGTCTTGTCTTAGCAAATAGAAACCTAATCAAGCAAGAAATAAAAATAAGCAAAGAAAAAGAACAAATGTATATAAACTTCTACAAAAATGTTAGAAGGGAAAAAGTGCCAGTAAGCTGGAACGTATAATACTTATTTAGGCTTCTCAAAACTTTGTTTTAAAACAGAACACAATACAGATACAAATCAGAGTGACTGATGTCAGTGGGCACATGAACGAGCTCTGAGTCCACTAAGATGAATAAGGTAAAACATATCAAAATTAATACAGAATTTCATTTGATTGTATATCCATGCCAGAACAGAAAGGATGATAGATTGGCTTTTCCACCAGTGTCTCAACTGTTCTTCTACCTGACATGATATCACATGAAGCCAGTCAACGTGCAGCTTAGACCAGCTGGAGCCATCCTGCCTCCTTCGGTAGTGCTCCTGGTTCCAGCAGGGAGGGACAGGCAGGCTCTGCACAAACGCACCAGCTTGGAGAGCTCTGCCCCTTCGTCCCGGTGCTGTTGTTCCCATGATAATAACCCATCAAACCTAGGTTAGAAGACCCAGCCAGGTGGCTCTTCCTCCTGGGCAATACTCGCGTGTTCCCCACTTGGCAGCTATGCCAGATACTCAGCCACTGTTCCAACTTTCTGCAACTTCAATGCAGGGAGACACAGGAAAAATCCACAGTAATGCTTAGCTTTGTCTTCCCATGCAGGAATCTCAGGGAAGAATTTCTGCAGGTTCCCAACACACTTACGATGTTATTTCTAAGGATGAACCAACCTTTAACATGAAATAGAGTTTATCGATACAGGGAAAACTAATTTCTGTTATCCTTCTCTACAATATTAGTTCTAAGAAAACAGTGATCCCATTTTTCTATAATTTGCTACTATTCCTTAAACAACAGTTACACTGTTACCATCTTATTAATTAATCAGAGAACAGCTGAGGTTGGAATCACCTCTAGAGATCAGCTAGTCCAACCCCCTGCTCAAGCAGGGTCTGCTAAAGCAGGGTCCCAGGACTGTCCAGTTGGGTTTTGAATACCTTCAAGGATGGAGGCTTCATAACCTCTCCAGGCAACCTGTCCCAGCATTCAAACACCCTCCCAGTAAAAACAAACAAACAAAAAAAACATTTTCCTATGTTCAGAGGGAACTTCCTGTGTTTCAGTCCATGCCCATTGCCTCTTCTCCTTTCACTGGGCACCGCTGAAAAGATCCTGGCTCCATCTTTACACCCTTCCATCAGGCATTCACCAACACTAAGATCCCTCTGAACCTTCTCTCCTGCAGGCTGAACCTGCACCCTCAGCCTCTCTCTGCATACAACAGATGCTCCAATCCCTTAATCATCTTTCTGCCCCTGTGCTGGACTCACTCCACTAAGTCCACATCTATCCTGTACTGGGGAACCCAGGACTGGCCACAGCACTCCAGCCGTGCCTCACCAGTGATGAGATAAGTGACAGTGGCCTCCCAATGACATCAGCCAGCTCCTCTGGCACTCTTGTGTGTACCCCGTCACGTCCCGGGGACTTATGGCCAATTTGTTTAAATGTTCCCTAATCTGATCCTCCGTCACTGCGAGGAGGAGGAGGAGTCTTCCTTGTGCCAGACTTTCTGGGCTCTGGGACCTGGGGTTCCTCTTAATGAGAGCTCAGTTCTCTGGCAAACTTCCACTTCTATAAAAGGTCAGTGCTGGGCGGATAAAAGCAAAACCAAAAATGGACCAGAAGCTGGTCATTACTTTATCGCTAACATTAGTCACAAATCACACAAAATCTCAGTTAACCTAAGCTATCAGATGGCTGCTCTAGCAACTCCTGCAGAGTCAGGTTTCTGAAAGCTCCTCAGATCCTGAAAGCCTTGCTCACTCTGTGCATAGAGCAGTAAATGCCACATCACACCTATGTATCATGTTCTCTTTCCATATGTTTCGGTTTTTGCTGAGTCCAATTTGCTTATTTTGGTGCAATAAACTATTTCCATTACTCTTGTATAAGCACTTTGAAATAGCTGAAAGCAGCTGAGGCTTTCATACAATTGCCACACTCTCAGAACAATAATTTATAGGACTGTGGTCTTTATTAATTTATAGGACAATTCTCCTTTACTGTACATAAAAAAGCGAGACATGAGTTCAAGAGGAGGAGGACGACTCTCAGTTAAGGTGCTGCACTGCACTCTGGTCATTTCTGCACTGCCCAACCAAGCGAGACACCTGGGCAGAGAGATGGAAGCCAGGGACCCTGTCCCTTCCCCAGCTCTCTGTTGGCATCATTACTTGCCCATATTTCCACAGGGCCACGCTCCTTAAGCTTGTCTGAGCAGCACAGTGGGTGAGAGCTGGACCTTCTTGGTTGCAAGGCATCCACCTATGTGTAAGAGCCACAATCACAGATGGTTAAATACAAGTCTTCCATTGAAAGCTGCTCCAAATGCAACTGTTTCTTACTGCCATATAAGACATATTTACAGTTTTCTACAGAGTAAAATTCTCTCCCCCCCCTCCTTTTCCACTCTGTAAGTGTATTTTTTTAAATTCATGAGTAGATAGGTATGATTGGGATATTTATTTAAATATTAGCTTGATTTCCAGAATTAGTTTTATCCTTTTTATAAACAGGAGTCCTATCACAATTCAGAAATATTTGAAAGGCAACTAGAGTTGCAATGGCAGCTTCCCTACATACAGTAATGGGTTCTCATACTGTGCTTATAATCCATCTGTGTGTCTTGATCATTTTTAAGACACCTTGCTCTGTAATACCAAGGTGCCCATCTGTATCTCTTCTTTAGGCTCAGTTGTTTTTCTCCCTTCCCAATAATATCTATGCACTAAATCCTTTAAATCTCTATCCAGCCTGCAACTTCATTGGCTCAAACTAATGAACAGAATTTTCTAATTCCCTTATGATAATCCTATTACCTGTCCAAAGCTATTTCTGCAAGGGTCATCATTATACAGAGACGTAAATCTGAGAGCAGGTCTATCTATGTTCAGTTGTAATCCAGCTCCCCTCCTGGAAACCATCAAGGACATTTGTCAACGCTTGAAAAAAGTGGAGCTGAGCAACTGATCATCTCAGGTAGAGTGATTTGTATGTCGATTGCCTTTCAAGTTTTATTTTAGGAGGGGAATAAAATATGGTTTTACGAAGTTTGCCACAGCTGCAAAAATTTATTAGTAGCATATTAAACCTTCTAGTAGTTAAACTTCACTGGTATGGTCTGTCAGAAGAACCTCACCTTTGGCATAAGGCTGAAATGTAACTGTTGAGATAAGAACTAATGCCAGATTTTCAGTTATGCATTTGGCAGGCTGTTTTGAATAAGCTGAGAATAAAAAGCTACAAGAGCTGTCATTATTCATGCTTTAAATAAATACGGGTTTTACTCTAGCTTTATAATAAAAGGTGCATCACTCCAGGTGGGGGTAATTTTGTCAAAGAGGAAATATGAGAAATCTGACCCCCAAGCTGCTGACTGTGCCCAGACTATTGGAACTGACATCTATGTCAAATTTAAGCGAGCTTTTATATTCCTTGCATGTAATCCTACCTCTCTTTGTTTGATTTTGTCATTGATTTCATTCAAACCAAATTGCTTTTTTGTAACCCACCTTTGAATATTAACCTATATATAACAATGTACAAAAGAATATAAACACGACATTTCTACCGCCTGTACTTGGATTGAGTTCTACACACTGGTGAAAGGTGAGTGAAAGGCTCAAATATTTGGGAAAACCCACACAGTATTTTCACATCAAAATGTTCAAATCTGGGTTCATCATCCTCCGGGATACTCTAAATTCTAACTTTAGAATAAATCCTTCTTACTCGAGTATCTAATTTTGGGCTCAGAATTGTTTTGTTGCAAACGAGCGTTTTGTTAAAGATAAATATTGGTGTAAAAAAATAAATGAAATGTGTTGGATAAGAATGTAGCTGGCACAATACCATCAATTTTAGGCGGTTGCAAGTATGTAACATAACTAAAGGTATAAATGACGTGTTACATGAAAATGTGTCCCGGTCGAATCTGCTGAGCCTGCCTACTTTCAGGCCGCTTTCACTGACCTCAATGGAAAAAAAGTCAGGTTCACAGCTCGGTGGAGATGCACAGAGTGCTCTACTTACAAATCAGTATTTTGCTGTTTTCAATGGCACGTCTCTGTAATTTTACTCAGACTTGGATTTGGCAGTGGACTTAAAAAGAATGGACATTTTATATGCATGTCAACCCTCAGAAAATAACTATAACATGAGCAAACAAAGAAAACTTAGTATATACAACAGTTCATTATGTCCCCATTTTTTGCTACTCTGCAGCTGAGAACCTCAGAAGATGAGCAGCTGTGAATTGTACACTAAGTGGTCAAAAAACCTCAGGGCAAAATTACATTTTGGATTCTTGTTTCCAGTCTGCTTACACAAGCAATATGATCTTCACAATCAACAGCTTTAAAAGCTCTGTGCAAGTACTTGAAAATTTTTTGACAGGAGGGAACAGTTTGAACAGTCATTCTTCTGTGGCTGCTATCTCCCAGATTGTTAGAATTATACATGAATACTTCATCCTGTTTCAAAATGGGATTTTAGGCTGATCTCTGTTATTAATATTAATGTCTGAACCTACCAATTCCAATTGCAGCATAGCTCAAATCACAGGGAAATGTATTAGGGAAAGAAAGATAGTAATAAAACTAATACAACTTCAGAACAAATTACACAGCTAAAGATGATTGCTCTACACCAGTATATGCAACTACTGGATTTCAGTGATAAAGGAAATTCACCACTAGCACCAATGGATCTTGAAACTATCACAAGGTTCTCAGACAGCGTTGTCAAAGAACATTACTTATTCATAATTTACAAAGTGCAAAAACCCTACAGATATTTCACATCTTCAAAGTTCTCATGATGCTATCTGTTCATATCCTCATCTCAACCGCAGTTTTTTTTTTTTCCAAGGTGAATTACATTATTAAAGGACATTCCTGCCCCCTTCCAGCACTAACAAACAAATGAAAAAAACAGAGCATCCATTCAGAAAAAAGGGCCCGACTCCGATACAATCAGAACCCCCATCTCAGTGGGGAAAATAACTCAGTAAATATTGCACCAGACACTAGACCAGATTACAGGGATTAGTCAGCTCAGTTGTGCAACTAACTGCACATATATGAGGCTGCAGTTCTCACTATATGCAAAAGCTGTGCAAATTCAGAATACAGAAAAACTTAGGAAAAAATCTCCATCAGCCTTAAACTTCCACCCCATCTTACAGACCTATTATCTTCTTAGACCACTTTCAGATAGCTAGTGGTATAAAATCAGAACAACAAACTCATATTCCACAAGCCACCCATGTACAGAAAACCCTCCAGAGACCATAAAGCAGTCTGGTTAGGTACTAGTGAGCAAAGAGAGGAAAGAAAATCAGGTTGCCTTCATGATTTGGTGTGTTTAACATGGCGACAGGATCCAGTGACCTCAGCTGGACAGTGCAGTAACAAGCTTTCAGTGCTAACCTACGTTAAGCTACATAATAGGCTTCATTTTAAGGTATACAAGTAATCACAGCTAGTCAGAGTTGAGGTTATAATTCAGTCTTTCTTGAATGAGCAGCAGGATTTAGTCCGAGTCCCAGTACATGAAATATTTCTCACCAATTTAAACACATGCTGGAACTGCTATAAATCAGTACACAGTACTCCATTATATTGCAATGAGCATATGCCACAGATTTTGCCTTTAAATGTTAATGCTCAACACCTACTGAGTTCAAGTGAAAGCTGTAGAGGAATTTTCATAATCGATATTTAAACACAGAACTATTCCTACTCTGCTGCTTACTGGAAGGAAGATATCCAGCAAGTATGAGCAGAAGAACATAAAATGAATGAGAGAAATGTGGTCTACCCAATGCCACATATGAGCAGAGCTGGGCAAGGTGAGGGGAATAGCTCTTCCTGGGTAAAAGAACAAAAACTGAAACCAAAAATAACACTTTCCAACTACTTCAAGTGAAAGACCTTGTGAATTCATGTCAACTCTTGTATTAAGCCTTTTAAGTTGAAATGAAACATTTCAATTTTTCATTGGCATTTTCATTTCAAACACGCATGCGAGATGGGGCAATAAGCAGAGGAAGTATGATAAGCCTAAAAAATAACTCTATATACTTGCCTGCCATAACAACAAAATCTATTCGATGACCCAGAACCCTTCCCATTGTAACTGCCACAGATAATAGAAGAGAAAGAAGAAAAATACAAGAAATTGCACTGAGCAAATGCCAAATAGTTTTTCTCACTGCATTCAGTCAAAAGAAGGAATAGAAACTTTGTGGGAACTGTGATTCCTGTAGAGAGAGCTAAGCTGGGTTTTAATGAGCTATCTCAGATGCTCCTAACAAAGTACCTACTGCATTACCAAACTTCACAAGGCTAAAGCTCCTCCAAGAATTTTACAAACTACTGCTCATTAGCCCAGCCAGCCATCTGAATAAGGCTCTATAAATTGTAAGAAAAGCAGCAACCTTTACAATAAGTAAGTTGTAGAATAAGTACAATAATACTTACAGTAAGTAAACTCAATCACACTAAGTGGCAGATTCAGGTCTTGTTTTTTCTCAGCCTCATACAAAACTGTTGGTCTTGCATAAAGCCAGCTGAAAATGTGTTATTCAAAAGGTTCTTAAAAAAATATTTCATCGATTTTTTTTTTTGTAATTGCTTCAGTGTTGATGAGAATTTCCACAACAACAGTAGCTTTGTTTAGAACACATTAAAGTAATAAATTAAAATGGCATCTTGAAATTAAATTGGTTTATAATTGCATTTTCTTTCCATTTCAGTAGTATAACAGTAATTCATAATATGACATCATAGTTAAAATACTCTTAAATGATTCCATTTATGCAATATCTTAAGGACAGCTGTTTTGCATGGAAGTAAATATTTTATCTTCATTTGAAACGAAAGCATACCATAATAAAGTCTTGTCATTTTTGACACAAACAATCAGATAAAATAATTCCTTTGCTGAGTCCTATCCTTCATAATTGCTGAAATCCTATTAAAATAACTCTGCCTCCAGCAGTACTCAAAGATAACCACAGATTACCATTTCTGATAGCAGGGATGCTGTGCATGCTCAAAGCAGTAAAGATAATAATTATTCCTTTTCACAGAGATCCCTTAAGGAAGGCCTTCAAAATTTTTAAACAAAGCAAACAGACTGTTCACAAAGAAAAAAGGAATTATGAGATAAGGCCTTGGATCTCACCTCTTTGAAAGCGTGCAACGATGAAATGCTTCATTGACAATTTTAAATCCAAGTATATCAACGCTGTTGACCATTAAGTTCTGTGTTGTTGCTCTTCGAAACATCATAACATGCAAAACTGGTCTTGGGGAAACTTCATTTCTTTCTTGAAAAGAAACCCAGAAGGCAGCATTTGGCAACTGCTCATATTCGTTGTATGTTGGATGCTGTCTAGATTTGTTTTGTTATATATCGCATTTGGTCCCAGACAAGAAGTACATTTGAAAATACAGCTTGGTTAAAAATAAGCTTGCTAAGACTTAAGCCAAACAGGATGAAGTAAATCATCAGAAAGAGTTAGGAGAAATCAGGCTATATCAGATGAGGAAATATGCTGGCCATTTATCCAAATTCTCAAAGTGCCATTAGACCTTGGGGATTTCCACAGTGCCCGTGTCCAGGCACTGTTTGCTTTCCAGTATGTCACCCCTCCCAGTGAACACAAACTTTTGTTACTGTTATCCATGTCTGTATCCTCTCAAGATTAGTGTGAAGTTCTGTATACAAAAATTGAGTTTTGTCCAAAAACAGTTTCAGGCCACTGAACCAAGTTGTCTTACAGATGTCAGTAATTTTAGAACTTCATAATTTGATGATACTCTTTCATTTAGTATGAATATTGATGTACCACCTAAGACCCTCCTACAATATTTAAAATACAAGGATTAACATAGATTTGCTGTCACACAGACCAACCTAGTGTTTACTGACTGTTAAATAGTTAAATGAATTATGATTTGATTTTCTTCAGAGATTGTGTTGTGACATCAATAAATGATGCTCTAACAAATTGATTCACATCTGAAGCGTTCTATCGGGACAGTTAATGATGTAGCAACCATTTTTTATGTAAATCCAATTAACTGACATCATGATAATCTGTAATAGCATGTTTTTTTTCTGATTTATAGTACTCTATGTTTTTGTATCTGAGCTTACTTTTCCCAAAGGGAAAGTGCTCTATCATGCACTCACATCTTTAACACTGGAGAATCCACAATTAGAAACCCTTCAAATGCAGAAGCCACGCCAAAAAGACACCAAACCCACTAGAAAAATATCCTAGAAAATCAGATTTCATTACTTTTAGAGTTCACAGAATTCCTCTCCTTTCATACATACAGCAGACTGCAAATGGCTGCTATTCTATCCACTTCCCATGTCTGCTGCACTTAATTCCAAAGCTGCAGAGTTGGGTATCTACAGCAGCTCGTGTTTAACCAAGTGTTATGCTCTGCTGCCTAATTACATCCGGAGGGAGAAGAACCATCATGAGAACACCTTTAGTACCTCTTGATCTTACATCTTTGATTATATGACCTGCTGATGCAAAGAGAAGAGGTCAAGCCCTAGCTTATTTTATCACATCAGCCACAACAGCGATGAGACAGAGCTACTCACTTTGCAGAAAGTACCTAAATTCTGCAGCAAGCTTCTACAACAGCTGCACTAAACCTCCGTTAGTGCTGTTGCAAAGTTGTTTGGGAATGTAGCACAAGATGCCAGCATATGTGTTTTTTGGCAAGGAACACTGTGTTCAGACACTCGCCATTCATGTCCTATTTTATTCACCAGAAATTCATGCTGTTGAGTACACTGTCAGTTTACCCTTCAAATTAGCACTGAAGAACCAAAGGAATTCAGACATCTTGGCCCCTACCTAGGACTGTGATACTGTTATTTCTTCTGTTTTGCATAAGCAATGCTTCTTTTCACATCACGCAGGTGATAGTAATGCTGAACTTGGGCTTTGCTCCAAATCCTGCCACTGGGAGGTAAACTGGCATTTGAATACTGTATTGGTGTACACATTGTGCTGCTGTGCACAAAAGAAGCACCTGAAATGAATCAGAGACATTCACAATAAGATCTTTTCCAGATAAGATAATTTTGTTCCCTTCATTTTCCGTTTCCCCTTTCCCTTCTTTTCCCCAACACTCCCCTAAGCAAATAAGCTTCCTTGTATCTTGTGCTTCTTGTTACAACAAGCCATTTGCTGTTGATGCTGATGCTCTTTTCTTGTGTTGAGATGCATGTTAGAAACCTTCAAGAAAAAAAAAAAACACTACTAGATCACTGCAACAAGACTGGCTTACTATGAGTTGATATAACTGCAGCCTGACCGTGGGAAAAGTTAAAATACTCAGAATTAATTTCATGATAAAGCTGTGGCAGTCCTTGTGAAAGAGTCTTAGGAACAACTAGATCTACACAGAAAATTTGGCCCAGAATTTATACTCCAGTTTCTACATAAATAAATTCGAGTCCCAGAAAAAGGATTTACTATGCTACTTAGCTGAGCTATGTTTCTGGAGCAGGACAGGAAAGGCATGTGTTTTAAGTCACTGGCCTTTTCTCTGAGTTGTGACATTTATTTACATGTTCAGAGAAAACCTGTGTAAATGCTTTAGCTGCTATATAACTGCACCTCCAGTTTTCTGAGTTTTGGTCTGTAAAGGAAACAAATGTTAATTCTAACCTCCTGCACTTTTACAAGCCACATGTAAGGTTGTTTACAATTTAGCTGGTGAAAGTTCGCTGTTTATAATTAAGAATCAATCACGGAAGCTGAAGAAAAATATGAAACCTCTGGAATGATACCAATGGTGTAAAAGAGCTACACAGGAAAGGAATAAACCAAGAAGCAATGTAAACTCTATAGAAATTACAGCTCTCCAGGGTTCTCTGTGGCCACATGATATTGTCTGCTTTGGCTTTCATCTTCTGATTAATAAAAGTAACATGAAGAACATATTCCTATTACTGCTTTTATTTCATGCAGTTGTAGTTGCCACAGGAATGTCAGGATCATACAGAGGAGATGTTATTCCTGATAATGTGAGTAAAAGGGCCAGGCAAGCCTGCCATACACAGTCAAGTTGCAGATGGTTGGAATGGAACTTGGACATCCATCATTTAATCAAACACCTTCTAAACAGTTATTACTTTTTTTTTTTTTTGGTAAATAGTCAAGTAAAAAACATGCTGTTGTAATACATCCAACTGGCACAGCTTTACAGTTCAACAGAAGAAACTTTTTTCCCCCCTATTTAGGATGTGCTGATCCCATTCAAGATTACCTGTGTCCTCACAGTGTGTCTTCTGCCTTTTGACAAATACAGGATATACCACGTTTACATGCAGACCTTCTCATTTAAGATAAATATGGAAATTAATCCCCAAACTAACAAGTTTTACTTTTTGCTCTGTGAAGGGAAAACATTTCTGCATCCACTGGCAGATGTAGCTATTGTGTTAGTGTAAGTGTAAGGCCAGAAGAAAAACATTTTTTCATTCTTATTTCTGCATGCCTAAGAAGCTTTAGTGGGCTGTTGGGAAGAGAGAACAGAACCATAAAACCATCCTACCTTTAGGCAGTGGCTCTTCCCATATTAACAGAGTGAGTGAAAGCTATTAAGGCAGAATAAGTATCTGCTTGATAATGTAACAGCAAGGAAGATGGGAGACTCATACCAGCTCAGCCTCATCTCCTGTGTTACACAGCTAGTCTCTCCAGCTTCCTAGAAGGGTCAACAAAAGAGAAAGACACCTGAAAAAGGCAACATACTTGTTTTCTATAAAGCAACCCCACACATTCACCAGATCATGTTGAGAAAAAACTAGTTTCCCACTGTTGGTGCCTTAAGGTAAACACGTGTAACAAGATATGAACAACTGACTCCATCAGCTCTTCTAAAATATGCAGAGGTACTTTGTGGAGTCTAAGGATACTTAACGAGCTTCATTTGTTTACCAAAATGATAAAAAAGGGGAATAGAGGAATAGCAAGTACCTCACTATTACAAGCAAGCCCTCTCTGCTTGGTTCTGTCAGTCCTAAAGGACCAGCTCCAAGGCAGCAAGCTGCAAAACCCAAGAGCTTCCTGAGAGCACAGGTCAAAGACACATCCTTCTTCAAAATCCCCCTCCTTACCAGAGCACAGTCTTTCTTGGTCTGCTCTGACCTACCTTACTCTACAATCATCACCACACGACATATGTAAATCTAATAAAGCTGCCAAGAAGTTAATAAATACTCCCTGTCAAGAGCGACCGTCCTAGCTTGCCCAAAGCATTAGAAGTTGCACTCTAAGAGACTCTAGAGAGTTTCTAAACTCTCTCACAGGGACATCCAACTGGCACGAGTAGGTCCAGCTGCAGAGAAAGGTACTAATTCAGTGTTATCAAGTATCAGAATTGGAAGCTAACACGACTTTTCAAATGATGGGAACATGGCAAACAGAATCTTCACACATCTCAGAGGATGCATGTTAACACTCAGAGAATGAAGCCAGGAATGAAGAATACATGAATTTGAAAGTCATCATAAACAACTTCTGTTAAATTGCCTTATTCTATCAAATCTGACAGTAAAACTGCTTAGGTAGACTCTGCATTTATACTGAGCCTGATGGCTAGGTCAAGCCTGCCTTTTGCCGATAACAATAAAAAAGTGTAGATATGAAGAAAGCACAAAGTATGCATACTGATACACTTTTACAATTACAAATATACACTTAAAAAACCTTCAACCAAGCTAAGAAGAAAGACCACCGGAACTAAATATTACTGTTTCTCAGCCAAACTTATTTTGCTAACTGTTTTTGTAAGCAATTTTTTGCATAGCCAGAGCCTTAACAGGCATTCACGATCAAACCCTACCCCAGACAGCCAGTGCATGTTCTCACAGCTTTACAAGTTTTGATTCCCACAGCCCTCCCTGCAGGGGCCCTTTCTTCTTGACAGAAAGGAGCAGCATAAGTCCCTTTGAAGTGCCTACAAGGTACCTCTTCCTCTAGCTCTTCAATTAACTCCACAGCAAATTTAAGTTTCTTCCCATTTCTATAAAAACCAGCCATCAACCTTTCTAAATGTCTCTCTCCAGTCACTGTTAGAGTTACAGCTCTAACATAAGTGATTTTTGACAAATTACTGGGATGAGATGTACTGCCAAACATCCACTGAGCTTGAAAAAAAATCTCTCCACTTGGTTTCTGTTATTTAGCATGCCTTTGCTAACCAGCAAAAAGCTCCAACCAAATCTCCCAAGGACATGCCAATTCTAGCAGGCGTACAGATGTCTACTTAGAGTTCAGAAACTACTGAATACATACATAAACATCAGCTGGAACATCTGTCCTGACTTTTGGAGGACAAATCAGATCAGGCATTGAGGTTAAGCATGGATTGAGGTTTGTGGCCTCAGATATCTACATTTGAAAATGTTGGCTGCTCTGCTTTTGCTGCAAATAGATATTTTCTTGGCATCCAACCATCCTCTTCTTGCACCCCACTCGATATAATCCAAATTTTCTAAAAAGAAGATAAATAACAGAATAAAACAATGCATCACCATAGTAACAAATATGTAACTGCACACACTCCAAAAATTCAAATTGAGTCAAATCCTGAATTCCAAAAGACTTTTATCATTTAATATACAAAATTTAGTTGGTTGGTTTGTTTTAAATCTGGCTAATGTTAATTGATTCAACATCATTCATGTTAACTATTTTTTGTTTTTTTTCCTGAAACAAAAAAACAAGTCCTATTTTAAAATGTCTGCATTCTGCCTTTCCATACAAGACACAGTGGTACTGTGATAGAAGTGTTAATTGATGTGAAAGAAGTTGAGCTAATTCTCCATTTCAGAGTGAAATCCAGAAATAAAATGTTTAATTACTACAAAGAATCAGATTTTGCACTTGCATAAGTGAATAATGAAAGAAATGGGCAATCCATAAAAAATAATCCATAAAACATGAATTATTTCTCATGCATAATTTCAGGTCAAATTTTGAAGGACTCTTACAAAAAAGTTTTATTTTTTTATCCTGTGGTTTTTAACCTAACACAAAGCTGTGAAGCCAGGGGCGATCACATATGAAATTTATGGAATTTCCTAATTGGCAAAGCTTTAAAGTAAATGAAACATTGAACTACATCTATTTAAAATGTTTCCATCTTACAAATAAAGAACAGCGTAACTCTCCTAAAGCGGATAGACCACATAATCCAATCCAATAACCCTCTCATCCGTCACAGTGATCTGCAGTGAAGCTGACAGCTTTCTACGTCAACCCATCCTGGTTTATATTTTGTTTCTTTCATAAGAACTCTTTTTTAAGCTAATAACATCCTATTCCAGCATTTTGAGATTTTTTTTTTCCTCCAAACACAGTGATCTCATCATTATGTGATACACCAACAAAGCTATCCTTTAGGTAAGGATAAAATGTTCATCTACCCATCCAAGTCTCCATTCACAAACCTCAGAAATACTACGCTGGTGCAAATGGTCAAATGGGGTGACCAAGCTTCTGAAGGTTGGCTCTGAAACTGGTATTTACCCATAATAAATGGAAGGGACCCACTCGTCACTGATTGCAAAGGGAGCTGTGGGCACTTTGACTAGCAGCTGTCTGGTTTGGTGCCTGACATCGGTGATCTGCTCCGGATGATTAAAGGTGCTTAAGGCTTTCAGTTCCCTCTGCAGGGCTCTGGCAATGGGTCTGAAATTCTGACCTCGGACCTTGACATTGGTTCTGCTTATATAATGATGTTAATGCCACTTGCAAATCTAAATACATACATGACCGAGGATGGATTTTTTTTTAAAGGGACTGGCTACAAAGCATTTGATACCAATGTGCTTCACCCTCACCCCTCCAAGTCTCTTATGCAGAATAAATGCATTCTACCTAACAGCAAGAACATCACAACACACAGAACATGGAACGAAAAGTCTGTTGCAAATGTAGTGACTGTAGTCACTATAGTAGCTATGAGACAGATCATGTCCAGTGCTGAGGCACATACATCCCAACTAATCCTCAAACACACAGTTTGTGCTCCATGTTCCAGATCACACCCTGCCGTGCGCACAAAGCGTACTTATTTACCGAGAAGGCTTCAATGACATTGATGAGCTCTAGATTAGGCTCCTTGGAAATCTGTCACTGTTGCTAGCACAGAAGGTGCTGCCTCCAGTCCCAGCAGTAGGTGCAGAGTCTCACACATGGAAGACTTCATTCTGCTATAGTGGAAAATTGCCACTGCCTATATAGCGACAGATGATGCTGTCTTCCAGTTCTAGTCAGGATCTCTTCCTGGGGACTGTCTGGGAGCAAGGTTTGAACACAGTCTGCAATAGGAACTTGACATCACATTATTGGATCAGACAGAATCTAAAGTGAGCAGAGTCCTTCAGGTCTTACAATGCAAGATATTCACAGTTCTATCTGTGTTTCCATGATTCCCTCATGGACAAAGCCCATAGGAGAGGAAAACACAAGCACCTGCAGGAAAACACATATTGACATTAGAAACTGAAGTCAGAAAACAGTAACCTTAGAGTTGCTACAGTATTACTTCCAGTCTATTTGGAATGGTGTGTAGACTAGGACTCTTAACATACCATTCAGAGTATATTATTTTACCTGTTTCCTCTAAATTCTAGGAACCTGAGCATTTAAGGCCATAGCTACTCCTCTGGACTTGCTTGCTCAAGCAACTGTCCATCCACCCGGTAAGTTCTTAGGTCAGCAGCCATTACCAAGCGACAGAGGGGATGAGCCTCACAGGGAAGAAGTTCCACAAATGGAAACCAGGAAAGCAGAGGTAGTGAAGAGAGATTTAAATTAGTGCTTGGATAGAGGGAAATGCTGTTAAAATTGAATCACTTTTTCCATGAGGCAAGAGACAACTGGACAATCCGGGTGCACGAGCTGGCTAACCACCCACCCACCCACACATCGCTCAATATAAACGTGCAATCGCATCTCACTGACGAAGATCTTTTTGAGACATCATTAACTTCTTATTCTTCCATTTCCACAAGCCCTCTAAATTTCATAGTTCATAGGCAAATTTCCACTGATTGCTGGGGATTAGCAGCATGATGCTGATTTATAAATCATCTTATGTAAACAGAACAGCATTTTCAGTGGGATTTGCACATATGGAGAGCAGCAAATTTGTGCCTAGAGCTTGTTTATATTTTGGGAAAATGTTTCTCATGTTTACTTATTAGACTACTAGCAAAACTTCTGCTTTAGGAAGCAAGTTTTATTTATTGGCTTTGTCCTTTACAGAACACATCTTGCCTTTTTCAGCTTTAGAGTTGTTTTTTTTTTATTTCCCTCTCTCCTGTAACTATAATTTACCACTAAAAGATACTATTTTTGTATTTGCAGCTGCAATATATTACAAGGATTAAGCCATTATTACAAATACACAGGTAACATGCTTTCTTCCTGAGCTACCTTGACAACTCAATATGCATAAGAAGGAATAGTAAAACCAGGAAACTACTCTGTGAAGGTCAAAGGTACAAAATATTTCTAATAAATAAGTCGGAAGGATTCTTTTATACTGGTTAAATGGAAACACCTTATTAAATGCTCATTTCTGTACTGTAGTAAGACAGGCCTACCTGGTCTAACCACAACAGAAGGACGAGCATCAGCAATATAAATGGCCATGAACTAGATACCCTTGAATGACAACAGATCCAAAGATCACAAACATTAAATGGTAGCTTCAAGCATAGGCTTAGGGTTTGGGCTTTGTTCTTGCTGAAGATGTGGCGGTGGGGACACAAAGGTCCCAGGTCTCCTCTACCAAAAACCACTACTTTTTGCTTTGTTCACTCAAAGTCTGACATTAAGGCAGGGAAGTAAAGGAGTTCTAGAATTATCAGTCTCCTAAAATATATATGTGAAGTTACCATACATGTTACAAAATATGGTCTAAAGCATTGATGATCAGCAGAACTGATTAGGAATTTTTTTCTCCCCTTCACTAGCATTTTTCAAATAAAAACATATGGAACAGTTTCCAGTTGTCAAAAACAATGATAAATATCAAAGAAAATGCAACATATCTTCTGAATAAATGTTTTTTTTTTCCCTCCACAAACATTTTTGTTCATCTGGCAGGTCACATGCTGTTAAAACATTGCAAGGGAAAAATTTTCATCAATAGCAATGCAGTTGGTGGCCTGAAAGGTCTATTGGCACTTCCTTAGAATTAGGTGACACAACTAATAGCTTTAGCCATGACATGTTATCATTTTACCATCGCTGCACACCCTCCTGTGTTGCTGTTTTACCTGACTACCATCTCAGGATGTTCTGACTCTCAACATGTGCTCCTACACAGAGCAAATATTTAGCAGAAATCTAAGACAGCACATTTCCATCAAAAAAAAAAAAAAAAAAAAAAAAAAAACAGGTTTAAAGCAGAAAAGATTTTATAAGAGATGGCCAGGGACATATGTTCTCCAGCATGCAAACCCATCCCTATAGAATGCAAACAGGAAAAAGCTTTCTCTGGAAATATATTGTCCTATAACCACCCGATCAACACACCTTTCTTATACTTGGCTTTGATGCCTTTCACAGCAGCCACCATCAAACACAGGATACTGAACCTGATGGGCTGTACTGTGGCAATTCCTGGATTCCTAAGAGGTTCTGGAGACCCTGTGACCCAAAAATAAGAAATGTGAAAATGGAGAAGCTAGGTAATTCTGTGGGCTTACAGGAAACATCAATCTAAATATCGTAAAAGAGGATAAGGCAAATTGAGTTCATAGTCTTTATTTGCCACACACAAAGCTACCCTGTGCAGTGCATTTGCTGGCTTCTGCTCAAAAGAGATCACTCCTGCATCATCACTGAAAAGCCTGGAGAATTAAACTGTTGCAAAGCAATGCAGAGAGGTTTGAACAGAAGCTGGGTCACCGTGTACAGCTGCACCCAAGAGTGACAAGAGAAGGAATTCCCTGATGGTCATGTAATCCCCACCTGTGCCACCCCTTGAACTAACTGCTGCCTCCGAGCTCTGTGATCCACCAGCCTGCACAGATGACTCAGTTTAAGAGGACTGTGTTAATAGATGACCTTAAATTTCTGAAAGACAACACAGCCAGTCAGCTAATTAGGATCCGCTGACAGATGGGAGCGTGAACACAAACACCCTGGTCTGTCCATGGGGTTGCATGGTGCGGCCACTCTTAGGAAAGCTGCCGGCTCATTCAGAAGACAGCTTCAGTTGTGCCTCCTCCTGGGCACTCCAGATTTCAGTGCACCTATAAAGCAGGGAAAGTTGCAACTTTAGATCCAAGACACCTTGTGATGGGTTGTCACAAACTGTTCTTTTACACTATCTGCTTTACTATCTCAGCATTATGCTGACTTCATGGTTTTAAAACTTTGTACAAGTAACAGCTGGGTATATTTCTACCCGGAGGCACTTGCACAACATGCTCCAGAGCTGGTAGCACCCAGCTACCAGCATCCTAATATTTCTCCAAATATTAGGAATTTTTTTTTCTTCGCTATATGCTCATCTCGTAAAAGACACCCCCTGCACCCCCCCCCCCCCAAAAAAAAAAAACAACAGCAACAAAGAACACACCTAATCCTTCACTAGGACATAGGAGAATTTCCTACTCTCATTAGGGTAGGAAATTGCCCACATAAAACAGTAAATGCAATAGCTTACACCTTTTTTCACTGTGCTTTTTTGGATAGCAGAGTATGTACTACAGAAGAGCCAACTCAAGCTATTAACTGAGGTTCCCACGGACCACCTTGCAGTTACATGTTGTATGCCCTTATCCTCAGGTGCCTAGTTGGGAAAACACCTGGCTTGGACAGCCTAATGCTCGCAGCATCGAGCTAAGAACCATAAATATTTATAACTCCATTGAGAGGAACGGAGAACGATTTGCGTGACTTGCTCCAGGCTCACAGCCTGACTCAGTTGAGGGCCAGGATTAAATTTTAGGAGTTCCCCGCTCCCAGGCCTGTGGTCAACTCACCACTGTGAGCATTGCCAAGATTATTGCCTCACGTCACACTTCAGAAGAGTGGTGAAACACAACTTTGTGTTATTATGAGTCATCTAATCTTTTCAGATTTATTAGGTACAACAGATCAGTAACACAAATTTTAAAGAGCTTTCATTTGTTAAGCAATCTGTTTCCATCACTAACGTTCACCTAAAATGTGGTCAGTTTTCTGGTTCAAGCCTGCAACAGACTGCTCAGTGTCATATCCTGTATTTTTAAGTGTTTTTCAGGGCTAAAAGACATGACAAAGCAAAGTATATGGAGAATCAAACCCTCTTTCCTCATGGAAGAAAAACAAAATCCTCAGCACCAGCACACAGCAGAGCTTTCTGTAGATACCAGTGATGGGAAGGACTTGCAAGGCCCAGCTTATCCATGTAGCAGTGTATCACTGACATGACAAAAATTTTTAGTTTTGCACATATGAGAAGGGATTGGCTTCATATTTCTATTTCAGAATTGACTGGATAGCAATTGATCCAGTAATCGGGATCTATACACTGAAAAAAAAAAAAAAAATCCTCAGCACCAGCACACAGCAGAGCTTTCTGTAGATACCAGTGATGGGAAGGACTTGCAAGGCCCAGCTTATCCATGTAGCAGTGTATCACTGACATGACAAAAATTTTTAGTTTTGCACATATGAGAAGGGATTGGCTTTATATTTCTATTTCAGAATTGACTGGATAGCAATTGATCCAGTAATCGGGATCTATACACTGAAAAAAAAAAAATCTATCTACAGATAGAATTTCCACTAATTCATTACCCACTTTTATCCCAAACTAATTCGCAACACTCCCCACGTTTGATTAATTGCCACCAATATTTGTACGGAATGACTTATGCTCACATATACTGATTAGAATTAGTCCCAATACACACAAGAATCAGATTCTTTGTGTCTTGCTCAGCCATTAATCCACTTTATCCCTTGACACTGATAGGTAAAAAATGAAGGTCCATTTCCTCTTGTGTATATATACGACAACACTGAAGTCATTCAGGTCTAACTCACCACCATTTTTTACATATGACATTCACGGCGTAACAACACCTTAGTATTTGCTTCAAGATAGGATTTACCGTGAAGTCAAACAAAGCCTACCTTAACATCTGAATAGCTAAAACTAAAAATCAGTCTTGACTAAATGGGAGCACTCAAATTGTCTGCCTTAAGACTCCCGTCGACAGTGACACTTTATGACATTAGAATTACAATTTTCAACTAAAAAGGAAACTTCTGATTGATGTGCAATGTGAGAAAAGACTCATTACTAGCTTGTGGCTGAGCTCACACAGAGGAATACGTAGTGCAGCAAAAATGCATTTGAAGTATCAGTACTTTTCTCCCCCAGTATGTACTTCTGACATAGGAAATTGATCTGCTCGTGAAAGTTGCAGGACCCCAACAACATTCACTGTGACTTTCAGGAAACAGCAGAACATCAGCGTGACCAGCTGAATTTGAGACCAAATGGTCTGGTCAAATCCTGTTGCTTTGTGATGTTCTGGCAGTACCCAAAACTCAGCCTATCTTCTGAATTCACACATACAGAAACCTCTCTTCCCTTTAAGACCAGTGGTTCTACTTCACCCCTCAAAAACTCCACTATAAAAGACAGAAAAAGGGTTTTGCTTGAGCACTGCTGTATCACAGTATCCCGGGGCTGGTGCCTGGCTCCTGGGGTTGCCTTATTTATAGAACGGGTGGAAGGAAATGATTTATAACCCCTACATTTTTTTCTGTTTTGTAAAAAATACAGCCAGTACAAGCAGTCTAGCTCCGGGATGTTCAGAGGTCCCTTGCCAATAGGTAAATACTTGGCTCCATCCTCCATACAAAAAAATGAGCAGTTCAGGCATTTTTTAAAAATAACCATACATGCAGGACTTGGAGAATTAATAGGTTCCCACTTCCAAGGGGAAAACATTCCCATTGCACAAAGCTTTACCAGCACTATTTCTGTGCTATGTTCAGAACACTAAGCTCTGAATATTCTCTGATGACTGAGAAGAAACGGTGTAATGAAGAAACCCTCGCCCAGGCATTTTCAGTAAGGGTTTGGCCAGAGATCTTTATGAACAGATTGACATATCATCCTAATTGCTTTTTAGAAGCTGATGAGAAACTCTACAATTATCATGTGTGCTTTGATCTTCACTGATACCTAACTGCTACAGGAAATTACACACTGCACAGTATCCTGCTGTAAGCTTATTCCTTTTCTATCCTGTTACTAATTGCTTTCCTTTTTGAACTTGCAGCATCTCCTACTCCAGTTACCAAAATGGAAGAAAATGCAAACACCAGTTTGGATGAAGATTTTGAAGGACAAGCTACGCACACAGGCAAGAAAACCGACTACATTTGTTTTCTAAAAATAAGCTAAACTATCTCTGTTCACTGGGGAAGCCTAGAATCCAGGTATATTCACTGGGATGCCAAACTCCTTGCATAGAAATGTAGGCTCCAAATCCAATGAGAATATATTTTGGATTGAGTGACATCCCTCATGGAAGGGCAGGTAACACCCAATTGATTTTTGTGCCAATCCTCCTCATACTGGAAACAAATGACAAACGCAGACACCTGAAGAAGCCACCAACAGCAACTGCCCAATGCAGATCTTGTGGGTTTATTGTGACAGTGATGAACAAACTGCCTTTCTTCTTTTGGGGAAAAAGAAAGAAAACACAACAAGAATCACACTAATGCACTAGAATTAGGTTACAAAGTTTAACAATAAAAGACAAATTATTTTTTCCTTCTTATGGAAGGAACATTCAGTGTCAAAAATGTATCTATAAATCCTTTCAGCAAACACAGCATAGCATTTAAAAGCTTTAAAAGCATCCTTGCTCAGAATCAATTCTTTTTAATCCAGCCCTCAATCCCCATCACTTTCTATGAGTATTTAGATTGTACTCGGTTCTACAGACAGGTATCGCTCCATCCTATCACCCTAACAGGTAACTGTATGCTTTAAGGCAATCATCCCTCTCTGTGCTCTCAGGGCTTCTTTTTCTTGTGTTGTAACAACTCTTGTAGCTCTTGTAATAGATGTTTTTTTAGGGTTCTTTCCCAAGCAGCCTTGCTAAGATTGTTGGCTAAGATTTTTTTTTTCCCCAGAGACCCATCCACGCTTAGGCTTCAAAATCATTTTGAAAATCAGGTCACTATATACTTAAATCATTATCACTATGCCAAGACTTTCAGGTTAATTCCTGTCTTGGAATCTTGTTTGCAAAAGATAGTTCACCTTCCCTTTCAACCTAGGGGTGTAGTGCCTTTAGCTGTCTCTTCGAGATGTTGAAATTTAATCCAAAACAGACTCTTAGCAACTGGCAACACTACTGTCTCTCACGAGAGGGAAAGCTGCTTACCTAGCCTTTTCTGAATTTTCCATAGAAGTAAACTTCGTCTCAGGAAACACTAATATATCCCTTGTTTTTGCTTTACAATCCAAGGCGCAGATTGAAGTGTTTTGTTTTGAAAAACATTGGAATTTTGAACTGAAAATGTGTCGTGTCCCGTCCCCGCCCCCCTCCCCGTAATGCAAGATCTGCATTACAATCAGAATTATCATACCACTGCCTTACAGGTTACTCTTCTAGTGGAAGAGATACGGGTTTAAAAATAAAATCTTGAGTGTTCCATGTTCTTAGTTTTACTACGAATGTCAACTCCTTATTCATGGTATGTATTCAAAGACTCTGTCCATAAAGAAAGACAAACCTACATTCAAGAAACACTGGCTTTGGCCAAGACATCAGTTTTAACAGGCTTCCTCATCCTCATTAACCATTCACGTAGCTCACCAAAATCCTTTTATGGGATCATGATATGAACCAGACCACCAAAGTGATCCAGATTAAAAATCAAACTCTTTCTTTTGGAGACTCAAGTAATACATTGGTTCCAAAGCTCTGGTTCTCAGCACTTCTGGAGAATGCTCTGAAATGAAGAGGAGTGGATAAACTGCGCCACAGAAGGACAAGCCAACAAAGGGCAGAAACTTAAGGCAGCTTCTTGTTGCAGCCAGTTTTCCATCTAACTTCTTCTCTCTTAGGGCCCAAAGGTGTGATTAATGACTGGAGAAAGTTTAAACTAGAAAGTGAAGACAGGGACTCCTTACCCTTGAGCAAGAAAGAAATTCTTCGACAAATGTCTTCACCACACAGGTCTTTCAGTAAAGATGATAAAGACACCAGAGAGAGATTCTGTCGTAAGGTAAGAGAAAAAAACAAAATACATTTTGACTCTATATAAAACACGTAAGTCTATAAACAAGAAAATCCTGAATTTGCCAGACTCAATTCCTTTGCAGCTTAACATAGGTCTTACATGGACAGAACAAATCAGAACTACTGACAGTAACTTTACTTTGTATTTACATTGTAAATATAATATGAAGCATCCTCTTGGGCACAGATTATACTACAGACACTAAGTGGCATGCAGCTCCATGGTGTCATTGAAGAACAAGAGCATATTCAAAGAACAAAGACTTGATCACCATGAAAATAGCAACATCTGACGTAAAACACGTCAACTGTCTACGTAGTCCTCTCTCCATCAGGGTCTAACTTCTGTAAAATAAGCAGTATACTTCACAACAACATACCACACAATCCTGAGAGCTTGACCTTTCTTCCTCCCTTCTGTGCCTCAATGGTCTGGTTAAGGAAATTGAAAGTTCCTTAACATGCTTAAAAACCTTGAGATGGGATCTTCCTGCCTGTCTCAAGAGACGTTAAAGAAATACTGTAGGAACTTGTTCTTCTAGCTAAGCTTTCTATGCAGCATTCTTTAGACAGCAACTTATTCTCTTCCTGTTTGAGTGTCAATAGATGACCACTTATTCATATAGTGTTCTCTCAATATTCACAGATGAGTATGCAGGAGTATGAATTAATTCATGATGAGAAAGAAGATGAAAGTTGCCTACAAAAATACCGCAAACGCTGCATGCAGGATATGCACCAGAGGCTAAGTTTTGGGCCTAAATATGGTTATCTGTGCGAGCTGCAAAATGGAGAGCAGTTCCTGGAAGCCATTGAAAAAGAACGTAAGACTACCACCGTCATTGTTCACATTTATGAAGAAGGCATCAAGGGCTGCGATGCTCTGAACAGCAGCTTAACCTGCCTTGCTGCCGAGTACGCCACTGTGAAGTTCTGCAAGATCAAGGCCTCCAACACTGGGGCTGGAGACCGCTTCTCAGACGAAGTGCTTCCCACTCTGCTCGTCTATAAGGGTGGGGAGCTTCTGAGCAATTTCATTAGCGTTTCTGAACAATTCAATGACGAATTCTTTGCTGTGGATGTGGAGTCTTTCCTAAATGAGTATGGGTTGCTACCTGAAAGGGAGCTTCCAGCACTGGGAAATGGCAACACCGATGAGCAAGATGTTGAATAATTGGAGAGCCATAGTCCTCTCTCTCTCTCTCTCCCCTTTCTCTTCTGTATGTTGTAAATCAATCTCAGTAACACCCATCTCATTTAGAGAAGGCTGTCTTTGCTTCTAACTTATTTGTAAGATACACATATAAATATCCTTAACTGTTAGCATGTGAATTTTACTGAAAATACATACAACGGCCAGTCCTGTACACACTTATTTCTATACCTGCCACAAGTCATAGGAAGAACAGGGGAAGAACTAAGAAGTTAGGGACACCCAAAATTAAAGGCCCTAGCATGCACAAGAACTACTTCATTTCAACAGGAACAGAACTGATCTACCCCTCTGCATACAAGAAAAGCCATCTCCATGCTCTGAAATTCTGGAGAGGCCTGGCCCCACAGATTCACTTCTCCTACCACCTTTAGTAGGAAGAAGACTTCATCCAGCAGTTTCAAGGACAAATAGCCTGAAGTCCTTGCATTCCTAAATGGCTTAGATATCTAGGACATTATTTTGTTTCTGCATTTAAGTTTCAGTAACTGTGAAAATACAGAAGTTAGCTCAGCTCCTCTGTTAACTTTGTCATCCAAACAGCTAACACAAATTACCAGCTAATTTCAGTTTATCATTGCTCCATGTTTTGAACTGTAATATTTAAAATATTTGCAAGTTACTGAAAAGGTATATTGTGCTTATGTAATAACTCTGAATAAAACTTAACAGCTCTCAAAACCTGCCATCAGAAGCGTGAAATATGTTTGTAATATATAACCTTAACCTTAAAAACATGGGAAATATTAGTAAACACATTTATTCAAAGTTTTAGCTTTAGTGAAAGGGATCCTGCTGAGAACTACAATTTAAAAATCTGTTTGAGGAAGATACATGGTAAATTCACTACAAACCTTGCTCTCTCCCTCTCTGTAGGTATAAAGACATCCAGCTCCTCCAGTTCCGATACAAAAACATTAGTAACAGCAAAACATTAGTAACGTTGCAATGACTTCCTTTGCACAGTGGCAAATCTGATGGCTAAACTTTACTCTGAAGACAGAAATAACTGTATCTTGCTCTCAAGACAGAAACATCTACATCTTAACCACAGTTTTGCTGATAACGTTTTAGATTATCAAAATCTTAAAGATAATTTTTGGCCCTCATCTGATTCACTTACCAGTTTTTGGTTAGTTTCACATTTTGCTCACTTTAGAGAGAGAGCTTTCAGTTTTGCTTCAGGTCAGGATCCCACCGTGGAAACGTCTCCCTGTGAAAGTCTGAACATGGATCAGTATGAATTCAGAATTCAGTGCCCAGCATCAAGGAACTATTGCTGCAGTGATATAGCCCACGTAGTTGAACTTCCACGACCACATTAAAAGCAGGCTCCCGATTACTCTTTTAAACACATTTTTTCTCCACTTTTCATTCGCATGGAAAATTCACAGGGTAACCAAAAGTCACACTACTTTCCAACAGATCTGCACAACAAAATAATTATGCTAAAAAAGAAATTGGAAAATATAACCCTGTAAAAAGTTACCGTAGGACTCACAACATAGCCTTTTAAACAAAATGGTTAAGACACAACTTATGCCTTGTTTTAGAAAATGACCAAAAATCAATTTTTTCATTTGTCTAATTTTAATGGCTATCAAAATACTACTGAATTTCTATTTTTTAAATGGTGTTTTGCCATGGATTAATGTTTTAACAGAGCATTCAAAACCTCACCTCACACAAACTAAGCAATATGAATGAAGTATCTGTGCACCATTAAGATACGAAGAAGTGATAAATCTCTTTCAAGCTGTAAAACAATTCATGGTTTCATTCCACCAAGAAGTCAAATAGTATCTTCCCAAAATTCCATGATTTCTGTGCTATAAATTTCTGAAGAACTAATGAACACAAGACTGCCGTAAATTTTTCTGAAGGATCTCCTGATGGAATAAAGCTGGCCGCACTCTCTTCCCTTAGAGCAGACTTTTTCCCCCTTCAACAAGCATGATGCTTACCCCTCAGCTAAAAGCACCTACATCTTGTAGTGTTTCATTTGCATCAGCATGTTGACTTTTCAGAAAGCTACCGTTTGCAGGTACACCTAACATTATGAAAATCTCATATTAATATAGCAGGTTATGCAGAAAATGATGAATTACCTTCTGTCCATTACAAAGAAAAACAACTAGCTCCCTAAGTAGCAGGACATTTGTCCTGGTTTTGTTGGTTTTTTTTTTGGTGTGGGTTTTTTTTTTGGGGG
>VXAA01001573.1:49348-71083 GCA_013399115.1 Anseranas semipalmata | reverse complement strand
GGGGGGCAGGATGGAGTGAAATGCTTGAAACAGGAGGCATGAAAAATTTCTGTCCTCTACACATCAGAAAATCTCCACATAACTGGTTGGTACTTAACACTCTTGAGAGCTCTCCTTCTTCATCAAACTTGGTTCAAAAGTTAGTAGGAGGTACACATTAAGCGGTCTCATCATGCAATTCTCATTTCTTTGAGAAACCAGACTGAAAGCAAAAAACCCCTTACAAACAATAACCAGCCCAGAAACTACATTAATAGCTAGTTGTAAGAAACAAGCTGACACTCCAATTTAAAAGACAGATTAAGCATGCTTAAGCAGGATTTCCTTCAACCTGTAATTAAAAAAAAAAAAAAAAAAAAAGCCTCAACAGAACCTCATGACTAAGTTTCAAATAAAGCTCTGATCACAACTATCATCCCCATTTCTGCAGGAAAAAAAAATAGAAACTTAAAAACAAAAAGGAAGACTTGACTCAAACATCATTCTACTGTACAGAAGATTCCTGAATAACAGGTAGTAAATGTTTTAACAAGCACATGGGAGCAGCCTTCCTGCTACCCTAATCTATGGTTATTCTTCCGTTTGACTCAAAGTGGCAGAGACCCTGCATGTCTTCAGATACACTGACACAGACAAAAACGAAGGTGGGGAACCCAACTATCAGTGGTGTCACTGCTGATCAGACTAAGAACAGAAGCTCTAGCAGGGGCATGTCAGTTATTGGCATGCCAAATGAAACCGCTTAGAAGTGAAGCTTCTAGATATAAACACAGCAAAAAAAAAAAAAATAGTAATTAATTGAAGGGATAAGCAGAGAAAATAAAGTTTGTGTAAAATTATTCCATAACTTCAATGTTAAAACTACACTTACAGGAGGCAGATTTTCAGACATGGAAGTTCCAACAGCTCCTCTAGACTCTTGCACATTAAAATAAAAATCTGTTTGCAGACATGGATGAGTTAACCAAGCTCTATGTCAGTCACAATGGAATTTTCACAAATTGAAAGCTTCAGAAGATTGTATGATTATCAGGAAAAGGATGTGCCTATATAAAACCTGAGCAAAAGTTAAGCAACAGTCAATAAATAGACCTTTAAAAGTTCGCTTTCCTTTTTTCTAACACATATCTTTTAATTTTCCTTAAAAAAATATCATTGTCTTAGGTTGTCAATGGCCCAACAGTACAAAAGGGATTGGAAGCAAGACGAGAATGAAATCTCTTCTTGGTTAGGTCTGTAATTCTTAAACAAGCAAGAACCTGTTTTCTTCTACATCCACTATTTCCTCATGGCAGGATGACTGGAAGGCTCAATCTGTAGATACAAGTCAAATTACTCATTTTTGCTTTGACAGGGTTAAATTGTTTTCTTACTGCACAGATGGTTACAGAACGCAGTCTCCCGTATTAAAGCAAAAAGCTCATCAAGGGCAACTTCTTTCTTTGCCTTCTTCCAACCTCAAACTGCAATGTTAGACTTCCACAGATCCTTGATGCCTAGTTAGTTATAAACTGAAGGATTAATTTGACAGTCTGTGATAACATCATAAAGATCATTTACTACACCTTGAATAAGCCTGCATGGGGAAGGGAGAACAGAGAGTTCTTGCTGGGGGACCCATGGAACATCTAAACAAGCCGTATTTCTTATACCACAGCTGCCAAACACAACGAAGCACTATAGGAACAGCATTTCACAACAGTTTTCCTCTCAGGTGTAACAGGGTCTCAAACATTGTACATCCCTTCCATGGCTGTGTTTTGAGTAACAGACACCTACAGAATAACTGTTTTGTGTTTTTACCTCCAACAGCATAGATCAGCAAGCATGCAAGCACTGATGTGGACACTGAAGCACTTTGCAGTTAAGAGCATTTCTTTTTACAGAGAAGCTAGGCTTCAGGACTGAAGCAGAAAACTTTAAACAGTGCTACAGAAGCAGCAAGTTTCTTGGGTTTCTTTCACGGCACCGTACACAGAAACTTCAGGCAAACTCTGGTGGGAGACCTGCAAGACCTTGAGCAAGAGAGGTGCAATTTAGTGACTTTGCTGTTGTTTGGGGTACAAAGACCATGCTTTGTTTTCTAATCTCATACAGAATGATTTAACCATTAGGTAAGCCAGATAATAGTCACACTTGGACAAGAAAATACCAAGTGGATACAAGTTTAAAAGCATGCTTGCTTACAAAAGCAAGAAGGAACTTCTATGAAATCAAACCCAGGTCCTCTAAAGCCCTGGATAAGAATGAAGCAAATAGAAGGACAGGCATAAAAAGAAAAGGGGGGAAAAAAAGAAAAAAGAAAAAAAGAGAAAAAGAGACAGAGACCAAAAAAAAAAAAAAGGGGGAAAAAAAAAAAAAAAAAAAAAAAAAAAAAAAAAAAAAAAAAAAAAAAAAAAAAAAAAAAAAAAAAAACCACCTTTTCTTCCCATTACTCTCCTGCCATACCTTTCTATAGAGGCTGTAGCAGAGCAATTTTTAGACCAACCATATTTTGAAGTGTATTGGTAAATTCACCTCATTTTCTGGACAGCACTCAACTTCTACCACAAGAATGCCTGAATCAACTGCTTTTGCATGTCACTTTGTCTACTGATTCCACTCATTTGAACAGAATAACACACAGCTATAAAATATGCAGCAGCTGAAGGACTTACCTGAAAGCAGTGTTTCAAATCATAACATTCATTTTTCCCTGAGAGGCTCTACTTGAGCAATACTGAGCATAAAAGATCAGCACTGTGTTCCAAAACCCAGTTCAACACTAAAAGCAGATAATTTTACCAAATGTGTGAAAACAGAATACACAGACGAGGCAAGAGGATTTAAAATGCATCCTTCTCATTGTTGCCTTTTATTAAAAGTATCCCAATACATACTTGATAATGCTTTAGAACTTAAGCATTTATTTTTCTTAGTGTTCCAGTGCCTTTACACTAAAAAGAAACTTGCAGTGGTATTAAAACGCCCTAAAATCTGGAATTCTGTTCTATTGTAATTCAGATCCAAGCAAACATCACATTTCATATATGAATTACCTTTACTAGTCTTACTAGAATTCTTCCTTCCTCCTGCTTTCCTCACGGCAAGTTTACAATAATGTTATTGCCTAACATACCTAGGAGAGTATCTCATAATGGAAAGCTATCTGCTTATATTCTAAAAATCATGATTAGCAAACAAATTTTGACAACTCATTGCTCTACAAGATAATCTGTAAGAGCTGCCTGGATGCAGCTGTTGCTGAAATAGTTAACATTTTAAAAGAATGATGATTGAATCAGAGCTGGACAGAGAAATTGTCATCAGAAGTCACCAGGTAAAAGGCAGCATATCCATATCTCAGAAGTTCTATGTATTTTACTGATTTCTGAGTTCTCCAGGTCTTGAACTAAGCTATTTACAGTCTGAATTGGTCCAGTCTGGAAACTACTAGAAACTATTTGTATACCCAATAAGCTAGTTAACCAATATTACCTAAAAATGCATGTGGTGAGATGTTGGCTTCATAAAATCTAATTTTCCCCTAATTAAGTTTAATGAGAGGAGATTTCTCCTAGCAAAGGAACCCCTAAAGCAATACTGGGTATACTGCCATACTGGGTAACTCTGCTAGTATTACCAATAGCCTGAAAAACACCAGCAGGAGCATCGTACATTAAAATAGCAAGTCGGAGGAAAATGGAGGTTCTGTATTGGTTTAAGGGCTCCTTCTAGAGCATAATACTATAATTCATTTATACACACTAACAGAGCTAGTTTCTTATGAACTTGATTCAGGGGCTACTTGATAGAGTAACTGCATGCTGGAACAAGGTAACTGAATGTATCATTACAATTTATATTGCACATCTAACTGGTAATATTTGGGCAACAATTCTCGGTTACTAAAATATTAAACCCTGATGTTTCCATCTTGCGCAAGTGTGATTACTGATCAATACGTCAATGAGACTTCTTTTGCTTGACTTTAGTCGCTGAAGTAATTGAAAGAGAAGATTGATGCAAAGACTGCGACAGCAGCTGCTATTACCACACCTAAAAACAACAAAAGAAATTAATTCAGTGAGTGGCAAGGGCAGCACAGTCATCAGCAGTTAGGGTGGGGAGGGCAGGGTCAATGTGAATGACAAGCAAGGGGAAAAACTGTAAAGTCACCCCAAAAGCTAGATACACCACTGCTAAGCCTAAATCTAAAGCTACAATCTCAGTTAATTAAATTACAGAAGTGACACATAAAATTTCTGGTCAGAGCAGGCTCCTTCCAAAACTCTAGTTGACTGCATCTTCTACAGTAACTTGGCCATGTCCTGGCCCATAAAATAATGCAGTGACTCCACACTACTGCTTAATTCTAGGAATCAGACCAGCAATAATAACAAAAAATTTAAGCTTTAAGAAACAAAACCTATTAAGTTTTCTTATTAATTGTTTGCTACTGATGCAGTTGAGTAGAATGCACTAGGAAAAAAAAAATTGATAATTCAAGGGAAAACACTGTTACATGCAAACCAAACAGACATTAATAGTCTTCTGCTTTAATCTTCCAGTCACCATGTTCTAGGCATAAGAATTAATAGAAAGCAAGTGTTACTGTTTTGTTGACTAAAGTGTACTTATTGTAAGACAAAAAGACAGTCAAAGCTCACAGCAAAGAGAACTGCAGTAAATGCAGACAGATGTATGAGAGCTGGACCAAGGGATGGAGATGTTGTAGTTGGAAGAGTTCTGTGACTGCTCTGCCCCTAATTACTGAGGCTGACAATTACCACCCAAGCCTATACATATTCGTCAGCATCAGAAGAAGCTTAATGAGTCACTAGCCAATTTCAAGATGCCTACTTGACAAAGCCATTCAACTGTGGGGGTTTTTGTTCCCACTTCAGAATTACAGAAGTGGTGGCTCTCCAATAAAGTAAAGCTACTTCAGTATTGACTTGTAGGCTGAACAAAATGCAAGCACTGGTTTTGTTCAAATAGCAGGTTGTGGTTCTTACTTGCCCAGAAACATCTTGCTCCTACAGCTGTGAAATGGGGTCATATTTCAAAAAAATATGCATTAATCCCTCCTGCATCAACATAGCAGGAGGGATTAAGACTTATTTTTTAATTCATCTCACTAGCTGTGAGAATAACACCACCACTGTGGAAGCAGATTTTAGTGAAAGGACCCGTTATAATTTCTGGATTGCTATAGAAGAATCAGGGAAGTAACATACCCATATTTTGTTGCAGTTTCAACAGCAATGTTGCTTTTGTCAGTTGTTTCTGTTGTGTGTCATCCACATTTTCATTAACTGGACAAATATCAACTGCATGGAAATCAAGCGAACAAGTAAATACCAGGTGAAAAGCTAACATTTGCATTTCACGCTTAAGTTAATATAAAAGACTCTCAACTTCGTATCAACTTCACAAAGTATGTTTATGGTTGAAAAAACAATATACTTCAGTAGAAATGGTACAGCAGCAACAGCATGGTACTAAACTATTCTACATAACTAGGAGAGGAAAAATAAATTTTAGGAAGCATTTGGGAAGGGGCTCCTCTATCAAAGCTCATTTTCCACACAGTTTCCAGAGTTAAATATCCAACTCCCATAACATAACCTCAGGGAATCCGACTCCTCAGAGATGGAACCACTGAAGTTAACCATTAACCATCTTCCAAGACCAAAGTTTTCCCTTCATAGCCATTTGTGTAGAATTCAGGCAGATGCAAAACCTACTGTCACTAAAAGAGTATGCCCAACATCATTTCCCTACTGCACAGCAATAAATGGTTTTTTCAAAGCACAGAAATTCCCTTTCAAAAGTCCTTTAAAAAATATACTTTCAGAACAGGAATAGAGGACCCATTCCCGTTTGGAAGGATTACTAAATTCTTGGACTGCTCAGCCAGGATGTGAAAAAACTTGACACTATTTCCAGTCTGACGGAATTCAAACCCTCATTTATTTCCTTTCCAAAGATATCAGTAATTACTCGGGTATATCCAGCTTATTGGAGGAGAGGAAGGAGAGAAAGAAGTCCTGTAGCTGAATGTGTTTGTTCCATGCAGAGCAAGCATGCTTTTGGACTATGCAGTTTAGTGATAAGGCCACTTGGTGGTGGCAATGGGCCAAAGGTCTTCAGTTTCCATTCCTGTTCCTAGGACAGTTTGTTATGGCATCACTTGCCAAAAGTTCTGATTACAGTTCAGTAACTACTACTGCAGATACATTCTGGACAAGTAAACAGTAAGCGGTAGAATGTGCTTGTGCTATTGCAATGAGACCTGGACATCTTCGAAAAGAAGGGAATAGACACGCAGAGGTATGAGAGAGAGACTAACGAACTGCTCCCATTCTGAAAACAAAAAGGAAAAAAAAAAAAAAACACAGCAGTGCCAAATATCAAGTCCACACAATATTGATCTAAATAATATTAATAATAAAAATAAGATCTCCCATTTTCAGAGTGCAGTTGTCAATCTGCTTGTATTACTCAGCTATGTAATTTGTAATTAAAGGCACATCCCATTATGATTCATGCGCAAATGATTCATGGAAAAGTACTTTATCATAAAATACGGGGGAATGTATAATCTGAATGTGTGATCAGATAGGCTGTTTCTGTCATCTAAGATGAGTCACGCGTGTATCTTCAAAACCTCAAGTCAAACTTGCACAAGATCTTAAATTTCACAAAAGCACTCAAACTAGCCACTTACAACCTGTCTTTAGCCACTTCTACCCCCGAATCCACTGGCTTTCTATAAGATGTACTACAGCACAGCAATTAAGAACTGTCTGATACAAAACTTAACAGGATGTATATATCCACACACACACAAACACAGCTTTGAGATGCCTCTGCAAGCTGCACATAATATGTAAAATAAGGGCAAAAAGTTTCAATGCATGGGGTGCTTTTTTGAACAGGAATTATCATAACTTTAAAGTCCACTTGAGGCTGTTTCATTATTTTTTCTGTGCAAAGGAAAACACACCCTCATCTGCCTAAAATATGAGTAGAAATATGCAACTAGTATACAGTAAATAAATGATCAACTGTTACAAGATAGATTTCTAAGTAAATAACTTAACCAGCAAAGTAAGAGCACCACATTCTCTCCAAAGTACTTAATACTCAATTCCCTAAAATAACATCTCACTTTTACAGAAGTTGACCACATTTCTTGGGTCCCCTTTGAAGTCCAGATCCAGCAGGTTCCCTTCTGCTTTAGTTTTGAGGAGCAAGTAGGGCAGTTTGTGCCCTCTAACTTTACATTTTTTGCACTGTTGTAAGGACAGTTACACTTCTCTGAAAGTAACTTTTGAAGCTGCACATCAAGGCAGCAACGCTCGCTTGTTCAGGAAAAAAAAAAAAAGGAAAGAAGAAGCAAAAAAGAAAAACCCTTGAGCTATTTAGTTACCAAAGGCATTTATGCCATTAAGTTATTGAAGACCTATATTTGAAGCAGCTGTGGTATAAATCAAAGAGTTTTTGAAAGCAGGAGCTTTCTATTACCAATTATATGAATCCTTAATTCTTCAATTTGCTAACAAAGACGGGTAAGAGATTAGCACCACCACCTCATCTACTCAGTGTATTTAACACCCCCCACCCTGAGGAGTAACAGGGATTTAGTAAATCCAATAATAAATGCAGAGCTTTCAATTGCTTGTATTAAAGTACTAAATACCTTGAAACCACAGTGTTAGAGCTATTTATATCTTTTAATTATAAATAGGTCAGGTTTTACTTTCTATTTTCCAAGTAACAATTTTAAAGCATGACCCCATAGCAACCTAACTGGAAAGCTGTTCAAAGAATTGAGAGAATGAAACTGCAGGAGACAGCAGCAGGCCACACTAAGAAAGCACACCTGACCTTCTCAGAATATCTTTATGTCATATGTGCTGACTAAATGCTGCTTAAAAAGAAGTCTTTTTCCTGTGTTGATTGGATGCTCTTCTTTATAAGTTTCATATTTTAAAGAGCATCAAAAAAGACACTGTTTGAAAAGCCTGCTCCTGTTTTTAAATTTTAAGCAGTTCTTTTTAGAAGCAAACTTTCCCCACAATTTTGTAATGGGTATCATTTCCACAGTTAATTCAAGGCTGGTGTCTAAAACCACAGTGACGGTGATACAAATGGCAAGATGTCAGAATTCACTGCAAACCAGTTATTATACCATTACTGAATACTGACTATCATTACTAAAGACAGTTCTAAGCTCCGAGAATCATCAAATGCTACCCATATTAGAATGATGCATTGGGAACGCACAAGGGAAAGCCCAAACTTATGTCACAAAAGCACGTTTACAGCAATACGTGGAGACTTCATCTCAAAGTACCGATAAAAGCCAAACTGCAAAAGTAATGCTTTTCTTCACAATAGAGAATGCTTTAAAGAAACAACGCAGCTAACAGGTCTAATTTCTAAAATGGCATCCTGGCATTAATAAAAGTGAAGAGGCATTTTAATAAATCACAAGTGAGTAATTCATAACAATAATTATCAGAATCGAACAGCATTGCATTGATAGCATTATTACCACCACCAGTGTTAACAGAACTCATTCTTACGGACAGACAGTTTGGTGTTCACTGGGGCAAGGCCAGTCTCTCACTTTTTTCCGAAATCCTTTCAGCATGTTTTTCCCTTTCCTCTTCTATGCATTCACTTTAACTCACATTAAAAAAAAAATCCCACATGCTTAGCTCTATAACCAACAAGTTACAAGAGCATACAAACTCACTGTCAGCTATCTGGACATCATTTTAGATGTATTAGTGGCATCAAATCTTTGTGGTGCATTACTGTTACTCTAAATCATGCTTTCTTCCTACCTCTAGATCGTACATTCTTACACAAGCAGTAAAGCTAAACTGAATCATCATCTTCCCCCCCACACCTACCTTCAGTGCTGCTACAACATTAATTTACTTCCCTAAGTTATGCTAATTGCTTAAAGCTCACTAACAATTAGCTTTAAGATTATTAAAGTTACACTTATAATATAAGAGAGATTTTTATTGCCTTTACTGTTTTTTCTTCAGGCTCTTGAGCTGTGTACATCTTCTACTTCTCAAGTTAGTAAGTCAGATTCACTGCTAACAGGTTTAGTTAAAACGTAGGAAAACTGATTTATTCAGAAAGACATGAGAATTTACGGTTAGTTCTGAAATTAAGAAATTCAAAAAACCCTGAGTGAACAAGTGGCTCAAGTAGACTATCAGTAATCACAGCTCAGCTGAGAGAGAATGCTCAGGGCCTTTTTTTTGTCCACAAATATCAGTATCAAAAAGTGTTCACTGCTATTATCTGAGAATTAGCTTTTTTTTTTTTTGTATTTAAATTACGACACTCTAACCAGCAGCTCATAATGATACGGGGGAAGAAACTCTTCCAAGAGAACATAGGAAGTATTACTAGATGCATTTCAAAAACAGATTTGACTCCTCATTGAAATAAACTCATATGGAAAAGAATAGGAAACTACTTAAGTCAGATTATTCAGAAAAAGAAATCAGTAACTAGGTTATAGCAAAATATCTGTATTAAAAAGTATAACACTGTCACGGTCAGATCATAAACTTAAGACATTCAGTAGAAAATGAAAAGCTCTGTCATTTTTCTTTCCATTTCAAGTGAACCACAAACTTCAGTTTCGAGTGCTGTACTTGCTACATAAATTAACTCCAAGAACAAAGAAGGGGCTTTATATTTTTGGAAGAGCCAGTTTTTATCATGAGAACTTCTTGAAAGACATTAGGCTACATATATTTTTTGCTAATAGCATTTTTAAGTTTTTTTTTAAAAACATTTATTAGAAAAACAGTAGATTTGACAGAGCACTCAACTTCTTTTACTACCTAGTATTAAGAACTACTCAGCTCTTGAACCAGCAAAATTGAATCACTGAAAAAGTAACCAGAAGATAAAGCTTTATAGGTTTTTCTTAGTTTATTCACAAATATAAGACCAACATATGTAAACCTTGTTCAACCATGTATTTATGTATCTACTGTAGTTCATGAGCTGCAACCACGGTTGCACAGATAATGCAATCAATGAAACAGCGTAGTATATTTGACAGGAAGGAGAGCACTGTTACAAGCCAAACACAGAAACTGCAAGAACCCTTGCCATTTTTCAGAAATACGTTTAAAATGTAATTAGATTGATATAAAAAAGCTCCTTTAAGCTTGATAAGAGGTAAACCAACCTTAAACATACTACATTCTGTATCTGAATAAAACTGGCCTATGCTATCAACCAATATTTTGGTAATCTCTGATGCATTCTATGCTAGTTCTCAGATATTTTGTTTACCTGTGTTAACTTCCTCTGCTATATGGATATCTTCAGCTTGCACAGATTGATCCAACATCTCAACAAAACGTTCCTGAATTTCTCCAGCAGCCTCATCACCAAACTTATAATCACTGAGCATCACACTGGATCCAGCAAAGGGGACAAACAGTCTCTGAGGTAAGACATGATATACCCTCTCAAAATCTAAAAGAAAAGGGGGAAAAATACCATCCAAATAAAAGCCTTGCCAGTTACGATAAGATTCCTAATTAATCTCTGACATTAAAACAAAGCTATTGCAAAAGAACTGCTCAAGGTTTTTGTGTAAAAATCCTGATTTCAAACATGGTTTGTTTAGCTGTTACTATTTTATGAAAGTTTTGGCTGCTATCATACGGATTTATGTTTTTACATTACTCTCTCCAGAAATATCTGAGAGACCTTCAAAAGAGACCATAAAATGTTAAACAGACCTTTTATCATGTTTAGAATGACTAGCAAAAGAACTCTGGGAAAGACTGCAGATAAGAGCATACACAGGACAGCATATAATTTCAACAACACAGAGGACTGCCAACAGCTGGCTGCTTTATTCCATATTTACTGCCGCAAAGTACGGGTGCCACCTAAAGAAGAAACTCAAAACTGCATGCATCTGAAAACATCATTTAAACCATGGAGTTTGGATAAAGTTAGCTAACAGTAATATAGAATGGTATAGTACAACAAAACGAACTGTGTTATACTAAAGTAAGATGATAACTCTGAAAATGAACCATTTTTCCTTATATGATCATCCTATTCCCATTTCTTTTCCATTTTTTTCTAAAATCACTACAAAAGATCATATCTTTTAAAAGGTTTTCCTCTACATATGATCTTCAAACCGATATTTCAACTAATAATATTTGTTTAAAAAACAAAACAAAACAAGGTAACATGATATCATCCCACTGTTTCAAAGAAGTTTAAAGAATCATCCAGCATGAGCTAGCAGATTTGGTCTCAGCATATATCCCCTTTGTTTTTAATGTAATCAAGATAGGAACTTCTATTTTCACAAAATCAATTTGCATTGTGTTCCGGCCTCTTATGGTACTCTGATAAATTCAAGCCAACGCAATTCAGCAATTATTAATGGTGCTGAAGATCTACTTCTTTAAATGACACCAAGCCTGTGAAATGAAATTTGAAGTAATGAGAAGCTCTGGGGACAGAGCCAATACAGATGATATATTTGTATACCTAGTTAGAAAAATAGGGTACTTTTTCCACACCATAATGACCACATACAATGCCATATTTCATTTAACAGAGATGAAGTACTGAACTTCAAAGATCACATCCACTAGTATTCATACCATAGGTGATGTTAGACCATCCAAGGTGATGTCAGGCTGGTTCTTTTAATCATGCCAAATTTTATATCTTTCATTTCAATATTAATAGGAATACCATAGGGAGATTTAACCAAAAAAAAAGCACACAGCACAAGTGTGCAAGTTACAATTGGGAATTCAATGACAGCAAGTTTCTACTACAGAATTTTAAAAAATTACCAAATTCACAATCATTGAGAAAGATGCTGAAATTGCACTTTGTGGTTGTAAGAACCTTCACACAAAGTTTGTGTGAAAACTGTGATACCAAAGAACATATCTGAACTTAACCTAAATTCTCCTGATTTAAGAAAAAAGTCAGGGCTGCCAAATAGAAATTGCACCATCTGCTTTTTACTCTACTCTAACTATAATGGAACTTCAGTATGCTGGCAGAATTTTCTACAAGAATCAAAATTCACTGCAAATGTAAATGGGTTTTTCTCTGAATTCCTACTTTTTTTGTGATGTCCTTCATTTATAATGAGATCCTCAAACAGTATTTCACAACGATCACTCAGTGTGTTTATGATGTCTCTTTTCAAAGCCTGCAAGGAAAAAGCAAAAACATGAGCAATATAGAAGACATTTGCGATCCTTCTGACTAGTAAGAACCAACAAAAGAAGTCCCTCATAGGTCTAATCCACGTTGAGAAATACTTTTCCAGACAATAAAAGCTGTAAAGAGAATTAAAAGTCCAATAAAGAGAAGCAAGCATCACAACAATTAGTATAAAACAGAAAACAACAAAGCAAAGATGAAAAGCAGAGAAAAATTTTAGTATTGTTAGAACTGACAATTTCTGGACATTACTATTAAAAACAAACAAAAAAAATAATCACAAGGCATTGACTCAATAAGGAACAACAACAAAAAAAATCACAGAACAAACAACTGTATTTTCCCTTCTACATATACAAAAATATACAGTCTGCAACATTTTCTTAATTTTAAGAAAATTTGTTACATGTTGACAAATTGTGCAAAGATTCACCAGAGAACAGTATTAACAGAAGACATATCTGCTAAAAGTGGGAAAGGAACTGAATCCATCACACACACACAGATGATTTCAGAAACAAATCTGTATGTTCAAGGGGTGAATGCTTCAACGCCAGTTTAGACCACACCATTTTGGCAAAAAAAAAAAAAAAAAAAAAAAAAAAGAAAGATAAACTCCATGTATTTTGGAAAAATATTTCTGATGAACTGCTAGTTCACCTTTTCACTACCTGAACAGCTTCTTTAACTTTTGGCTTGTTGTTATGTACGTAGGCTCTACATTTCACAGCACCTTTGAGATTTATGGAGCCGCTGCAGACCTGAACTGTTGCTGTTGATCTATGACTTGAACCCTGGGACTGAAAAATAAACATGTTTTAATTTTATCTTGTTACCTAGGCACTTGCAGCATGACTAACAATAAACAGAACCAGGAAATTAATAGCATACCTTAACATTTACACGTAACCTGTCTTCCCTCATAATTTCTTTTTTAAAGTTTTGTTAGTTATGACCAAAAATCTCTTTCCTTTTCCATTATGTATAATGTATTTACTTTTCCAAACATTCCATTTCATGTGATTTTAATATTTGTGTCTATAGGACTTCTAAAACTTTTCAGGCAAGTGGCTTATGGCTAATATTAGTATTGCAATCTAGCAAGCTTTTTATTTTATTTTTAAATTAAGAAGTTTATGTTTACTATATAGTAAGCATAACCGAGGGCATCCTGAGAGCCATCCCATCAGTTAGCAGTAAATTATAAAACTGGTCACATTTAGAACTGTATCAAACTGCTGCCTAGAAATAGTTTCCCTAATTACTAAAACAATGAGTGCATCCTAGGAAACATTTTAAGACCACACCTGGAAACAAGTGGATGCATAACTTCCACATGAACTGGATAACTGACTTATGTCATAACTGGAAAAGGGGAAACAACCCCACTTTAAAAGGGGTAATGGTTTTACATTAAAAGAGGGTAGATTTAGATCAGATATTAGTACAAAACTCTTTACCCAGAGGGTGGTGAAGCACTGGCACAGGCTGCCCAGAGAAGCTGTGGATGCCCCATCCCTGGCAGTGCCCAAGGCCAGGCTGGATGGGGCTGTGGGCAGCCTGCTGCAGTGGGAGGTGTCCCTGCCCATGGTGGGGGCTGGCACTGGATGGGCGCTAAGGTCCCTTCCAACCCAAACCATTTTATGATTCTATGATAATGCCAAAATAACAAGCCTTCATTCATTTGAGGCAATTAACCACTGGAGCAATGCAACGACAAAAGTAGATTAAATACCCTAAAGTCCTTAAAATGACATTTTATAAATTTGTAAGTTTTGCTAGATGTAACTTTAGAGAATCCAGGAAGTACGAGACAAAACAGGATGGCCTGTGTTACAAAGGAAGCCTACAAAAGAATGCCTAGGCACTGGGCTTTATGAACATGAGTGGGGCACCTAATTCAAGCATCACGTCAGCATAATCTCTGCTGGAGGAAACTTCTAACACAGACCCAACAGCTCCAGATTATGATTCAGCTCACAGGATCTGTATCTTAACCCAAAAATGACGACTGAGCTTCTGATGAAAGTATTCAAGCAAATGTCCATAGCTAGCCATGACAAACTAAAGCATGGGGCTCATTCTGAACTTCAGAATGATGCAAAGTTGCTGTGAACACGCAGGTAGGTTTAACTCAAGTGAATTAGTTTGTGGGACTTCACTTCTCTAACCAGTGGTTCAAATTTTCCTTGCAACTATACTGTGCAATTCTTAGACAACATGACTATCACACAATGAGAAGTTTCAAAGACACAAAACATACAAATCTATCCACAGTCAGTTTCACAGTCGCTATCCAGGTGAAAAAATATCTTAGGATAAATTAATCTGGATTTCTAGACAATAATTTAGAATGTTCTTTCATTTTTTATTGTATTTTATCAGATAGCACTACTTACCAGCTGTGTCAGAACCTTGACATCAGAAATCTGAGTGCTGTATTGAGTATTTCCTCTTAACTTTTTCTGAGAGAAAATGAATACATGTCATATGAAAGAGGAAAAAACTCCCTGAATCAGTTATGTGAAGCTACTTTACAGTCACCTTCACTACAGCACAAAATGTGCCCTAGTTTATAGCTTTTAAGAAAGAAAAGCAACATATGGAAAATCGCCACGAGAGTGTAATTACAAAACTAAAAGGAGAGATGAATGTGGCAGCCAATGTTTCGCCACTCTTTATTGAACATTTTGACATATGAAGGTCTTAGAAAACTCGTCACCTACGTTTACACCTTACTCGGGTTCTTTAATGAGGCAATAAAGCCAGAGACAACATATAGAAAAATTTTTAGTCAGACTTCATATGTAATAATTGCTTTCACTATGGTAGAGGAAGAAGAGGCAATTTACTGCAATGAAGATGAGAAAACAAGGACTCCTGTGTATTAGTTATTTGAAATAGGCCAGTTACATCAACAGATACTGTACAGAAGACCTCCCATTCACTGTTTTATCACACTGGGGATTCTAACTACACATCTATTAATTTAATTCTTTGTTGTATGGCACTCACCTGCCCTTCCAGCAGTTCTGTATCGTTATCTTTAACTTGTCCATTGATCAGAAAAACACTGTCCTCTATCTGTTTTGACCACCGATTTAATCCATTCTTTAAAAAAAAAAAGAAAAACTGAAAGCAAAAATCTCATAAAGAGAATTTCTCTAAAAGAGTTGGGCAGTATCATGCTGAAGACTACAGAAATACATGTTCAAAAAGTTACTCTGAGAAAGTTTTAAAGTCTTTGAAATATCTGTCTATATATTTTTCCTAAGTCAAATCTTAAAAACAAAGTGTTTAGAACATGTTATTTTGTAATATCTGTTTCATGATGGATAAGTGCTACCCCAGGAATGCAACAAGGGATTTTATTTTTGTAGATCCTATTGAAAGTTAATTTGTATTAAAAGCACCCCATCCTCCTGTTTTAACTTGATGCAACCTTTTACCAGGTGAAACAGAAGAGATTTTAGTTGGGATCATCATGACAATTGTTAATAATTCTGAGCAAAGGAAACTGCCAACGCTAAGCACAGCAGAAGAAAGCATTGGTGGATAGGGGAAGAGCAACTGACATCATCTACCTGGACTTGTGCAAAGCATTTGACACTGTCCCCCATGATATCCTTCTCTCTAAATTGGAGAGACATGGATTTGATGGAGGGACCACTTGATGGGTAAGGAATTGGCTGCATGGTCGCACTTCAAGAGCTGCAGACAGCAGCTCAAAGCCCAAGTGAAGATCAGTGACGAGTGGTGTTCCTCAGCGGTCGGTACTGGGACAGATGTTGTCCAACATCTTTGTCAGTGACATGCACAGAGGGATTGAGCTGAGCACCCTCAGCAAGTCTGCAGATGACACCAAGCTGTGTGGGGCGGTCGACACGCTGGAGGGAAGGGATGCCATGCAGAGGGACCTGGACAGGCTTGAGAGGCAGGTCTGTGTGAACCTCATGAAGTTCAACCAGGCCAAGTACAAGGTCTTGCACCTGGCTCGGGGTGATCCCAAGCACAAATACAGGCTGGGTGGAGAACGGATTGAGAGCAGCCCTGAGGAGAAGGACTCAGGAGTGTTGGTCAATGAGAAGCTCAACATGAGCCAACAATGTGCGCTTGCAGCCCAGAAAGCCAAAGTTATCCTGAGCTGCACCAAAAGAAGCATGGCCAACAAGTCAAGGGAGATGGTTCTCCCCCTCTACTCCGCTCTCGTGAGACCCCACCTGGAGAACTGCGGTCAGCTCTGGGGCCCTCAGCCCAAGAGGGACATGGACACATTAGAATGAGTCCAGAAGAGGCCACGAGGATGATCAGAGGGCTGGAGCACCTCTCCTATGAAGACAGGCTGAGGGAGTTGGGGTTGTTCAGCCTGCAGAAGGCTCCAGGGGAACCTCATAGTGGCCTTCCAGGACTCAAAGGGGGCCTACAAGAAAGCAGGAGAGGGACTCTTTGTCTGGGAGTGTAGTGATAGGACAAGGAGTGATGGTTTTAAACGAAAAAAGGGTAGATTTAGATTACATGTTAGGAAGAAATTCTTTACTCAGAGGGCGGTAAAGCACTGTAACAGGTTGTCCAGAGAAGCTGTGGATGCCCCATCCCTGGAAGTGTCCAAAGCCAGGCTGGAAGGGGCTTTGGGCAACCTGATGCAGCAGGAGATGTCCCTGCCCACGGCAGGGGCGGTTGGAAACAGACGGACTTTAAGGTCCCTTCCAATCCAAACCATTCTATGATCCTATGAAAAGCTATCAGCATTTTTTATACAAGAAATGTTTCACAGTAACTTCAAATAACATTTAGAAGATGAATAATAGTGTTAAACATTCTCTGCTTATTAGTCCTACTTATCTACTCACATTGTGTATTCAAACCTTTGTCTCATTTAATTTTCAGCAGAAAAAGTACTGTAGAGATCAACTACGAGACTAGTGCAGCCAGCTAATTACCTTGGTATTCTTCTCCAAGTCATGGTTGGATGAAGTAGCAAGAAGTGGAATGTGGATATTAACATTTACTGTGCAGTCCAAAGATAACCAGGAGGCAGACAGAGCACTCTGATATTTCCAATCCGCTGGTTTAGCTGAACTCTGAGAGCAGAAATAAGCAAGAAAGCATCTATGTAAAACACTGTAACTCACATATGAGGTTTTCTGTTGTCATTGCTGTTTTGTGTTTTTTTAAACACTGTCATGCATTAAAAGCTGTGTATAAACACAGGACAACAAACTCACCTTTGGATCTTGTACATCATAGGTTCGGCAAACTATTCTTCGCTACTTAAAGAAAAAGATTCAGTGAAAAGCAAAAAGCAAATAAGAACAATTTGCAATTACTCTGTCTTTTATACAGTAAATTCTTTTTTGAGCTAATTTATGTTCTGAAGAAAGTCCTCACCTTTCATTAGTGTAAAAAAGTAGAAAAACATTTGACTGTAAACTCAAACTACCATAGTGATGCTGTCCCATCTCTTAGAAATAGGTAAGATCAACAGGTTTTCACAGGGAGAAATTGTGACTGCACACATTTGTAATCTGTCCTTGTTTCTCTCACTTTTCTAAAGAAAACCTTGCTTTTCCTTCTTGGATTTATCTCATTATCAACAGACCCAGCATTCTGCTGCAGCACTGGTATACATCCCACATGCCTGGCACTTCCCCACTTCCATAGATGCTCTCCTTATTTTATGCAAATCAAAAAAACTGGTGAAAGGCATAGTTTGATGCCACCACACACAAACGTAGTAGTAACAAATAATGGAAATTTTGCAGCAATAAGAGTGCCAACAGTCTTACTTATGGCTAATCAGAAAACCCCATGATTTTAACTTACTGGTCTATGCCTATCTGAACTCAACCCCCCTCCCCCCAATTCATCTGCAGCTGAAAACTTTGCTCTCTGCTCCAGTTCTGAAGGAAAAAAAAAAGAGCATCCATGTCTATCGATAACAGAACACACAGTTTTGTCTGGCAGCTTCTACAGTAAAAGTACCCAACGTAGCACACCCATTCATTTCAACCCACAGAAAATATAAATTCTAGTATGAGCAGTCCGATAACTAATCGTAGGTACTCATATACAATACAAAAAAAAAAAAAGAGAGCTACACATGCCATACCAAGCCTTCTGACTAGTTACACTACACACAGATAACATATGTGAAATGGAGATGGTGCAGTGAACTTAGCATACCAGAAGAGATGCTGTCTTTTTAAGGTTTCTGTGGCAAACTAACCCTGGGAATCTTAACACAATCTTTTATTCAAAAATAACTACACCAACCAGATTGGGGGTAGCAGCCTCAATCAATAAAGCTTGCTAATAAAGGATACTTCTTTGTAGCAGAACAAACTTGAAGGGCTGCTCTGTCTGAGACCTCCTCCTCAGCAGGTTTCCAGAGCCTTCTCTTAGTCAAGGACTTTTCCACTGAGAAGATTAGCTAAAGATTAAAAAAAAAAAGTACACTTGTGTGGAAAAATCCATAAATGTATTACAAGTTCTGGTAAATAGTCTTGCACTAAAGTTGTAAATCCAACAATATCATGACTATGGATAAACTGAAAATACAACTTATATATCACTAAATTGTCATGTTAAAAGAACATTCAGCAAAGATTCATAGGCTAATACTCCAAAGCAAAAGTTGCTTGTGCAAACTTAATTCAAACCTATAAACTGAACCAAGCAAAACACATTCACTTAACTTGTATGCTTTTCTCCTTACAAACATACTACAGCTTTACACTTAAGAGTTAAGGATCAGGAAAGGCAGCTGTGCAAACAGCTACTAATTCAGAAAACAAATTTGAGTTCAGCAATCGCTGATCACCTGTGCACAAATCACCTTCTCGTGTTGGCTACTAGTTTCAGTAACCACTACTAAGACCCAGTTATGCTGCCCTATAAATATATCCTACTGCCAACATTCATTCTTGGACCCAAGGCTTCAAATCCTGCCCATGTTAACAATCACTTATGCTTGTCTCAGGAAAACAAGAAAATGAACTTACATCTACAAAACAAAAACTACATGTGGCACTAGATGCTCCGATCTTGTAACAATAATGCATGTTATCAGACATGGTAGCAAATAGTTTAAGTATAACCCCACGCACCTAAGTCAAATAACAGTATTTCTGTACCAGATATTCCTTGTAAAGAAACTGGAGGTATAGAACTTTCACTACTCTGAATATCGTTAAACAATTCAGTCAGACAAAAAGCTAATAAGCTACCATTACTAATGATTGTGCCAGAATGATTTAGCTTAATATAAACAACTTTAAAGACATTTTCTTTAAGCCAGAATACCCCTATTTAGTAAACACTGTAAGATAGTATATTTGAAGAATTGCTATTGTAGTAACACCACAAGACACAGAAAGTTAGCAAATACAGGCTGCAGTACAGTCCCAAAGGACAGCAGTTTCTGAGGTTTCAATCTCAAAACCAGAATGTTTTAGCTGCTTTATTTCTGAAAGCACAAACAACCACATATACTCAAGACAGTAAGAGAAAATTAATCAGTTACACACGTAAAATTATGCTCGTCTTTCCTCCTCTTTCCTCTACTTACCTTGCGCAAAGCATTTTGACTTTCTTTTGACAGTTCTGGAGTTGCAATAATAAATACACCAAGAACTAATAAGCCTCCAGGAAGCATTCTAGAAACCTTAAAAATAGAAAAGAACATGTATTAATAGGAATTAGAGATCAAGCAAAGGTGTAACTTGATTACCAAAAATTTCTAATGAGAGGAGTATGCACTGAAAGCAGAAATGAAATAAGAAAGGCTGTTTTTCCCATACAAGTTCCTCTGAAATGGAAGAACGGAGTATGTTGCAGATTTTCTCACTTCAGCCCTACCAAGTCACTGTTTCATCATAAACTTTGATAGCAATAAATACAGACATTTTGGTTGAGTCGATATATCAGAGTGCACATCTAAAAAGATTCCTCGACTTTCAGAAAAAGGCTAGAGATTACAGAAGCGATGGTAGTTTCTACACGTTTTATTTCTTTTCTGTTTCTCCCACCCCCTCCAGTAACTCACTGTGCTACCTGACTGGCATGTGCAGTGACCCATTCTTCATCAATGGATTCCAGTTTTGAAGGACTGGTGTTGCCTTCCTTCTGCTCTTCCTTTGGAGGTGTTCGAACAGCCCGAATAACGTAGTCTCTTTGTGAAGAACACTTTCAAGAACAGCAACATGAACAAATATAGCATTAGATTTATACCCAGTCTGGGAATATACAATGTAACACAATACCCGCAAGAGCTGCTTTACAGCATGTATAACTAAACTTTCTAATAACCTGCTACACAACTACTTCTTTCATGTTATTCATTTGCCTCAACACTAAACAAAGTTTTAAGGCAAAGTTTTGCCGTTAAGATTTTTAATTTCTTTTCTCTGCATCATATCTTTCATGAAAAGTTTTTAGAAGACCCGAGTACTCAGTTGACACTGCAAACACTTCAAAGGAGTCCTTTCTGGTTATAGTACAACCCTCCAGCATTATAGACGGTCAATGTGATGTTAATAGACTTAACACAGATGATTAAAGCTAATGGGGTTTTCTCCTACTAACACTAAAGTATGGAACAAGCTTAACAATACTTCGCTACACACTTACCTGCCCTATTAACAGGCCAGTGACATAAGGTTTAAATTTCGTGCTGAGGTCTGAAAGATACTGCCCAATAGCTTCCTCAACGAAGTAAGTTCTACCCATTACTGCAGGTTTACCCTAGGTATTGCAGTGTTAGCCTACAAAACAAACCACATATAAAGTCAAAGCATAAATTAGTAGCTACACTGGTTACATGAAAATAAGTCTCAGAAAAAAATCCTGAAATGTGTTGATTTTTATCTATTAGCAAAGATTAACACATCTTCATGATCTGCAAGTTCCTTTTTAAATGACAGAGCTCTCTAAACTGAAGGAAAAGTACATGCGAGCCTTACTTGAAATAAAACTATTTCAAATACCTGGAGGAAAATGCTAGGAGAAATATGTTTCCGAGTAACAGTTTCTTGCTGCATCACGTTGCATCAGGGATCGGGATAGGAAGCGTTTGCTTTTGCATTCAGACCCCTCTGTGAGGAAGCTGCTAGATACCACATTTACACTTAATTTTCATCCCAATTCTTACGGAACCAGAAGTAAAGCACCTGCGGACTCGCCATCTCTACAGCTCCCATCAGGAACCACAGGAACGCAGGGCACGGGGACTGCCCTTCCACGCAGACCTGTTCTGAAAACGGCTCCGTGCGCTGCGGACTCGCACAGAAATGACCCCTGAAAACGCAAAGAGCCCCGAGAGGGAAGCAAAGGGCGTTTGGAGCCCCCGCAAAAGCGCCTGCTCTGGAGAGCACCACGGGGGCGGCGGAGCTGAAGCTGCGGAGCGGGGCGAGGAGAACGGCGGTCACGCACCTCACCTCAGCCCGCACTGCCGGCCCCAAACGCCTCCGCTCCTGCACCGGCACCCGG
>VXAA01001573.1:13430-49274 GCA_013399115.1 Anseranas semipalmata | reverse complement strand
GGGAGAGCTCGCGCCCGGCGCCGCCATGCTTTGTGTGGCCGAAGCCGTAGCGCCTTCCTCCCGCATCGCCCGGCCACGCGGGACGCTTTGGAGAAGCGATCGGTTTCACGGCAGGCTGCGCCACAGAGCCCCCGGGCCTCCTGTCGCCATTTCAAGCGTTCTCGCTCGTCAACCGGCAGCCGCCGCCTCACCCAACATGGCGGGACGAGCCGCCCTGCCGGAAGCGGCAGTGCTCGTCAGCGCGCTGAGCGCCGCGTGAAAAACTACATTTCCCAGGGTTCCCCGGGCCGCCGGCCGCGCGTGCGGGACTGTGGTGCCTGCGCTGTGGGCGCGACGCGCCCGGCGGCGGCTGGGCAGGAAGGCGCCGAGCGCTGCGTCGAAGATGGCGGCCGTGCTGCAGCAGGTCCTGGAGCGGGCCGAGCTCTCCAAGCTGCCCAAGCCGGTGCAGGGGAAGCTGGAGCGCTTCCTGGCCGATCAGCAGAGCGAGATCGACGGGCTCCGAGCCAGGCACGAGCGCTTCAAGGTGGACAGCGGTGAGTGCGGGAGCGGGGAGGGCGGGAGCGGGGGTGAGGGGCTGAGGCGGGGCGGGAGCGCCGCGGCTCCCTCCAGCGGGAGGAGCGGGGAGGGAGGGAGCGCGGTGCCGGGGGGCTCGGTGGCGTCCCGGGGACGCCGTGCGCAGCCGGGGCCTGCGAGGTGCCCGAGGGCGTCCCTCGGCCGGGGAGGTCCCTTCGGCCGGGACCCGCTGGGACCTCTCGCTGCGGGGACTCGCAGCGTGTGGCGGCGAGGGGAGCGTCGCTTTCTCGCGGTCTCCCGAAAGGGTGTTCTGGGTTAAAAATGCGCTCAGAGTGGACTTGAAGAACGGCTTTTCATCAGGTCTGTAGGAAGCAGTGCTGTGCTTCAGTCTGCTTTGATCTTTGTCATGGAGGAGCAATAATGATCTGTTCACTCAACTCTCCAGTAGTTTGTCTTTTAAATTCCGTACTGGGGACCGTAACCTGTACAGACAAAATGCTCCTAATAGAAACAAAGTCTTTGTATTGATTTGGAGATTACCCAATCGCAGAAAAACTGATGGCTGTAGAGAGCTGGAGTAGAAGTGGGAAGAGCGCAGATGAGTGCAAAGCATTGAACATTGCTGTGAAAATGAGTTAGTTTATTCAGTAGGTATAAACTTTCTACTTTTCCTTCAACTTTTCTGCCTGTTTCATGGCAAAAGTCATGCTACAGTAAGTGAATAAAACGTACTGTAAATTAAGGTAACTCAACAAGTTTTAGCAGGTTAGTCTCTTTCATGTCCATGCTTCTCTCGTGTAGCTGGAGGGCAGCATTATTTGGAAGTGTAAAATATGGTATGAAGTGAAAAATGCATAAAAATCCCTCAGTACTTCCCTGGAAGTCCACTGTGCCTGATAGCAAGATTAACTCTGGTTTTACGAAGTATTTTACAGTTAAGCTCTGTGACACAATGTTTCAGATGATGAATCAAAATTTAGATCTAATTATTTTTTTAGTGCTCTGGGAAATGCAGCATAGAGCGCAAGAGTTTATTTTAAGAATTGTTAAAACATTTTCCAAATTAAATCTCTCAACACCTAGGTCTACATGGCTTTTATTGTATATGTGTAGGAGTCGTCTACAGATGTAAGAAGTTCTAAGTTGATGCAGCAGAGCCCACTACATGGTTGTGTTGATATAACTCTAGCTACATCAAAAATGTTCAAGAAATATAAAGATTCATTAAACTTATTTTGTGGATTGTTTTTGGAAACATATTCTTCCATACTAAAAAAATGTTTTAAACAGTGCTAATTGTATGTGAAAATTCATCTTTTAGCTTCAAAAAGATATTTTTCTTCAAGTTCTGTTGTAGTATAATTATTTTAAAATATTTTATTGATAAATACTGTTTTTAACTGAAGTCTGCTAATACATATCCTTGATAAACAGAAGAAAGAATGAAAAATGGTTTTGAAGCGGAATTGAGGTAATCTTGTTATTTTGCAGAACAACAATACTTTGAAGTAGAAAAGCGACTGGCTCAGAGTCAGGAGAGACTTGTAAATGAGACACAAGAATGTCAAACTCTCCGTGAGGAGCTTAAAAAGCTTCGTGAGTATAACTGCACATTCTTAATACTGGACAGGATTTTCATTCTTTAGTCCAATGTTACGTTGAAGTGCCTTAAATTTTAAATAGGAGTTGAATAACCAACTGTCAAATGCAGTTATTATTTCTGCAAATAGAGAGGTTTTGCTTTTAAATAAAGTCTGCATTTTTAATGGAATTTTCTGTTCTAATGGGGAAAAAAATAATAGTAATATGGTGGTTTATGTATTGCTCTTTACAATAAACGCCTCTGCCCTTAGGGACTATTTTAGTCTGCCACAATACTGCCTAGTCCACCCAATCCATTTACTGGATTTTTATTACAGATACCTCACTACTGTGTGTTCTTATCCAACAGATGAACAGTTGAAGTCAGTGAATGAGAAAAACAAAGAGCTTGAAGCTGCTCAGGATCGTAATGCATCCATTCAGGTACTGGAAGAACTAGGCAATAAGCTGAAAGACTTCAGTTTACCTGTCTGATGCCAGTGAAGAACACAACCAAATTCCAAGCTGGACTGTATCAATATCAGCAAAAATAACTTATCAATGTGCATATTTACATGTCCAGGTGGATATGTGTGCAGGAAGATTGCATGTGCTTTTTGTGTTTTTTTTTTTGTTGTTGTTAAGTAAAACTTTATGTTTTAGCAAACGGAATTACAGGTGAACATATGCCAAAGCAGATGCATTTATATCAGTTTGAATAGATTGTTTCATCCCATCTGAAACCTGTTCCAAGTGACTTTAAGCTGAACCTCAAAAATCAGACAAAGGTGTGCTTTGTGTTACAGTTAATCTAATGCTGAGCTGCAAATTAAAGAGATCTGTTTTTCCTCCATTCTTTCCCTTACCTGTTACAGTTTTCCTTGCGTTATGCTTAGAAGTTATGGGGTTGCAGGATGAGTCACTTTGGATGACTGATCAGGTAGAACACTAATTTTGGAGCAGGAAGGACAAATATTATCATTACATTGATTCTTCGACAATGAGAAGACGGATCTGATTGTTTTCCCAGAGGGCCTTACTTGGGTCTCACTGAAGTTGTTTGTATTGCCACCTTAGAAGACAAAGGCAGTACTATGGCCTGTAAATAATCCAAGAGTATTGACTCTGTATTTCATTTTTCTTTTTCTTTTTCTTTTTTTTTTTTTTTTTGCATATGTTCATTCCTTGGTTACTCATTTACCTTTTATTTAACGAAATAAAACAGTTTCAATGAATACCTTAACTAAAAAAGCTGTTTTTCAAAGCATGTTATAATTAGGTATAGTTTTGAAGAGTTCCTGTTGTTTATTTTGTATTTCTGCTAGGCCTTCAGTTCATTTCATCTGTTTTATGTATAAAAATTTTCATTCAAGTCATCATTCAAATACAGCTAGAAGCAGAAGGAGTCTTGTGGCGGTCCAGACTTCTATATTTCAGTTAAAATGCAAAGGCCTGGAGACTACGTATTCAGTATGCTGGTCTTGAAAGCTGTGTGATAATTCTCTCTCTGCTTTGCTGCCTGATCTTAGATATTCTGCATTTAAGCACAAAAGGCCAGTTGGACATTAGTATCAGAATGACATATGAAAAAAAAAAATGAAATCTGTTGTCTGTTAGCCTCTAGAAGAAAGAGGTATATTAAGTTGAAATTGTTTGACTTGTTCCCAACGTGACAGGAAAAATGGACTCAACCATAGTTTCGTCCTCTGTAGTTTAGATGGGTTCAGTTGTCCACTGTAGGAGCCTCTTATCACAGTTTTCAATCACTAGCATGGGGTGGGATGGCATTTAGTGTGCTTCTCCGTGATGGTAAGTGTAAATAGTGGCTAAACTGTCACAGAAAGCTAATCTCATTTCTTTCTTGCTCTTTTTAAATTTTTTTTCAGAGCCATTTAAGTAGAGAAAAAGAAGAACTGGAAGCTGAAAAGAGAGATTTGGTTCGAACAAGTGAAAGACGATCTCAGGAAGTTGAACATTTAAATGGTATAACTAACAATATATTAACAAATTAGTTCATATGATTATGCTAAGTAGAAGACTTCCCTGAACAATTGGACCCCTATGGAATATCCAGTTTATATAGGCAGCTCCAAATAATGGATTATCAGGAAACTATTTAGAGAAAAGGAAGCAAGTCAGGAAGTTTCAAGCTAGTTGCACGAAAACAGAGCAGTTTGATATTTGATGTTTGGTTTTCTAGATGTAAAATCATACAATATCTCATTATACAATATACAGTTATATACATCATATGTTATCTGTCCTCATTCTTTACATTTTATTTAAACTTAGTAATGAAAACTGACAGTTCTACAATTAGTTCTACAGTTACCTTTTTTTAACACTGCTTTCACTTCTCCTTCCACCAGAGGATGTTAAACGCTTAAATGAAAAGCTTACAGAAGCAAACACAGAAAAGGTGAAACTTCAGCTAAAGTTGGATGAACTTCAAACATCAGATATTACTGTGAAGGTGAGTAGTTTTTATATGCATAGTACCTGTTAATGTTCTAATGCTACCAATACGTAGTTGTTTACATGTGATGTAATCATCATTTTGTCATCATTGACTTTGAAAGTAGGTCAAGTCTACTCCTGTTAATTATGACGAATGATTATATTATAAAATTGATGGTTGGGCCTGGAAGTGAGAAATATACTTACAGAAGACAAGGGGGGAGGCCATCAAGTTGGGCAAGCATATCCAACCCTCATCAGGAGCAATGGTGGCTGCTTCTACCAACTAGGTGGAAGGGCTCCAGGTCCACAAAGGCAGGTAGAAAGGAGAAAAATGATTATTTGTGACTGTTTCTCTGTGGGCAGAATAAACTTCGTAAAGAATTGAGAGAGAGGGTAAAACGAGAAAAGAGTAGGAAAACTTTGATACCTTAATTTATTTCTTTGAACTAGATATTACCCTAGTTAATGTTCACAACTAACATAACCTTTGAGAAAACTAACTCATGTCAGGAAGTTCTTAGTAGACTGAGACTGGTAACTTAGTATTACTCATGTGATAACCTCTCATTGGGTGCTATTTACCAAATTACAATACATCGTTGTTACTCTCTGAGCATAGTACTTTGTTAGCTTCTTTATTTCCTGTGGAACCAGTATAATTACACTGTGCGATTTTCTTTTTAGTACCGTGAGAAAAGGTTGGAGCAAGAAAAAGAACTACTGCAGAGTCAAAACACTTGGCTGAACGCTGAGTTGAAAGCCAAAACAGATGAACTTCTACACACTGCCAGGGAGAAAGGCAATGAAATCTTGGAGCTTAGATGTAATCTGGAGAACAAGAAGGAGGAGGTAATGTAACTTCTGAGTGCTTTTGCCATTTATTTTCTTTTTCAGGTTATACTTCCTGATTAACTGAATTAAACAAAACTAAGTAATAATTTTATTAAAGGAAAAAGTAGCGTATGTTTTGCTATTAGTGAGGAGTTTGTTCTCTTAACTTGTGAATTATACAGAACATGTATGGTTATTATTGAAAATAGTCAAAAATTTTAATGTTAAGCTAGAAATTTTGGAGTCACTGATGACAAAAGGATATAACAATATAATACTTTTAAAGCTTTCAGGAATATAATTCTTAATTGTGCAAGGGGCAGAAGAATCTGGTTTAACTTTCTCTGGGAGGTGGGGTGATGATATTTTGTTTTCCTGAAGCAAAATACATGGCAGAATCAGTGGCTGTGTTTTGAAAATATTCAGATTTAATGAGCTTCTGTTTGGGTACCTAAGCTGTTGCTTTAACCAGGTCAATTGGTCAGGCTTTCTGTGGTGCTTATCTCCACTGAAGATCATGCAGTTATTTGGATATACATAATATGAGCAATTTGAGGATTCTCACTAATTCATTTAGCTGAATGCATGGGAGCCAAACTTAGAAAACGTAAACTTTTATGGTCTTTCTGGTACCTTTGTTTGTTTCTAAGTAGGAAACAATGGGATACGTATTTTCAAAATTAAATTAAATGGTGTTTTCATTTACTATTTGAACAGGTTTCCAGAATGGAGGAACAGGTAAACAGCTTAAAACAGTCAAATGAAAATCTTCAAAAACATGTGGAAGACCTTTTGAGTAAACTGAAGGAGGTAAGGCGACTTGAAGTACATGTGTAACAGCATTACAGTTGATTCAACAAAATAAAACAAATGTATGAAATAGAAATGGTGGAATGTTCCCCCAGCCTGTCTCTTTTTTGATTTACTAGGCAAAAGAACAACAAGCCAGTATGGAGGAAAGGTTCCACAATGAACTGAATGCCCACATAAAATTATCTAATTTGTATAAGGTAAGTTTAATGATTCAGCAATAAGTGTATATTAGCATTACTTGGGGCTGAGTCTGAGGTTTAAGTTTATGCAGGCCAGTTTTTTGTTGGTTTTTTTTGTTTGTTTGTTTTTGTTTGTTTCTTTTCTTTTTTGTTGTTGTTGTTCCTCTTGCAAAGTGGAGGATGCGAGGAAGGCTACCTTCTGTTACAAAGCATTGTAAAACATCCTGTCTCAGGCAACATTGTTTGCGTCATTTTGTAGTTTAAGCAAAACTGGTTCAAGTAGTAACTTTATGCTCAGTGTTTTGGTGCTTCATATTGTATCAATGTAGTTGTATCTTATATGTATAGGGAGTTAAAGGTTCTTGTGTAAAGGATGACTAGAAACATTCTTTTGTGTTCAGTAGAAGTTTACTTCAATGAACACTGCAAGTGTTAGTGATCTGGTTGAGACAGCTTAATGTTGTGCAAGGTGTCAATAAGCAGTATCTAAGCAAGTAGTTTTTGTTGATTGTTTTGTCAGCTCAGAGTGAAAAATATTCTCTAGTGTATTAAATAAAACAAAGATAGATAAAGAGGCCAACTGAATGGTCTTTAGTTTGCATGTCAGGTTCACAGGTTAATTAGTTCTGTTTCCAGAGTTTTCATGCATACATACCCACCTAGAATTAAGTGCAGTAGAATGTTTGAATTCTACATTAATACTTTGATCAGATGTTGGCTGATGTCCCTTGAGTTAACAGTCAATAGCTAACTTTTCTGGTATGTAATGCATTGCCATTTACCTTTTCATTTGTCTGTTGTGTTTTTTGTTTTTGTTTTTGTTTTTTTTACTGCTTTCTTTGAATTCATTATAACATTGGTTTGAAGGGGCTTAAATGTTTGCCTTCTACTTAACATAGGGTTCTCTGTATACTTGCAATTGCTGACTTAATATTGAAAGCATCTCTCTTGCATGAGAGCCTATTGTGAGACTTCGCTGATTAGCAAAAGTTGAATCAACTTTATTTCAGTTATTTCCAATGGATTTGCAGAACTGCTGAAGTATTGTAAAGTCTTGCACTTGTGAGATCTTTAACTGGAAGCAAAGAAATATAAACTGTTTATGTAAGATTTTTGAAAAATCTCAAATTTTTAAGAATGAAGAAATTTTGAGTATTCAATTTTGATCAAACTGTTCCTTCTCTTCAATAAAGAAAAAGCTAGCACCACCTGTAAGTCAGCTAAATGGCATATGAACGTACATATTAGTTGGCTTTCTCATATCATATCAGTGTCTGACATTTCTTCCTCTCAGACAGTTTGCATCAAGTGAGAGTTAATTCAAATGGAAACAGAATTGTCCAGTTCAAGTGAATCTTTTAGTATTTTACTGAAAATCAGTAAGTGTATAATTTTTGGCCAGTTTGAGCTTTCTTATAAAGCTATAGTTGCTCTTACTACGTAATAAAAGGTTAAATAAAATGCTTTTATTTAGAGTGCTGCTGATGACTCAGAGGCAAAGAGCAATGAACTGACAGGAGCAGTAGAAGAGCTGCACAAGCTTCTGAAGGATGCAGGTGAAGGTAAGCTGTGAGTGAGAAATGGCAAATGGAGGAACAGAGCTTTTCTGCTCCTTCATAACTAAGCTGCTGTATTGAGAGACAGTGAGCTTTTATGAAGGGATCGTCTTTAGGATTTGGGGATGGAGGAAACATCAAATTTTGTAACAAAAAATTCACATGACTATTTGAATTTACTTGGAGGTGTGTGTGGGCAGGGAGATCTTCAAATATACCTGGAATTTTACTTAGGATTTTGAGAAGAGAGAAGTTTATCTCTTCGTTTTAGTTTCTTGTTTTAGATTTCATTGATAAAAGGACAGTTCTTATTTTTTATCCCTCTTCTGTGCAAAGGTGATAGGCAGCAGTTCTTGCTTCCATCATGCTACTGAGTTTTCTTATCAGCGTGATCTTCTGCAGACTATTTAAAGTGGAGTTTAAGGTTCATACACCAACTTTGATCTTTCTAAAGGAAAAAAAAAAAAGCAACCACAAATTGCTTCTTAATTTTAGCTAATAAAGCAACCCAAGAGCATTTGGCTGAGGTGGAAGAGTCAAAAGCTGTAATGGAAAAAGAACTGAGAGAGAAGATCAGTAAGCTGGAAAAGGAGCTAGACAATGCTAATGATCTACTGTCCGCAACAAAGCGTAAAGGTAAGGGTAACGTTAGGAAGTAAAATACATGAAGCCTCAGGCATTTTATCTGTACCCGTCTACCATGATATTCCTATGCTGAATTTCTATGGGAGTGCAATAATCTATATGTATTGTGTGTGTGTGTATGTACATGTATTTATTTATTTATTTCTCCTACTAGAAAAATGCATTTCTATCAAAATGTTTTCTCCAGTTCTTTTGTTAATCTGACATATCTTTTCAAAGAAAATGGAGAGGAAAAATTTCCTTAAGGCTGAATCATCCTGCTTTTAATGGTTTTCTGGAGAGTGGAGTGGGGATGATAAACTCTTATTTTCCTGTTTTTTTTTAAAAAAAAAGAAGCCTGTCTTTAAATTTCTGCTTACCATTAAATCTTGCTCAGTATTGACTGCTCTAGTTCTATCATTTTTTGTTGGAAAGCATAGTCTGTTGAATATTTGTAACGTTGAAGGTAATTATGAAGGCAAGAGAGGACAGAGCAGGAGGGACAGAGGCATCAAGTGCACTTGCTACCTCCCTCTGTTGATGTAATGAAAGTCAACAAGTGCTCTGCCACTCTAAACCTCCTGCAGTTTGCTAATATGCCAGCTATCTCAACGTATTTACCTTCTGGAATGATCTAAGTCTTATGAGTCTGATAGCAAAAGCTGCTCATCATTTCAAATTAAACTGGTCAAAGGGCTTGATAATGTATGATAAGGAATATTAAATATAACATCAGTCACTTGCAGATGTATATGTATAATATAGAATGCAGAAAACTATGGCACCAGTAACTCTAAGAACTTAACTACCATACTTTAAATGGTTGTATTTTAAGAAAGTGCAAAGGTGTATGAGGACATTATATTAATAAGAAATATTTAGGATGGGAATTATTGCAGCTTTTTAATGGTAATTGGTGGGATTATGTCTTCAGGAGCCATATTGTCTGAGGAGGAACTGGCTGCTATGTCTCCCACTGCTGCAGCAGTAGCTAAAGTAGTCAAACCTGGAATGAAATTAACGGAGGTAAGTGAGAAGAAATTCTTCAAGTTTCAAGGCCCTTGAAAAGCGAAGAGAGATTCACTAATAATGAAAGGATGTGGACTTTCATGCACAGTCTAGGATTTGATGTAATGCCTGAATGAAGTCGATGAAGTTGTGTTTGAGGCAGGCTTTACTAGCTATGATTTTAGGATGTTTATGCATCATACATTACAGATTTTTCCTTGGTATATATCAAAATGTTTGCAGGTTTTGGTTTGTTTTTTTTGTGTGTTTGTTTTCCTGAAGGTTTGTTTTTTTGTGGGTGTTGTTTTTTTTTTTTTCATGTGCACATCAGCTTGTTTTCTTTACGTATTTTTGACAGGAGCTTTTCTTTTTTCTTTTCCCTTTTTATGCATATTTGCATAATTTAGATAATTTGTTGTGTTGTGGGATTGGCTTATGCTTGCAGAAAAAATGAACATGATGGTAGATCATAGTTGTAGATTTTTTCCTTGCTATCTACAGAACTATTATTTTCCTTTTGTTATTGGTCATTCTATCCAGCCATTAAATTATTCTCCATGCTTGCTGCTTTCTTTTGTAGTACTAATTTCTATATTTCTTTTGTCTTAAGCTTGTTTAAGATTTATCCCTTTTACATAGAATTCTTTTATTACACACAGTTACGCTATAAAAGTTTGCAGTTTTAAAATTAGTAGGGATAACTGCTTTGCCATGGTATGGGTCATAAGAACATTTTTTTTTTTTGTCATACTCATTTTTTTAAAATAATTATTTTATTGCTGTATAAAATAACACTGCCTTAACTGTGTAATTACCAGTGGTTCTTTGATACATGTGGACAGATTTGTCTTTTTTAAAAAAAAAAAATGTGTTGCAGCTGTACAATGCATATGTAGAAACTCAGGATCAGTTGCTTTTGGAAAAGCTGGAGAATAAGAGAATCAATAAGTATTTGGATGAAATAGTGCAAGAGGTGGAAGCCAAAGCACCAATCTTAAAACGTCAGCGTGAAGAATTTGAGCGTTCCCAAAAAGCTGTTGCTAGTCTGTCTGCAAAGCTTGAACAAGCTATGAAGGTTAGTATATAAAAAAAGAAAAGAGCATGTAAAAATATTGAGGAAAAAAAATTTTACTTAATTCTGAGGACTGCTAATATATGTGTAAAATAGATCTTTTGGTCAGCTGTTACTGTGGGGAAAATGTCCATTGAACCTTCTAGCTTGAGATTTATTCGCCTATACACAGTATTTTACAGAAACAGTGTTCTTCAGAGTTTATTACGTTGAGGGCTTAAATGTGGTGACTTACCATATGTGATTCTTTGTGAGAGTAGAATTCTTTATAAACCAATACCAGTATTTGTCAAAAAAAAAAAAAAAAAAAAAAAAAAAAGACTTTGGTGCCCAGATCCTATCAATATTAATACACACTAATAGAGCATAAAACATCCTGGCTTTTGATTCATAAATATGTGGAGTTTAACCTTTGGAGTGTAACTTAAAGAGGTAAAGCTTTGGAGTTGAACACTTTAATTGAAGAAAGAGAGCTAATGGTTAGTCTTGAAGTAAGCAAGCAGGTAAGTAAAAATTTAGAGCTATTATGCAGTTTTGATTCACAGGGCATGTCTCTGTAACTGATACCATCTCTCTGGAAAGAAATGTCTTGGATGAATTACTCTGTATTTCTTAATTGCAGGAAATCCAACGATTGCAGGAGGTTGCTGATAAAGCCAATAAGCAGGCTTCTGTGCTTGAAAGAGAAAACCAGAGACTGGGAATACAAGTAAAAGACCTTTCACAGCAGGTAGAACAAATGCTGCTATGGTTTTAAAATGTACCATTTACAGTTTATTTATTAATATGGTGTTGTATTTCTGAAGTCTCCTTGGAAGTTGTGTTCAGCCATAGTCACTCTTTGGTTGTCACAAGAGCCCTAGTGCTGTTAAAAACATCTCCCTGGGACAATGTGGTATTTACGCTTCTGCTAAATTAGAATAAGTTTATGGGTAGAAGGGATGCTGATTTAGCATAGTTCTGTTCAACATCTGGCTGGAAAACTAAAGTATAACTTGTTTTGTTTGTTTAATTGGAACGTCCCGTGATATGTTCAAAGAACTGAACACCAAGAATACTTCCGATTTTTATGTGATTTTCTTTTGCCAAACTGTTTTCTATAATTCAGTTATCTTACAAGGACGTGTTGATTTTAATAGTTCATATGTTGTAGGAAAAAATAATTTCAAGTACTTTCTAATACTGTTTTTCTGAGCAGACTTCTGAAGTTGTGTGCAAGTCTTACACTAGAATGTTCTCTTCCAGATTCGTGTGCTTTTAATGGAACTTGAAGAAGCTAGAGGCAATCATGTGATTCGTGATGAAGAAGTGAGCTCTGCTGACATCAGTAGCTCTTCTGAAGTAATATCTCAGCATCTAGTGTCTTACAGAAATATTGAAGAACTCCAGCAGCAGAATCAGCGTCTCCTGGTGGCTCTTAGGGAGCTGGGAGAGGCTAGAGAAAAAGAGGAGCAAGAAACAACATCATCTAAGTAAATTACCTGCTCCTTCTAGTATTGTGCTTATACTAAGTAGTAATAGGGATTTATTCACACACTTTTTGCTTCTTATTGTTACCAATTATGTATATATAAGTGCACATATGCTCATCATAGAATCATTTAGGTTGGAAAAGACCTCTAAGATCATGTAGTCCAACCTTTATCCTAGCACTGCCAAGTCCACCATTAAACATGAACTATGTAATCCATAAAGGCAATTTATTAAGCAACGTGGTCTTAGTTTTTAGATTAAAATTGCTTTATAGCTTTATATCTTAGCCAAATAAAAAATGAAAAGGAATGATAATGTAAATAATATTTCTTCCAAAAATTCTTCCTAAACAATTTTTTTTCAATCCACAGACGCACAGATACAAGAACACACACTGAAATGCTAGCCTTTTATAATCGGAGTAGTTTTGTGTGAGAATCTTTGAAAAAAGATTTGAGTGAAAATCTGTGCATTCAAGAAAAATAGTCTTTCAGTGAATGTGATTACACACAGCTGTTTTTCAAACAAGAAAGATTTAAGTCTTCATTCTTGTTAGCTAAGAAAAAACTGAGCATGTCTGTTTCACTAGCTATAAAGCCCACAGGTAATATAATTACCTATTAAAAGCTCTCAGCATGATTTTCTGTTCATGCTGCTGTTTGAAGTTACTCACACGAGCAGAATTACCTCTCATTTTGCTTTTTCATGGAAGAGGCCTACTTTCTTTCAGTCATCTATAAAATGACAAGCTCTAAGGCAAATCTTCCCATAAGTTTTCTCAGTGATGCTTAACTTTCAAAGATGCAGTAAGTGTACGCTGGAAGACAATGTAAGGGTTGTGTAACCTTGGTAAACCTTGTGTATATTACTAAAAACAACTGGTCTTGGTTTCAGAATTTCTGAGCTTCAGAGTCAGCTCGAGGAAGCTCTCAATGAGCTAGAAAAACTGCGTGAATCACGTCATCATCAGCTGCAGCTTGTAGAGTCTATAGTTCGTCAGCGTGATATGTTCCGCATATTGTTAGCACAGACCACAGGAGCTGTCATTCCTTTGCAAGGTAAGCTTCACGATTCTGTACCACTCAAAAAAAATAAAGTAAAACTGGCATTTGTTATGAGCTTCCAGTGATGATGCTAAAATGGTACTAGTAACTTCTCTTAATCTGGTATTCAACTTTTACCCTTACCCACTAGAAAACTCATGAATTTAGGTTTAGGCACATGATTCTATTTGTGTAGTGTAATAACTTACCACATAATGACTGACCTGTAGTGGTGACTACATGTGTGATCTGGTAGCATAACGTAGGTATAAAGAATGGACAATCAGTCTCTTGCTCAGTAGTGCCCAAGACTTTCCCAGGAATATGGTATTGTTCTTAGCCATGTGTAAATATGGTTATATGATCATTTGCTTTCAGGCAAGCATTCATTCAATTGTTGCCTTTAAAATCTGTCCCCCCCTTTCTTTTTATTTTCTTTAGCATCAGGCATATTACCAGAGGAGATTTCTCTTACATCTACTCCAAAACGCTCAGCTATGCCTCAAGCCATGTCAACTCCTGCTCCAGTGTCAATGAATGAGTCAGTGGAGACTGTGGAGGCTAAGGCTGCGCTTAAGCAGGTATTTTTTTCAGTAAACACTGTAGAAAGTTGTCATTGTTTTTAGTTTTGTGTAAGCACTTCAATGTCTATTTTTTGATGTAGTTGCAGGAAGTTTTTGAGAACTATAAAAAAGAAAAAGCAGAGAATGACAAGCTGCTGAATGAACAAAATGAAAAGCTTCAGGAGCAGGTCACAGAATTGAGGTCACAAAATGCAAAGATATCCACACAGCTGGAATTTGCCTCCAAACGGTAAATCAGCTATTTAATTGCATTACCTTATGTATGTGTTCTCTGTCAATAGAATCACATTGACTGCTTGATAGAGGTTACTCAGGGAGAGTAGCCAATTAAATGTTAGTATTGTCTATTCTGTTAAAGAACACAAAATTATGAAGGTGGGATGAAGAATATACTCTCTAGTTGAGTGCTCCACATACAAGGCTATCAGAAAACTCACACGCATGAACATGAAACATATAGCTGTGTACTTACACCTCTTACAATTAAATTAAAAACATTACGGTAGCAAACATACTTTGCTTTGTTCTCCATGAAGTTATGAGATGCTACAGGATAATGTTGAAGGCTATCGTCGAGAAATAACATCTCTGCATGAAAGAACCCAGAAACTCACAGCAACAACTCAGAAGCAAGAGCAGATTATTAACACTATGACTCAAGACCTGAGGGGAGCTAATGAAAAACTGGCAGTGGCAGAGGTGAGTAATACATTGTGTTATACTCTCAGATATTCCAAGTTAGTACAAGAATTTGTCTTATGATTAAATGCTGTCAAAATTGAATGTGTGATTTTTTTTGAAATGCATCAGCTATTACATTTGTACTAGTTTGTCTACATGTATGTCATTGTATTTAACGTGTACATTTGTAACATTCCAGAAAATATCACAAGTATTGACCAAAAATGGAGCAACATTGCCAAGGTGTTTCAATACCCATATTTACAGAGAAAACAGAATGTGATTAGTAAAACAGTTTATGTTCTTACTGTTGCTGGCCTATTTGCATAAATCTTAATTTACAATCTAATCTTATATCAAAAGTTTGTGTTGTTTTCTTTTTCCAAGAGCATTAACTGATCATAAAACCGGTATTGTCCAAATTAAAATTAATGAACAGATTTGGGTTTGATAACAAAGTTTTTGTTATTTGCTGTCTTAAAGGTGAGAGCAGAAAACTTAAAAAAAGAGAAAGATATCTTGAAGATGTCAGATGCGCGTTTGACTCAGCAACGTGAGTCTTTATTAGTTGAACAAAGAGGACAGAACTTACTACTTACTAATCTGCGAACTATTCAGGTATGTGGTATTATTCATATGTTAAATCTGGTCTGTCAGAGTTTCCAATAAATACCAATTGAAATTGTCTTCAACAGTCACGGGATTTGGTCTGAAAGATGATTTTTTTTGTTTGTCTGTTAGAAGTTTGACACTCAATATAAATTACTTGAGTAAATTGTTTAAGCAAGTTTGTCATTCCTATCCTGAATTATGATACTCAGGACTTTGCCCATGTAGAAAACAGAGAATTTTGAGATAAGGAGCAGGGTTTTCACATTAAAATGGAGACGAAAAGCATGAAATAAAAGGAAAAAATATTATATTAATTTTTATAACAGTAAAGTTTACCAATGCCCACCTTGGTAGTTTATTCTCCTATTGTTTTAAAGTATATTTACTTTCATGATTCTGTGTTTTCTATGACTATTTTAAGGTATACTTACTTTTACAGCACAAATATTTAAGGTTGCGTATTCTGTCATGTGACTGACTTCTATTTCTGTAGTGGGTTTCTTGTTTTTTTAATCACCAGTATTAGACTGTTTGGATAATGGATTTTCTTCTAATAATACTTGCTGTATCAATGTTATTAAAGAATATTTCAAAACTAAGTCATAAATTTTCAGTGTTACTTTTCATAATACTCTATATTTTACCTATTATTTCTTTTTCCCTGCAGTAATTATTTTGTTGATAAGAGAAGTGTTGTGACAATAACCTTTTATGAATCGCTGCAGTAATACAGAAGCAAATTGTTGAAATGCGTTGTAAGCATACTGCATTATGCTCTCTTATCAGGGAATACTGGAGAGGTCTGAGACAGAAACGAAACAAAGGCTCAATAATCAGATAGAAAAGCTAGAGCGCGAGATATCTCAGCTAAAGAAGAAACTAGAAAATGAGGTGGAACAAAGACACGCCCTTACCAAAAACCAAGAGGTAAGTATATTTATAGGTATGCTAAATGTGCTTTAGTGAAAATAAAGCCTGAGTTGCATGGCTTCTGCCAGCTTACAGTGCATTGTTTTTCATATGTGAAATTTATAAACACATTGGGTCTTCATGCCATGTGTGAATTAACTACAAGTCTAAAAACCTTGTGTTTTCAGGTTCATATCCTGGATCTTAAGAGGCAACTAGAGACTGAGACAAACCGTCACATTAATACAAAGGAACTTTTGAAGAACGCCCAGAAAGAAGCTACAGTGTTGAAACAACAGCTTAATAGTACAGAGGCTCAGCTAGCATCTCAGTCATCACAGAGGGCTCCAGGGAAAGGTAAGATGTTTTTCTACATTGAATTTCTCTTTATGTTAAACACTGCTGTCTGCAGAATGGTAAAATCATTGTTTAGAATTAGGAGAGCAGTACCTTAAATAATAAACCTCTTCATTATTGCAACCAGAAATTCAAGCAAAAGATAACCAGGATGAGTTTTTACGTAAAATCAAAGTCCAGGTGGACTTTAACAAAGGAAAAAAATGACGCCAAACTTATTAGAGGATCCCTTTTATTTTTGTTTGAAGGCTCTTACATCTATAAAGTTACCTATTTTTAAACAGCCAATTTTTTTTGTGAAACAACAGTGTTTATTTTAAGTCTCTATTTTGATTAGGGATGACAATTTTCTTTAGGGAAGCTTTGTGAGGCTGATTTTTCTTTTCTTTTATTACATGTTATTATCCTCAAAAGACTTCAGTTTTTAAATGGAACAGTGGTTTAGAAAAATGAATTAGACTTCCACAGTTAATCAGTGTGTTCTGATATTATAGGTCAGCCTAGTACAAATGAAGATGTGGATGATCTTCTAAGTCGACTAAGACAAGCTGACGAACAAGTTAATGACCTGAGAGAAAGACTCAAGACCAGTTCTAATAATGTGGAACAGTACAGGGCCATGGTTCTTAGTCTAGAGGAATCCCTTAATAAGGAAAAACAAGTAAGTAGTTAACATCTAACGTTCTTTAATAAAGCAAAACCAGAAATAAAATGAAAGATGTTATTTTTTGTTTGTATTGTAGTCTGTAGAATTATGGGAGGCATAACAGAGAAACTAAAGTTAGTTTAGAAGGCATTCCAAAATAATGTAGTGAGACCATATTTTAGACAATTAAAGATACTTCTAGTGATAGGAATATTAAGCCTTTTGGCAGATATTTTTAAAATGTTGAATTGTAAATTTGACTCAAAGCTGTACTCTGCCAATGTCTTCCTTCAAAAGAGGGGAATTATCTTTAAAAATTCTTCCTATAACATTCTGATCAGTGATTAAAAATATCAATTAGCTCTCAGTCAGAAGCAGTTAAATCCACACCTTCTGCATCAAAATGGTAAGGTCTTCAGTGATGCAAAAGAGCATTCTTTATGTGGTCTTCAAGGGAAAAGCTTCATAACGACTTTCCCTTCTGTCAAATACTTCACCATGTTAATGGTGTACAAGGCCTGTTCTTCCAAGCTGTTCAGCATATCAAAATAAGATTGGCTGGGGAAAACAGAATTCTCATTTTGTACTAAAGTTACAGCATCAGAAGATGGTGGAATGTTGTTAGTCTTGTATCCAGTTCTGGTCTGGTCTGTGTTCTGTTACTGTAAAAACTTTGTTGTAGCTTGATTTGCTTTACAAGTATTGCAGATTTTACTATGTAATAAGAAGATATGCTGGCTGCTGCGTATTTGAATGTAGTCACCTACATCTTAGATGTACTTCGTGATGTATTGCAGTTTTGAAAAAATATATATATATTTTTTTTTTCTTCAATGCTGTTTGTGGTTTTCAACATTTTTGATGATGTTCTAAATATTATGTCGAGGATACCTACTCTGGCTTTCAAATGTTAGTAAAATGTTGGTTTCACATTGGAATACCATATTTAAAGAAAAAAAATATTGATCTTTTATGATGGATTTTGATGAAGGTGACAGAGGAAGTTCGTGCAACAGTTGAAGCTCGTCTGAAGGAATCTTCAGAGTATCAAGCACAGCTGGAAAAGAAGTTGATGGAATCGGAGAAAGAAAAGCAGGAACTTCAAGAGGAGAAACGTAAAGCGGTGGAGAATATGGAACAACAGGTATACATCAGATACCACCTTCCTTAAACTCCCTTGCAGAGTCTGCAAGAATATACTTTTACTTGATTCCATAAACTTAAATTTGTTCTCACCCCCTTCTGTAGGGGCAATATCGTGTAGTAGTGTCCAAAACGAAACCTTTTAGGACATTCAACTAAATTTGAGAGGTTTCCAAACATGAGTAGTACATTAAATTTATCGCTTCATTAGGATGGTGGTGTATTTAAAACTGTCGCTGTCCTCCTGGACTTTCGGCACTAGTTGCAGAAAAACATGAGTAAAAGCCTTTGAGAAAGGTTTCAGAAAAACATTGTTGGAACATCAGCTGAAATCAAATTTGTAGTGTGTATATACCCTAAAACTGACGTGGTCTTTGCCCTTATTTTTCTGTTCTGTGTTTGGGCTCTTACTGGACTTGAAAGAAACATGATGACTGCAGCTAGTATTGTTTCAAGCCTGACTCTGAAAGAACAGTAATATTTTTCTGCCAGGAAAGAGCTTTGAATGTTTATAAGTCAAAGCCATGGAAGCCATATTTCGTTTTACATTTTAACTGTTATAAAATAATTATGCTTCATCTTTAAATTACTCATAATCGTCTACATTCAAAGCCTTGTAGAGTTCAGTACTCTGTAAAATACTTTGCCATTTAGTCTTTAAGTTTTGTTCTTGTTTTATTCACCCCCCTATCACTATAGCTATCAGAACTGAAGAAGAGTCTTTCAACTGTGCAGTCAGAAGTTCAGGAAGCCCTTCAGAGAGCCAGCACAGCTCTAAATAATGAACAGCAAGCCAGACGTGATTGCCAGGAACAAGTATGTTTGTAATGTTTGCCTATTTTATCCAATAGTAATAAAATTAATGTTATTTTTTCATTGTTTTTCACTTGAACTCAATACATTTTTTAAGGTCGTGTTGCCAGTCAGTGACAGAGATAGAGAAGATGTTCTTACGGTTCTTTTCCCACTTTGTGAACATCTGCTTATTTAATGTTTCATTTAATGTTTCACCTTATCAAACATTGTCGTATTATAGAGTAAACTGACTTTGAACATAAAGTAGTGCTGCAAGCACAGTTTTTATCATATTTAAAAAAAAAACAAAGAAGATGCAATGGATTGCTGTTTCTGAGGTCTGTTTCATTATGTAAAAAACTGATTGTAGAAAGTAATTAACTGTTTTTAATGAATTCCTACTTCACTCTCCTGAGAAGGGAGGGAAAAAGAAAATGAACGCAACAAGGCAAAGGGGAAAATACCTTTCTAACCCAAAACATAATAATCTTTTAAAAGTGTGGGGCAAGATGATATTTAGCAGCACCTGATGAGATTGTCTTGCTAACCATGTTTTCTACAGTGAATCTGCTTTTCTGCATGTGAGAATTCCAGCAACATTGATTAGCGTAAAGGATATAGAAAAGCTTTTAGCTGTTGGTTAATCCCACCCAAAATTTAATAGACAAGCATTTCCATTTTTTCACCAAATACTGTGACCACGGTGTGTCCTTAGCTTTTTACGCTCACGTAGTAAATATCTTTGCCAATTCATATATAGAAGTAAGCAGTGGATGTTCTTGGAAAAATTGCTGTGTCTCATCCATGCAGAATCTACAGCAAGAGAATTAATTGTAGATTATCTCCTCCTAGGCACTCAAAGAAAATGATTACAAATTCTAACTTTTCTTAAAAATAATAATTCCTGTAAGGGAACCATTCTAAGAATATCAATTCTTTTGTACTTGAGGATGACAGAGGTTTTGGCCAGTGGTTTTCTTTTTCATTAGTGGTCACTAATTTTGTCTAGCATTTAAGAATCTCTGTCTACATATCAAATATAACATTAAGGGTAACAGAATCTGTTGCTGTTTTCTGCAGGCAAAGATGGCTTCTGAAGCTCAAAATAAATATGAACGGGAATTAATGCTTCATGCTGCTGATGTTGAAGCATTACAGGCTATTAAAGAGCAAGTTGCCAAGAATACAACAGTAAGGCAGCAGCTTGAGGAAGCTGCTCAGAAAGCTGAGTCTGCATTGCTAGAGTGCAAAGCCTCCTGGGAAGAGAGAGAGAGAATGATGAAGGTATGACTGTTTTTATGTTTCCAGTAGGTGTTTTCAGTTACCTGTCTACAGATTTCAGTCATTAAACCATTTTGTTGTAGGATGAAGCTTCAACACTTGCATCCCGCTGCGAGGACTTGGAAAAACAAAATCGATTATTACATGAACAACTGGAAAGTCTGAGTGACAAGATGGTGACCTCTATGAAGGAAGCCATGCCAACTGCATTGAATGTTTCTCTCAACGAGGAAGGGAAATCCCAGGAACAAATCTTAGAAATTCTTAGGTAAATTTAGCTCTGAGCTCCTTCTGTTAGTAGTTATAAATTCCGTTGCCAAATTGAATAGTTCTCTCTTGCTTTATATTTGAAGGACAATGTGTAAAATGTAAGTACCTTTATGCGAGGTAGAGATTGTCCTACATCAGTAACTAGTAAAGGAGATTTCTTTCTACTCCTACGAAAAAACTGAGAGTCAATTTTGGCAGGAAGCTAAAACAGACTTTAGAAAATATGACTGGCAAGAAAGTTTCATAGAGATTATTTTCTCATTGTGGTTTTTATTTTTTTTATCTAGATTTTTCTAGGATGTTTTTTCTAGGATTTTTTTTTTGATCTTTCTGAACCAATTTCTGTACTCAGTAGTTTTTCAGATTTAAGATGCTTCAACTTAAAACGCTTGTCTTGCATTTTCGTTGACACGATGCTTTGTTCATTTTCTTATTGCAGATTCATACGTCGAGAAAAAGAGATTGCAGAAACTAGATTTGAGGTGGCCCAGGTGGAGAGTTTGCGTTATCGTCAGAGAGTGGAGCACCTGGAAAGGGAACTCCAGGAACTGCAAGATAGTCTCAATGCTGAGAGAGAGAAGGTGCAGGTATGGTTGGATATTATTGCTTATGATTTCAGTAGGTAGGAGGCTGTTCTCAGTGTTATACTTTGTCTCTTTGTTGCCTTTGCCCAAGAATTTTGGAAGAATCAGGAGCTTCTAAACTGAGGTTAGTATATAGCCAAATGGAGGGTCTTGTTCTGGGTCCTGTGAAGCAGTGTGGCAATTCCAAAAACACATAACTAGGGAAAATAAAGAACTTTTCTCTCCGTTTTTCCCCTAACTCTTTTCTCATTAGTGATATTTACTTGTTTTGAACATATGTGTAAGATAAGGAATGCCACAATAGCTATGTAAGATAGTGTTATGCCAGATCCCAGTAAGTATGTAGGCATGTGCAAGCAAGTCAAATGATTAAGTTAAATCTTTTTAAAAGGTCACAGCAAAAACCATTGCACAGCACGAAGAATTAATGAAAAAAACAGAGACCATGAACGTACTGATAGAAACCAACAAGATGCTAAGAGAAGAGAAGGAGAGACTAGAACAAGAGCTACAACAAATGCAAGCAAAGGTTAGTAGTTTCACATATTTTTCCACCTATTTAAATCAGTGAGTTCATGTCTGGATATACCGTTGCTAATTACTTAAACTGTGATTATTCCTTTGCATCATACACAAATGAGGAAATGTTCCATTTAGAGTTTTAGAAGACACTGCTCCACCTGCAGTATCGGAAAGTCCAAAGTTCAGTTTCATTTAAATGGAACTGAAAATCAGCATTTATCACTGGCTAAAGTTATAGCAAGGATATCAGCAGATAAACGAAAAACAGTACAGAAATAGATACAAATTTAAGAATTTAAAGAATTTAAATAATTAAGAAAAATAAAGAATTTAAAGAATTAAGAATTTAAAAGGGAGATAAATGCCTTTTCCAATTTCTACATATCAGTTGATTTAATAGAATGCAGTGCAGTGTTGCTTGACTTCTAATACATAATTGATAATCAGTTTCCTGCAGCAAGATACAAAGTGAGAATCTTGAGATTGTGAAGCTGTGCCTATGATTTCTCTGTACCCTGCTCTTGCTCCTTGTCGCTTTCCCTGTCCACAGCTGGCTATTGATAGGCAGAGTTGGAAAAGAAGCTATATCATGTCTTTTTGAGGGTGTGGGTTTTTTTGTTTTTTTTTTTCTGTCTCTTACCGCTGTTATTTGAGGCCTACCATATTCTATTTGCTTCAGTCTCATAAGATCCAGGTAGTTTAATCCCCAACTGTTTTTTTCAGGTACGCAAGCTTGAGGCAGACATTCTACCTCTACAGGAGTCTAATGCTGAACTGAGTGAGAAAAGTGGAATGTTGCAGGCAGAGAAAAAGCTGTTGGAAGAAGATGTCAAACGCTGGAAAGCCCGGACACAGGTGGGAAATGCATCGTTTAAAAGAAGATGTTCTGGGGGGAAAAATAATAAATTAACCCTGGGAAAAAAAAAAGTTCTAAAAGATTTTTTTAAAACAAAAAATGTAAGCTATAATATTAAAGTGGCAGAAAAATAAGAAATGTATTTGAATTATAAAGCATTGCTTATGCAGCTTTAAAATAGGTTATTCTGATTTGTTGGCAGTTCAAATCAAAATACAAGCAGCTCTAATAAAAATCGATTTTCTGAACGTAACTGTGTAATCATCTTATGAAAATGCAAACTTTTTTGTCAACCTTTCAGCATTTATTGAGTCAACAGAAGGACACTGATCTTGAAGAATATCGCAAGCTGCTTTCAGAGAAGGAGGCAAACACCAAGCGTATACAACAAATGAGTGAAGAAATGGGCAGGCTTAAAGCAGAAATAGCCAGGTATGGTATTAGTCAATTAGTAAAAAGTACTGTGCAAAGCCCACCATTTATAATGAAGCACCATCTGGAAATGTAATTTCTTAACTATCTCAAAGTAACTATGAAACCTTTGGTATTCTTACTGTAGCTTGATAATATGCAAATGAAATAAGAATTGTTTTGAAGCTGTCTCTTAACTGAACATGCTGTAAAATGTATTATCCGTTTGTACTGCAAAATCCTAGAGAACACAAGTCACTACAGATGATACCTGTGGTATTACATAAATGAGCAGTATTGAAATGTATTATTTCAAGCATCTCATTTGCATCTCCCTCCAATCTGTTGCTATTTAGAACTAATGCGTCCTTGACTACAAGCCAGAATCTCGTTCAGAACCTGAAGGATGAAGTAACTAAAATAAGAACAGAGAAGGACAATTTGCAGAAAGAACTAGATGCTAAAGTGGCTGACATACAAGAAAAAGTGAAAACTATAACACAGGTCAAGAAAATTGGGCGCAGATACAAGACTCAATATGAGGAGCTGAAAGCACAGCATGATAAGGTAGATAAACTTTTTGTTGGTTTAGAAAGAAATTCAACCGTGTTTTCATCTAGAGTCGTATAATCTAGCTAATGATCTTCACATTCCCTTAGTATAATACTACAGGAACGCTTCTCTGCAAAGAGAAAAGCGGAAAATTACACCGTTTATTCTGCTGTTAGCTCAGAAACTGCCACAAAGCATGAGCTGTGTATCATTTAATACTTTGCAGCATTGCTAACAGAACACTGGAGTTCATTAGAATACCTGTGTTTTGCCCAGAACTTTCTAAGTGATTGGTTTGCATGCAGAATCAATTTGTGAGAGCAATAACCTTCTAATCAGATAGTATCCTTTAGCCTTATACCACTTGACATATTTCAGATGGTTGCCGAAGCAGCAACTCAGTCTTTAGTAGAACAACAAGAAGAACAAGTTTCTGTCCAGGAAGTGCAGGAGCTGAAAGACTCTCTCAGTCAAGCTGAAGGGAAGACAAAGACTTTGGAGAATCAGGTTGAAAGCTTACAAAAGGTAAGAACAGAGTGAGCAATTTCAGAGCACTGTGTTCTACTGGAATCTTAAATGAGTAACTGTGAAGACTATGAGGGTGTTCTGTGTGTTTGAGTGCACGCATATATGTATGTATGCACACAAACGTGAAGTGACCTAGCTGTGCCTCTACCTTGTCAGGAAAGATAGACCTTAAACCTGATTTAAATCCAGTGTCTAGTGTGTCTCATTGTTTCTTGGACTACATAAGTGGGAAAGAAAATGCTGTTCTCTCGGCTATTGCATTCAGAGAGGACTGGACTCCTTTTTTTTGTTGATTAGAAGCTTTTCAACCTTAATACTGGGCACTGGAACAGTCTCCCCAGGGAAGTGGTCACTGCACCGAACCTGACAGAGTCCAAGGAGCGTTTGGACAACACTCTCAGACATATGGTCTGATTTTTGGGGTGGTCCTGTGGGGACTCAGGAGTTGGACTCGATGATCTTTGTGGGTCCCTTCCAACTCAGATATTCTGTGATTAATACAGTGGCCAGCTAGTAATAGGTCCTTGAAGCTTATTAGGCTGTACTCCCTGAAGTAGCTCATTGTGGGCAATCTTTCTCTATAGACTATAGCAGAAAAGGAAACTGAAGCTAGAAATCTTCAGGAGCAGATATCACAGCTGCAATCAGAACTTGCTCGTTTTCATCAAGATCTACAAGAGAAGGCTACACAGGAAGAACAGCTTAGGCAACAGATCACTGAGAAGGAAGAGAAGACTAGGAAAACCTTGCTTGCAGCCAAGCAGAAAATTGCACAGTTAGCTGGTATTATATTTTTCTTTTCCTATTCTTAAGGTGTCATCTTCTGTTTGTTTGTTTGTTTGTTTTTTATTATTCCTGTGGAAAAGTATTTAGACAGTATTCCTAAAATATTTTCTAGACTGGATGTTTCAGAATTGTTCTAAACTTGAGAAATTTTAATTCCTTAAGGAGATGATACAAGTACATAACTAGCTGTACACTGGGGGAATCAAAATTTTTGGTGGTCTTGTTGATTAGAGCAGATTGACTCTACTAACAACTTCTGTAATTCTTCCCTTCCGTCTTGCCTTCCCAAAATGTACAGGTGTAAAACGTACTACTTCGTCTACTTTTAATTGATGTTGAGATGAACAGTGGTGCAAGACCTTGCTGAAAACATCTTGTCCTTCTATAACTGCTTATTTATTTACTTGTTGGGTATATTTATTACATATTTTGTATATTTTTATTTAATTGCAATTAAATAGAAAAATGGCATGTGAAAGTTAATTACCTTTAAGTGCTCTTTCTAAAGCTTAACATTTTTAGGATTTCAAAATACTTCAGTAACCTTTTAAAACAGACAGACATTCAGTATGCAGAGACTTAGTAGGCATTTTTACAGTGGCAAGACTGGATTATTCCCTATTCAATTAGGTACAAAAGAACAGCTAACGAAAGAAAATGAAGAGTGGAAGCAAAAGAGCAGTTCCTTAGAAGAGCAGAAGACTGAATTGGAAGTGCGGATGAGCGCGCTCAAGTCACAATATGAAGGTCGAATCTGCCGTCTTGAAAGAGAGCTTAGAGAGCAGCAAGAGCGACACCATGAACAGCGAGATGAGCCACCAGAATCTACAAATAAGGTACAAAATCCTCTAGAAAGCTGAGTGAGAGGATATAAACAGCTTGTATGTCCCATGACTGAACTACAATAACAGCTCTCAGCACTAGCACCATTGTCCAGCTTGGTTTGTTTTTTATGTATACAGTAATTAATTTCTCAGGAATACTTGCATGAAGGTGTTTTTTCTAAACATCCTAAATAACGGATGGAAATCCTTGTTAAGTAATAAATAAATTAAATAAATAGCAGTGAACCCAACAAACTGTGCACTACTCAAGTTCTGCTAACCCCAAACGACTGGTTTTGAAAATATGTAAGGTGGCTTTAGTAAAGATGCGGAACTTAATTTAAAACCTGTTTCCTGCCAGAGTCAAAATAACCCAGTGCTAGCAAGCATACAGCTGTATTATTCACCATGAATCAGCCAATAAGCTGTTTGTGCTCTGCTTTCTATTTTTCTATATTCGTACATCAGTTCAGCAGGTTTTGGCGGTACTGAATGTCTCAATAGCTTCAGAAAATATCTGAAAAGATCTGAGAAATTGCTGAATTGGTTTATATACTTGGTATGACTGGTTTGATTTATTTTGGGGAACTTGCAATAATTGTGGAATCTGGCTAGGTATGTTAACTAATATGTTATTAAAAAAATTTTTAGTGAAGAGATCTGTCTGCTGAAGTGTTTCACCAAGTTGCTCGCTCTGTTTCGTGTTTACATGGCATGATACTTTTGCTTCTTACTTTGTAGGTCCCAGAACAGCAGAGGCAGATCTCACTCAAGTCTACTCCAGCTTCAGGTGAAAGAGGAATGTGAGTTAAAGGGTTCGGGGATTTTGCAGAGTTTCTGCATTTGGGAATTTTTCATCTAGTCGATCTTCTTTTTAGTAAACTACTGGCTTTTCGCAATTTTTCTTAAGCAACTTCAAAGACAGTGGTTGACATAATATGTTCCTCCTGTTTTCTCAGACGATTTAATCAATAAAGCTTTTCAGGTGTTGAATTGTCATATTAACCACCAGGAACGTAATATTTGGGAAACATTAAAGATTTTTAAAATGTTTTCAGACTTCAAGAATCTTTAACTTATACAGTTTTGATAATTACCTTTAACCTATTTGGGTGGGGGAAGATCTTTCTGTGCAAAGAGCTCAAACTTGAGAAATGGACTAAATTGATGGTAACTAACAGATAAAATTGTCAAATGAAAAAGCAACCAAGCTCTAAAATGGAGAATATTACTGTATTACTAAGTTTAGAGAACCAACTCCCTTTTAATTTTTACAACAGTATCCATTTAAACCAAGGCTCTGATGTTTAAAAATGCCTTTTAAAATTTGGCTGATCCTTGTCTCAACCAAGAGATTATGTTGCTCTCTATTGAGTGAAACAGCTAGTTTTAATATAAGACATGTTACTCACTATACCAAAGACCCAGTGCAGCTAATGTTATGAGCTATGCGCTGCTCCTTTTGCTCTGCTTACAGATTTGTAGTTGATTAACCTTGAAGAAGCCTGTCAAACCTTTAAGCTGGACAAAGTGCTATTAATGGTATAGTGGGTCACTTTTTTTTCTTTAACCGTAAGCAAATTTTGGAAGACAAATCATTATGTCTTTGTCAGGTTTTTAAATTCAAAACTTTTAAAAATGACTATGGTCATGATAATATATTTAAATTTGGTATTTTAAGATCTGCTTTAAAATCTGTGCTACTGTGATGAATCCAATATCCTGTTTTTCAGTGCTAGTACTTCAGATCCACCAACAGCAAATATTAAGCCAACACCTGTTGTGTCAACTCCGAGTAAAGTGACTGCTGCAGCAATAGCTGGGAATAAGTCTACTCCAAGAGCTAGTATCCGTCCAATGGTTACTCCTGCTACAGTCACTAATCCCACCACTACTCCAACAGCCACAGTTATGCCTACAACACAGGTGGAGACTCAGGAAGGTGAGCATTTTAGGGTAGTACAGGAATCTACACCCGTAAATGCTTCCCTTCCCTTCCCTTGAAATCTCATTAGCTGTTAATTTAAAACTACTTGGGGTACTCTCATTGACCCTGCATCTCTTTAAATATTGCACTTTTTGTGGCAACAGAAGTGTTCATAAGTTCTCAATTCCTCACCTGAAGACAGGTATAAGAAGCAATGTTAACTGAATGTGGGAAACATTGAATCTGAAGTGGAGAATGTGAACTGTACTGGATAATATGAAGACCGTTGAATGTACTACTGTTTGCCTTTCAGCTATGCAATCAGAAGGACCAGTGGAGCATGTTCCTGTCTTTGGAAGCACTAGTGGGTCTGTGCGTTCCACCAGTCCTAATGTTCAGACATCTCTCTCTCAGCCCATCTTGACTGTTCAGCAGCAGACTCAAGCGACTGCTTTTGTGCAGCCCACTCAGCAAAGTCATCCTCAGATCGAGCCTGCTAATCAGGAGCCATCCCCTACCATCGTAGAAGTTGTACAGAGCTCTCAAATAGAGAGGCCCTCCACTTCTACAGCAGTGTTTGGCACAGGTTGGTTTCATTTTATAGCCCTACCTTTTGGAATCGTTCCTTTTAAGTAGCTCCATTGTCAAACCAGGCCTAACTTCAGCAAAGGAATTTGCTTATGGTTGTTTTTCCCCTCAGTTTATTGCAAATTTTACAAACTTCTACGAGTAGGCTCCTTTCTTGAACCTTCAGAAGTGCTACCCCTGAAATGCTATTGTCACCTCATTCCTTAAAGATAAAAATTCATGTATTTTATTTATTTGGAGCAGTGTTGGGGTTTAATACGTTAAACCTTTCTGCTCCTGTTTCCACCATACTGTTGGGGCAAGGTTAATTTTGGCAGTCATGAGTAAACTACTTAAGCTGGAATATAAAATACAGAGAAGAACACTAGTGCTACTAAGTGTGGTGCACTGTTGTACATCTGTTTGCCGCACACAATGTAGAATTTGGTTTAGAACACTTATTTCCCAAAATACACTTTTGTAAACCGCTTTTTTATTTTCCAGCTGATACTCTGTTAACTCTTAGGTGCTTTTGTCAGAAGCAAAGGTGTTGGAAAAAATATTTTAACTATAACCCTAAGAATCTTATATTGGGGTTCAATTAGGTAGTGAATATAGGTCCAAAAACATAAGGCTTGTAACCAAAGGGGCTGATGTTTTCACCTCCTAGGAGACAGCAAAATGCGATTCTGATTCTGTTATTCAGTGCAGAAAAAGAGATGGTCTTCCAGAATAAAATACCTTTTGATTTTCTGCTTCCTAAATTTATAGTTCTCCTGCAAATAACTGAGAGGTTCTTCTAAGTTTCAGCTACCCCGAGTTCCTCTCTGTCTAAACGTCCACGAGAGGAAGAGGAGGATAACACTGTGGAAAACTCAGACCAAATTTCAGAGGAAACAGTGGATGTACCTCTTCCAAAGAAAATAAGAAGCATGCAGAGAGTTGGACCTGAGGTTTGTAGGAACATAGAATGTTACTACTTAATTTGTCAGTTTGGTTGATTTTAGTGGGAAGAGGGATTACTTCAGAGCAGGCCAGTTAATTTTTAACATGAGTTTTTAATCTATCGAGAAGGAAGCAAGTACATTTGGGTATCATAAAAGGCAGAAGTTGTCCCAGTTGCAATGGCTGATTCAAATCTTAGTGAGCTGTAGTGTGGATGGAGAGAGAGGGCCATATTCTAGCATTAAAGAGGAAGAAGTTAAGATATTTTTAGATGTGGTCTAGAAGGTCATTATCAACAGTCATTCTGGAAGAGAATACGATGTGCTTGAGGAGATGCCAGGGAAGCAAAGATGAGTTGTTGCATGAAAAAGCTTAGAGAAATCAGAGGTGCTAGATAAAAACAGAGCTAAGGAATAATAGTAAAAGGAGAACAAAACGTTGTCCATGATCTTTGTGGGAAAAGATGAGCTTTGTAAAAAATAAAAAAAAAAAAAGTTTAAAAAAAAAAATCTCTACCATGTTAAAGAATTGAACTTCAGGAGTGATTATGTGCTTTAAATGAGAAAAATATATGGTCTTTCAGGAGGAAGTGACAGCAGAAGAGAGCACCGATGGTGAGGTAGAAGCTCAAACGTACAATCAAGACTCACAAGACTCAATTGGAGAAGTAAGGATATTTGAGAAGAACAAAATCATAGCTTCAGCAAAAATAACCTTTTTTTTATTTTATTTCAAACAATATTTTTGAAAGAGAAATTTCAAGTCGGGTCTTGCAGATTTTCAATAGAAAACAGTTGCAAGCATTTTAAGTTTAAACTTCCTATGTTCAAGGATAGATGCTGAATTTTTATTGCAGTCTGCATATACCTATATAAGTAACAGTGAGAATGTTAATGGAGCTTTGCAATTTTTAAATGTAATTTAATGTGGTGTTTTACAAATCCTAGTATCTTTAGCCCCGGTTCTATTGTGAAACTGAGATGTAGGGGTTAAATGTATCACAGTCTTAAAACACAATTAGAGTTTTCATTTCTTCATTTACTCCTTTGCTTTCTGGCTTTAGTTTTAGAGAAAGATTTGACAAATCCTTGAGCAAGCTTAGTGTCAGACGGGTCATGGTGCGATAAACAAAAACAGAACGAAAAAGCAACTTATAATGAATGTTGTAGCAGTATTAGGAAAGCCAACTACAAGTGAAAAACATGTATTTAATCTCATTTACCTCAGAAAAAAGCACAAGTTATGGTAATAAATAAAAAAAAAAAAAATCTTACCTAGAGTTGTAGAATCTATTTTCTTTAATCAGTAGTGGGTATTGAGTCTTTAGTCGGGCATTTTTCCTCATAACCTTTACATATTTAGATGTTTATCCCCCCCACTAAATCCTGGCTGTGTGCCTTCTATTCCACAGGTATCTTAAGTTTCCTTAACAGTTCTAGTATTCAATGTGGTTATTTGAATTCTTCTGCTTTGCAGCAGAATTTGCAACGTTATAGACATACATTGTTTGGAAAATAACAAGACCTAGTTATCTTACCTGAACCCAAAGTCTTGAATGCTACAAAATGTATATGGTAGAGTCCTAATTTCTTTTTTCTTTTTTTCTCCTTGATGCATTTTTTCTCTGAGCACTTCCAGTCACACGTCAGATTCAGTTCAAATGTTTTGAATATATATTTGTGCTGAATGAAAAGAGAACAATTTGATAACTGTCTGGCTATCATGTGAATTACATTACTGTTCCTCCAGACCAAAAGAACTCTAAAACAGCAGCTCAGAGTTCACGCTCAGAAGAGAGGTGGTTATTCCTTGATCCTGGGGATCCTTTAGTTGTCTGTATTTGATTGGCAACGTGATAATCTGTAGCATTCTCTTTTGTCCTCTCCTGTGTTGGTTAGTTATTAATAAACAGCAATAGCAAATGTTTCTCTTGCAAGCATCAGAGTCTGTTTCTCATCTGGTTGTCCTGTCACAAGTCTTATGCACTGACAGTAACTGCAGCGTTGGTGGGGTGCTCAGAGAGTGCCTCTGTAAGTCAACAGACAGTTGTTCTGGCTGGGTGTGAAGTAAGGGTGGAGTGCTGCCTCAACTGTCAACAATATCCCATGCATCTGTATTTCCTTATTGTGCAGGTGTTGGTGATAGCTCCTTGGTTATCTGAAATAGATAGCTAAACATTCAGACAGCAGCTTTTTATGGCTGTGCATTCAAATACATCATATTTGAATACAGTATCCTTGGTGGCGGTACCCCATCCCAAATCAGAGTTGGAATTGAAGGACAAAATACTTGTGCTATACAGCAGGCCTCCATTTGATTGAGTTTAGGAGTGGAAGCAGGAAAGTCTTAGAAGTACAATGGACTTTTTTGTGATAAGCACTCTAAAAAATTACATATGCTGCATTTTGTTTCCTTTTGTTATTTGCTTTTGTCTTTTACAGGGTGTTACACAGGGAGAGTACACTCCCATGGAGGATAGTGAAGAAACTTCTCAGTCTATCCCAATGGATCTTGGACCTCTTCAGTCAGATCAACAAAATACTTCTTCATCTCAGGATGGTCAGTCCAAGAGAGATGACGTCATTGTGATTGATAGTGATGATGAAGATGATGATGATGAAGAAAATGAAGGCGAGCAGGAAGTATGTATACCATGGAGTTATTTTATTTAACAGTTGCTGTACTTAACGATTTTATCTTTGATCAAACGTAAAGCTCATCTTGCACAATTAATATAATCAAAAATATCCTTTTGGATGTATAAATATTGTCTGTATTTCTGTAGCCTGGACTTAGTGTTTTAAAGACACTTGCTAATTCCACATGATTTTTTTGAAGTCATTAAATTCCACAGTGCCTCTGAGTTCCGGAAAGAGATCCCTGTTTAGCCAGGTCAGCCTTGTGCCCTCCTTGCCTCACTTCTGACACATTGGAATTGCTGGCACCTGCACTATTAACAGATGGCTCCAGCATTTATGGACCCCAGTGGCCTCAAAAGCAGATTCCCAGGGAATCTTGCTAACTAGTTCCTCGAGCAGTCTAGTCTGCTTTCCCCAAATCCAGGGTAGTAGCATTCCTGATAGTTTTTCTTATATCACCAAAGGATTTTAAACTCAACCGTTTCATGATTGCTGTGGCTAAGATAGCCACCAGTCATCACTTCACCCACAAGACCATCTCTATTCACAAACAACAGATCAAGATGGGCACCTTTCCTTGTCGGCTCCCTTAGTCCCTCTATCAATAAGTTATCTTCAGTGTGCTTCGGGAATTTCCTGGACCTGTTCATGTCTGCTCTGTGATAATCCCAGCTGACATCTGGGAAGTTGAAATAACCTGTAAGGACAAGGGCAACCGATTTAGAGATTTCCCTTAGTTCCTTATATTGGTATCATCATCCTGACTGGGTGATCTGTAGTAGACTCCCACATCATCGTCTGCTTTATTAGCTTTTCCCCAGTCCTAATGAGAGGATCTCAACCATTTCATTCCCAGCTTCAAGTGCTGTACAGTCCAACCTATCCTTTCCATACAGTACTACTCCTCCACCTCACCTGTCTCTCCTGAAGAGTCTGTAACTGTCCATCACAGTACACCAATCACAGGACTTTTCCCACCAAGTCTTTTTTTTTCCCCCCCAGCTTGAGTCTGTTTTGCCTGTGACTGTAATTGGTAGGTGATCTCCTGGTCTTTATCTTGCCCCTTGAGCTATTTTACCTTATTTTGTCCCCCTGTCCTGTTGAAGAGAAGGAGCAAGAGCATCTGGGTGGGTGTCTGGCAGCCAGCCGAGGTCAACCTACAACAGCAAGTGGAAAATACGTACATCCACTCTTTGAATAACAAACACTGAGTATCTTCAGAAAGAGTTCCACAAAGGTGGTCTCTGTACCATGAAGTGAAGTTTACCACTTTACACTATGAACACATGAAGTGTTCCCACTACTCTTTCAGCGTTTCCCTAAGGTATTTTTATGGTACTATCACAGGATTATGAAGATGAGGAAGAGGAAGATGAGGATGATGATGAAGACACAGGGATGGGAGATGAAGGTGATGACAGTAATGAAGGAACTGGTAGTGCTGATGGTAATGATGGGTACGAAGCAGATGATGCTGAGGTGAGATTTACACCTTTTTATAGTCTGCTAAATTACTTGGAATAAATTGGTGTTGTAATGCATCTGGAAAGATTTGAATACTTGAAATTCTTAATATGAATTTATTCCAGAAAATTGAGGCTGTTAATAGGTGATAGTCATTTCTGTTATAACTGGCCTTTTCACAAGAAAAATCAACTTTGAATGTGTAGGAGGACTGAATGAAAATGCAAAGTATAAAAGCCAGCATCAAATACCATGGATGCAAAGTTAGTAAGGCAGCTTCTTCCAAAGCTGGATATTTCATTGTCTGTTATTAAATGATGACGACTACATTGTTCACATTTGTGTATGCACAGATATACAAAAATTTTGAAATTTCATACAGTTGCTTACTTTTACATAACTTTGTAGGTATTTACAGAAATATTTTAAGGTTTCATGTATCTGACTTTGTTTACTTTCTGAATACTTTTATACTGCTTCTATATTCTCTTTACAGCCAGAATGTGTTTGGTGCTAAATAAGATTGTGTTTTTTAGGGTGCTGATGGTACAGATCCTGGAACAGAAACTGAGGAAAGCATGGGAGGGGGTGAAAGTAACCAGAGGGCAGCAGATTCTCAAAACAGTGGTATGGTTAATTCATGTTTCTTCAAAGTCTGTCTGTAAAAGGGAAAACAGAAGTCATTCTGCATGTGTTAAAAAGTGCACTTAAGAATGTACAGCAAAGTTCTAATGTCTACTTTAGGCTGAAATGTAAATTCTTTTGAAATGTTCCCTTCTAGATACATTCTACATTTCTTTGAAAACTCTGCAGACTGGTTGCTGCGGAAACTGCTGTTTGATGGCTCAGGATATTAATCTCCTCCATCTGAATCAGTGCTTGAATAATCAATAGCTTGTTTCGGTGTTGGTGTTGACTTAGCTGGCACAAGTCCCCTTTCAAATGATTTTAAGTAACAGTACTGAGCTGGCCCCACTTCTCTAAGAGTGAAAATGTCTGTTTTAATGTGGTAGCAGAATTTGAAGATTTTACCTTAATATTTTCAACTCAGAAAAATTTTTGAGGGCATAAATTCACTGCTGTACATTTCTGCACGTTTTAGGTGAGGGGAGTACAAGTGCTGCAGAGTCTACTTTTCCTCATGAAAGTTCAAGAGAACAGCAGCCATCATCTGCCTCAGAGAGACAGGCCCCTCGACCCCCACAGTCACCGCGCAGACCACCACATCCATTGCCTCCACGATTAACTATTCATGCTCCTCCTCAAGAACTGGGTCCCCCAGTACAGGTATAAAATAGCTCTAGCAGTTCAAAAGAACTTTTAAAAAAAGAAAAAAAGTACCGTATGACTAAATAGATTGTGTGTATTTAGCATCGTAAAAATAAAAGCTGAGTAAAATGACTTAACATGTCTCATTCTACAGATTATAGCTGGAGAGGGAACATTGAAAGCAGTAAAGCAATTGTCATAGATTTGTATCTTGAAATGATTATACCAATGTTATTTGTTAACGTGGGCTGATATTTCCACTATAAAAAACTGTTCTTAAACAGGTTGTAACTCTGATTGGTAGGATTTAAACTTACATGCTTCTCTTCTGTGGTTAGGCCAGGCAGCAGATGTGAGATGTTGGGTATCTGCTGCCATAGTCTATTCTTGAAAAAGGTATAATGCTGTACTGAGCAGTGTTCTGTACTGAAATATAATTGTTACACTCTTACTCAGGTAGCCACTATACTTGGCTCTGACTGAACAACTCTATGCTATTAGAATTCCAGGGAAGCATTCACACTACATTTTTTTCTTTACTATAAAGAGAATCCAGATGACTCGAAGACAATCAGTGGGACGTGGACTTCAGCTAACTCCTGGTATAGGTGGGATGGTAAGTATATGAAAGTCTACTACTAAAAACCTGGTTTGAGGGATTATTCATAACTCTTAGGTTTTATTTTGGGTTGTTTTTTTGTTTTGTTTTGTTTTTTTATTTGTTTGTTTTTTCCTAAAGATGTCTAGCTACTGGGGTCTATAGCCTTGCAAGTAATATCTTAGTGCTGTTAATTTCTGTATTAGTTGCAGAATGCAAATACTAGAAAAGTCTGAGGAAGCTAAAACTCTTCAAAAAGAGGTTGAACTGATTTTTGTCCAAGTCAGTTCTAATTAATTGTTTTTAGAATCAGTCTTAGGTGGATATATTATTGGGGAAAAAAAAAAGTTTTCAGCCTCATACTAAAGGAGCAAGGCTAATTCATGTATGATTTCTGGTTGTCTCCTTCAACTAATTTTGACCCTTTTATCCAATTTCAACCACATTTAACAGAACAAATGCAAGTTCTTTGAGGGAGGGGAGAGACTGACTGATGAAAAAGAACACTTTCTGAGATCAAAGGCATCAGCTCAGTATTTTTTTATTGTGTTTAGCTTGCATATACCTGCCGTTCAACTTCTGCTTGGAACTGGCCTAACTACCTGCTTTTTGCCTAGACAATAATTGAGCACATGGAAGGGAGCTTGGGGTATTTGGAGAGAGAGGTTTGAAAGGTATGGACAAGGAGATGAAGAGAATGCCTCATGGAGGATGAGGGAAGAGGGAGCTGAGGTGTCTGGCTTTGTAGGTAATGTAGGAACAAAGGATACAAATCCGTAGGGAACAGATAAGTTGATTCATCCCATAAACTAGGTATATTACAGCAATACAAACTAAGACAGATAATTCCTGTCTATTTATGAATGAGTCACCGCAGGATTCCTTTGTAGTCAACAGGAAGATGTGGCACTTTGGCAAGGTTTCCTCATGGAGTAGATGTC